>CM069915.1:74308300-74697970 GCA_036172215.1 Camellia granthamiana | reverse complement strand
ATCCCATCAACCTTCAAGCCTCCCAGGACCCCTCAGAATGTTGGAAGCTCTTTGTTGGCGAAATGTGGAAACTTTTTGTAGATGGGGCCTCGAATCGTCACGGTGCTGGGCTAGGCATAGTCTTGGTCTCGCCAAATGGTCTGACCATCGAGCATTCTATCACCTTCGGATTCCCTGCATCCAACAACGAGGCCGAGTATGAGGCGCTATTGGCCGGACTTAAGAGCGCGCTCCAGGTGCGCGCGCCTGAGCTGATGGTTTACAGCGATTCCCAACTGGTTGTCAACCAAGTGTCTGGGGTTTACGAAGCTAAGGATGACAGAATGACAAAGTACCAAACTTTGGTAAGGGACCACATCAAGCAATTCCAGGCGATCAGGGTCCAAAAAATTGGACGGGAAGACAACGGCCGCGCGGATGAGCTAGCCGGTTTGGCTTCCATGGTCGACCGAACCTCTCCCAGTCCTCTCGTGATTGAGTTTCTTCCAAGGCCTAGTATAGAAGAACCGAAGCAGACAGAAGTACTCTACACCGAGCTTGGCCCTTCTTGGATGGACCCTATTATCCTCTTCCTGAAAGAGCGGACACTTCCGGCCAATAAAAAGGAAGCGCATAAAGTTCGGGTGAAGTCAGAGCGGTTTTGGCTCTCTCCATCTGGCGCTTTATACAAGAAGTCTTTCACCGGTCCTTATCTCAAGTGTGTACACCCAAACCGTGTGGAAGCTTTCCTGTATGAAATTCACAAAGGCATATGCGGCAGTCACATAGGGGGCAGATCTTTGGCCTACCACGTTATTTTGCAGGGATATTGGTGGCCATGTATGCAAGTGGACGCTCATAAATATGTTCACAAATGTGAGAAGTGCCAGAAGTTCGCCCGCTAAATTCACCAACCAGCCAAAGAACTCCTTCCCCTTACAAGCCCTTGGCCTTTTGCGATGTGGGGACTAGACATAATGAGACCACTCCCAACGGCACCGGGCAACCAGAAGTTCTTCATTGCCGCTACGGACTACTTCATCAAGTGGGTTGAAGCTGAGTCCCTAGCAACTATCAAGGAGAAGGACGTCAAACGGTTTGTCTGGCAGAATGTGGTAACGCGGTTTGGTGTCCCCAAGATTCTGATCTCTGATAATGGCACCCAATTTGACGGCCGCTTATTCAGAGGATTTTGTGAAGAATTGAAGATTGAATTCTATAACTCCACCCCGGCTTACCCGCAGTCCAACGGCCAAGCCGAAGCATCAAATAAGACCATTCTTGACGAATTGAAGAAAAAACTTGAGAAGGCCAAAGGAAAATGGGCTGAGGAACTCCCAAGTGTCCTTTGGGCATACCGGACGACCCCGAGGTGATCTACCGGGAAAACTCCTTTTGCCCTGGCGTACGGCATGGAGGCTGTCATCCCATTGGAAATTGGCATGCCCACCATCCGCAGTGAAAATTTTGAGCCCGAGCTGAATTCTGAAGCAGTCGCCCTGGAATTAGACCATGCTGAAGAGCGCCGTGAAAAAGCTTTGATTCACGTGGCTGCATACCAACAAGAATTGTCCAGGAAGTACAACAAAACCGTGCACCCCAGACCGTTTAAAGTTGGCGACTGGGTTTTAAGAAAGGTCATGGACAACACCCCTGGTGCCAGACGAAGGCAAGCTAGGGGCAAACTGGGAAGGACCCTACAGGATAACGGGTCTGGCGAGCAAGGGGCATACCACTTGGAAGATTTGGACGGCAAAGGCATACCCCGGCCGTGGAATGCAGCCAACCTCAAACTGTGCTACTTTTAGTTTTCATAGTTTTTATGTTATTCTTTTGAGCAAAGACTTATTTTCTTACATTTCAGAATGTAATATTCTTTCTGTCAATGTAATAGAAGTGAGATGATTTCCCTTTGTTGAAGCATTCTGTTGTTTTCGATGCTTATTTTGTGATTTTAACCGAGATGATTTACTCCGGTCGAATGAGTTGATGATTTGCTCAACATTGAGATTAAAACCGAGATGTTTTACTCCGGTTGACTGAGTTGATGATGTACTCAACTTTTAGATTCCAACCGAGATGTTTTACTCTGGTTGGTTGAGTTGATGATTTACTCAACTCCGAGATTTCAACCGAGATGTTTTACTCCGGTTGATTGAGTTGATGATTTACCCAACTCCGAGATTCCAATCGAGATGTTTTACTCCCGTTGATTGAGTTGATGATTTACTTAACTTCGAGATTTCAACTGAGATATTTTACTCCGGTTGATTGAGTTGATGTTCTACTCAACTTCGAGATTTCAACCGAGATGTTCTACTCCGGTTGAATAAGTTGATGTTTTACTCAACTTTGTGATTTCAACCGAGACGTTTTACTCCGGTTGAATCAGTTGATAACTTGTTCAAAGGCGAGTTTATGGTTTGTTTAGCTGAGATGGTTCGCCCGGCTGAAGTTATTTAGCTTAAACACAATGCAAACACTTACTGAAAATACAATTTTTCATTGATAAGTAATAGCATTACAAAAGGTGGGGCAGTAGCCCGGTTACATTTTCAAACGAAAAAGAAAGAAGACAAAGAAAACTAAACTAAGGAGGAAAGGTCTGTGAATTCATCCCCGGTCGTGGTCGCCTCCAGGTCGACTGTGGTTGTGGTTTCCTGGACACCGGTCTGCTCCTGGCTGGCTTGATTTGGGTGGTTGTCACCCTCGGCATTTTCCTCAGCGTCTTTCGCCTCTTCTTCCTCGGCCTTAGCCTGCAACGCGCTGAAGACGTCGTTAGCATATGGCACAAGGTACGTCGGCAAGAAGGCAGCTGGGGGAGAGGCAAACACGTCGGTCCCGGATCCTTGGTCGAGCTGTTCACAAGCAGACTTCCAGCCCGCCTTGAAGAAGATGTCTTGGATGGCATGGACTTGCTTTGTGTAGCTCTCCTCGGCCTCCTTGAAACCGATGTTGTTGGCGTCCTCCAACTCCTCCTTCTTTGATTGCTTCAATGCCTCCATCTCGGTCCGGAGAGCGTCCCTTTCTTGCTCGGCGACACCAAGCTGGCCGAGCAACCTGGAGTTGTCAGAATTTGCTATCTCCAGCGAAGCCTTGGATCGTCCGAGCTCAGCTTGAAGGTGTTCAACCTAGCTGGCAGCGTCGGTTGCCTTCTGCCGGAGTCGGTGGATCCTTTCCATCACCAAGTGTTGTTTTTGGATGGCCTACAAGAAGAAAACTTTATCAAAGGAAGGAAACCGAGCAAACATTTGGAAAAATTTGAACAAAGTATGCAAAGTTCTTACCCGGGTCATGGACTTAACCGAGGACTTCACCAGCCGGGTGTCCGGTACGTGGTCGCTGCCGACCACGTCGCTCGGTAGCAGCAAGGCTTTGGTTAGGTCAAAGGCAAGTAGATGCTCCTTGTCACCTTTGACCGAGGCAGTCGTCGGGATCTCCTTACCCCAGTGCTTGAGCTGCAACTTCCATGGCGATGTTGGGTCAGTTGTCACCGTTGGTTGCTCGGTGTTCAACTCCGTAACTAGCTCGGCAGAGGGGTCGGTACATGGCCTTTTCCCAGCCCGGCGGCTTCTTTGCTTGCCTGCCCGGCGACAAAAGACGCCAGTGCAACCATGGTCCCGCTTGATTGACCAGCAGCAGCTGTGCGGGTTGGGATGCTCGGTAGCTCGGTGGAGGTAGCAGTGATGAGGTTTTTGATACGGCTTCTTTTTTCCATCTCTTCTGCCTCAGTCAACCGGATAAGGGGCACGTCCGGCAAAGTGGGATCGGGAGGTGGAGGTGGAGATGGAGCACGTAGAAAGTCTATGACCTTACTCCGGCGTGGAGGTGAGTATCTGTAGGTCGGTACGTAACTGAGGAGTTCGTGGCAATCCTGGTTGCGATAGCAAAGCACGCTCCTGATTGCTGCTTCGTTGGGGTAATGGTAGTTGGCTTGCAAAGCTTCGATCGCTGCAAAGAGGAAAGGAACAAAACGCATTAGTACAAAATGGTTAGGAAAAGTAATCTAACCGAGCAGTTAGCGCGGCTTACATGTTTCACCAAAATTCTTGCTAATAAACCAGCCCGGTACGTCGACTGTTTCGTAGTTACCAGACACCCAGAAGAAGTCGTCGTCCTGTAAGTCCTTATCTGGGGTGCCGGTCACTATCTTCTCTTTGCTCGGTCTGATCTTTAAATAATAGGCAAAGCCGTCGCCTGTATGCCCGAGGGTATATTGGCGAAGTATTTCAGCTAACCCTAAGTTGGTTCCTAGCCGGTTGTTCAGCTCGTGGATCCCGTTAATTATTCTATAAGTGTTGGTTGAGACTTGGGTTGGTGCTAGCCCGGTGCGCCGCAAGAACTCGCACAGCAGGGGGTTAACCGGAAAGCGTAGGCCACCTTCTATTATGGAGAGCACGGTGAAGGGGCACTGGTCTAATCTGCCCAATGGGGTCGTCTCCTCGGCACCGAGCTCTAGGTGAATGTCGTCCAGGATACCATACTCTTCCCGGAACGCGGCTAAAGCAACTAGCGTGTCGACCAGGAAGCGGTAGCGCCCCATGTGTAGCCGGCTGGTCTTAGCGCGGCTGAGGTGGTTTGGCACAGACTCTTGTTTGATGGCTGCTCGGTCTTTGAGAGCCTCGGTGTAGGTGTGTAGTCCCCTTGGACTCTGCAGGAAAATGAGGGTAAGTGTAAGCGGGAGCGCGGTCGCACAAAACGAGCTTGACTTTAGCTCGGTCAGGTAGAGTGCCAGACCACCTCGGTCACAAGGGTAAACCTAGGAGCTCAGCTGCCCAAGCGGACCAGATGTTAGCCCGGTCAAGCGGTCAAGTCCTCTGCCTACCTCGGTTTCTACAGGGGTTTTTGCAAACTTGCAATTTGCTCGGTTTAGATTTTTTTGGGATCAAAAGAAGACCTGGAGCCCGGTCTGCTCCAGATCTTCTTGTGTTCATCACTGGAATTGAAGAACAGCGAAAAGAACAGGGGCAGGAGAGGGTTTTTGGAGGGGTAGATCCTAAAACCTATGGACTTTATGCCCTAGAATGTGAAATACCAAATAAATAAATAAAAAGAGCAACAAGGAGGATTCGAAGAACTTACCAGTTTGGAGGCAGAGGCTACTTCTTCAAGCACGAACGAAGAAGAAGAACAAGAATGGAGGTCAAGCACTGTAGCTCAAAGACGTCAGGAACGGAAGAGAGGCAGTAAGAAGAGAAAGTGAAGGGGAAATGGCGTACTTATAGGAGTGAGAGGGCGCCTAAATTTGAATATGAAGGGACGTCTGGGTTGGCTGCCCGAGGCCAATAAATGCACGACGCATGTTCATAATGGCGGCGGCGTCAGTTCTGAAGAGACAAGATGGTAGGTTAAGGCGACGACCGAGCAAGCCCAGCAACTGGGCATGGAGATTAGCGCGGTTAACATCTTGCAAACTAGGGACCGAGGGAGAGTCTACCCCGAACGGACCATGTAATCCCAGTCACGCTTGCGCGGACGAAATTAAGGGGCAATTGAGAGGGAGATTTATGAGTTGGAATGGGCCATGGTACGGGCCGGGTAAAATGAGAGGCCGAACATGTTTGGGCCGTGATAGCTTGGGCTCGTCCAGATAAAGTTTTGCTCGGTTGAGGCCCAGGACCATGTTGGGACCGAGCTACTTGGGCTTGTCTATGTAGAAAATTGAGCTACTTGAGTTGCTTGGCCGAGATGATTGCCTGCCATTCTGGATTCCATGGTTCACGCGTTTAACGCGGCAGGAAGGCCTTCGGTTTGCTGGCTCGACCTATCTTGAACTCGGCTTTGCCGGAATGCAACCGAGCTCGGTCGTTCTGGAGCTCGACGAGTGGAGCACTCGGGTACGCTGCGCAGCGCGGTCGTGAAAGGCCGAGGTGGTTCCGCCGGTCTGCCGGGCTCTGTTAATTTAACCTGACGGTTTGGTTAGGTGGAGATTGTAGGATTTGTGCTGACAGATAGGAGAGCAGCACCACGTGTCAAGAGACTAATGGGAGCAGATTTGGGCGCAAAAAGTATATAAGCGTGTCTGCGCCCCCCATGCTAGAGAGGACATCATTTGGTGAAAACAACCTAAACACTCAACTCTCTCCTCGCTCTCTAGATCCCTGAGTGTGTGCTAACTTGACCGTCGGAGGGGTTTCCCGGCCAGACACCGCCGGGTAGCTCACCGCCGTTGTGTTCGCAGGTCGATCGGACAGACAAGGAGCTTGGTGGAAAGGAGTACAGGCTCTGCGGAATATTCACTCCCCGTACACTTACGCTCTACTCCTCATAAATGATATACATGACGGCTCAACAAAATAAACAATTTACATCATCATAACAAAACCCATAATAAATGGTATAGACATAAATTTGTATTTAAACCTACCTAAAAAGAAAACTAATGGTAAGAGACAAATAAACCACTAGCATGATTAAGAAAGCTTTTGTTTAGAATTGAATAGAGGAAGAGGTGTAGTTAGATTTCTCTCTCTTTCTTTTGTGAAAATGAAATTTATATGAATGGTGAGAGTATCTCAATCTGACTTACTTCATCTTTCTTTGTACTTTTTTTAATAAATTATTATTTTTTAAATATTTTTCACCAACCTAGTGTCTCATCAAAATACCTATTTTTGAAACCAATCAAAAGGGTGAAAGGTACCCCCCCCCCCTTTGGCCATACCCTCCTCACATAAAAAGATAGCTCAACTAAAAGGATATGCACAATACACATTTTTTGGAAATGCGTACCACAGCTCCTTTGATAATTGCATGAGGGCAAAATAAAGCAAAAGTGAAATCCAACCTAATATACACTGACTTTTAGATTTTTTTTATTTTTTTAAAAGATTTGACTGGGGAAATAAAAAAGGAAAGAGAGAAATAGAAAGAAAGGGGAAAAAAAATTGATAGAACTGAAATTTTAAATTAGGTTTAATTGAGTTGAAAAATAGATAAATAAAATAGCCTAACACTACAAGAAAATATACTTTTGGCAACCAAATTTGACGACTAAGAGAAATTTAGTCATCAAAAGTTGTACAATAGGTGACTAAACATTACATAGGTTGCGAGTTAGAATTAAAAATGTCTTAAAATTAGTCAAAAAAAGGCGTTCAAGGGGCGAAAATGCAAAAAAGCCCCCAACTGCTGTTGGGATGTAATGGCCAGCTTTCCCGTGCCAAATATGTTATGTAGGGATAGATTGTACGTAAATAGGACACGTAGGCTGGCAGTTAGGGACGAAAACACCTTCAACTTAGTCGAAAACGGCATTCGGGACCCAAAAATGTAAAAATAATTGTTAATTATGTGCAATGATTATTTGTAAAATATTACTAGTCGCCTGATATATGTGTGAGTTTTACATATTTTCTTTTATATAAATTCGAATATGCAAAACTAATGATTTATTTGAAAAATTAATTATATTCGAGTTCTATTTTTTTATATAATTTTAAATATGCCAATATTTAGTCAATACTAATGATTAATTTTATTTGTACAGATGATTTTTGGCGTGGAATTGTGGATACAACTTTTTTTTGACAAGTATGAAAAACATTGTTTTTAGTCTACCAATTAGTATTGTTCATACAGATTAATTTTTTGGTGTGGTACAGATTACATTTTGACATGGTACAGCTTAATTTTTGGTGCAGTATAGATTACCTTTTGACGTGGTACATATTACTTTTTTGGCATGATACAGATTACCTTTTGACATGGTACAAATTAGTTTTTGGTGGTACAGATTAACTTTTGGATATTAATTTTGTTGGATCCTCTGTTATGTATAGAATTATATTTTTGAGATTGAATTATACTTGGTTTGTATGGAATTTCTTTTACATTTATAATTTGACGTTAAATATGAATTTCTTGGATGGTTGAAAGTGAAATGTGTGCACATTGTGAAATGGTTTCTAATTTCATCAGTATATGGATTATTTTATTTATATACAGTGTTGCATTAATAATAGAATAAATACAGGTGGTCGAGAAATTAATTAAAAAAATAATAAAATTTTTGGCAACTAAATATTTTGGTAGCCAAAAATGCAAGTAAAGGTTTTTCATGACTAAATATTTAGTAGTAAAAAAGAAACAAAAAACTTTTGGCGACCAAATAGTTAGTAGGCAAAATAAATCAAGATGAAGGAAGAAACTATTGCTGACTAAATATTTGAGTCACGAAAGAACATGGCATCCTTCGGCGACTAAAATGTTTGGTCGTAAAATACCATGAAATGAAAATATCCAATATCTTGGCAACTAAAATGTTTAGTCGTGAAAACTAACAACGAGTAAACTATTTGGTCGCTAAACGTATTATTATAAGTGACTAAAAATTTTAGTCAGTAAATGTATTATTATTTGTGACTAAAATGTTTTAATGAAAATATTTTAGTCGCTGGAAGAGAATTTTATTTTGATTTGATTACTTTCGGCAGCTAAATATTTCATTGCCAAAACATTATGTTTGCTAACTAAGTCCGTTTTAGTAGCCAAAGATAACATAATTAGCGACCAACGTCAATTTAGTCGCCATTGACTATTGCCGACAAGGCTTTGGCGACCAATGGGGCGACAAAGAACTTTAGTTGCCATTGACTTTCGGCGACTAAAAATTTGATCGCCAAAAGAGAAATTTTCTGTAGTGTAAGTGAACCCAAAAAATAAAAAAATGGAATTGTATTTCCCACTCACTTTATTTTCTCCTGTATTTTCCATTATAACCAAACAAAAAGTGAAATTGCACTTCCTTTCCCTTTTCATTTCTCTCATCAAATTGTCCAACCAAACATCTACTACTATTATAAAAGTGTGAAAAATCTGCCATGTTTTCTACTTTTTTTAAACTCCAATTTTACCATATCAAATCTACTATATTTTTTAGAAGTCATAAAGAGTCTAATATAAACCAACTATCTCTTCTTTTAGTTGAACACTCAAAAACGATATGTCTGCTTCTAAGAATCCTATATAAATATAAACAAACCATCTCCCTTCTTATCCAAAAAAAAAAAAAAGTCGTCTCCACATTTTTTACATTGATGATGGTTGAATAATAAAAAAAAAAAATTACTCTTTCTTATTTCCTGTGCCTGTTTCTATACTGATATACATAATATTTATAATTGTCCATCATGGATCAAATCACTATGAATAATTTTGGTTGAATCTTAAAGTTGTATGTATTCGTTCAAATTTAGATAAAGGAAAGTGCATGCATTTTAAAAACAGAGATTTATGCTACATCTCAAAAATCGTAGGTTACCTTCATACACTTTCTTTTTGTTTAAATTATATTTTATGAATTGTAATATTTTACATAGTACTTTAATAACCAATGTATGATGTCAAAATTCTAAATAAGAATCACTTTCATTGGTTTTTGTAACGCCCCAAATTTCTAGCCCAAATAATAATACAACAATCATGGCTCTTTCAAGGAAAACCGATTATAAATCTCCAAACTTGCATTACATGATACAATAGTTCTTCATGCAACAATACATTTATCCAACAACAAGTAAATAAACAAATAAATACCCCCAAGGGTTTACAAGTTTCCAAGGCTTGAGCCTGGTTTCATAAAACGGTTATTCAAACTCACACACATACAGCCCTTGGCTTACACACAAAGTCACAGCAAAATGAGAGTCTCGTACTCTCAACACACATTTCCTCACCTTTAGTTAGGCGACATCACTACATTTTTTCCTGCACAAAAATCCCGTAGGGTGAGCATAAAGCCTAGTAGGAAATCCTTAACAAAGTATATACATTTTATACAAGTCTCAAAAGATGAAATGCATATGCCATGCTATGCTCTGTTGAAAGAAAATCACATCTTCATCTTTGAAAACCCTTATGCTCAATGATGTCATGCAATTTCAATTCTTCAAAACTTAACAATTCATTTAAGAGCGGTAAATACGACTCTAGTAATCCCTAGGTCGGTGTCTGCAAGTAGACTATACAAGTACTACCAATTTGTCATTTTTACTGGTATTAACCGGAAGGCTCGACACCTATCTACGCGGGTTTTCGGTCTTTCACCCCGGACTCTCAGGCCAACTTATTCAATATTATCTATACCACCTATCAAGACTTACCAACGGATTTACCCCAAAACCATTCATGAAAACTTGTTTCTCAACATTCTTTTCTCAATGCAAGTTTTCAAATCAACTTTCAAAGTTTAATGTAATCAAATGAATTGATATGCCAATAACACAAGATGAATATAAATACTTTTATTCAAATTCATCATTCAAGGGATAACACAATTCCCTCTTCTCAACTATCCTCAACAATTAGTCATTTCAAAACTATTTCAACGTTTTGAACAATAATTTCCAAAATGAACAATAATTCTCATATTCCCTGAAATTCATCATTTATATAAATATAAATAAAATTTTTTCCAAACATCCATTTATTTTGACACACAAAATAAATATAATAATATCATTCATGAATTTTCAGTCTCTTAAAAAAAATTTCCAAATTCTAGGTTTTCTCACCAAAACTATACAACTCAAATCTTTTGAAAGAAAACTTTCCAAAATCATCTTTTCTTCAATCAACGAAGATCAAAACCCATAAGATCATTTTAAAAGAACAAGAGATAAACTCACTTTCAAAATCGCTCAACTTCTTGAATCAACAATCAATTTTCAAAGCTATCGAAAGATAATTTCGAAAATCATATAGATCTTGCAAAAACATATATATAACTCTAAGAAAATCTCTACCTCAAGTTTTGAAGAAGAAATAAGATGAAACCCCCAAAATTAACGGTGTCGAAACTCGATCTTCACTGCATACAACGAAGCCCTCGAGAAGTTAACCAACTTTGATGAAGAACTTATGACAGAACTCTAATGGATTTGAGAAATCAAGGTTTTGATCCAATTTGGCATAGGGAAAAGTAGAGAGAAGGGAGAGGAAATATTTTTAGAGAAAGAGAGAGATATACAAAAGTGATCTGAAATATCAGATTCACAAACTAATATAACATGGTCCGCTCGAGCGTTGAATACACCTTTCCAGTTGAAAAATCTAGAAATCCCCTAGATGTTGATTTGTGATTATGTATCAATTTTAAGCAGTATATAACAATCCCAATCAAACAATCAAGACAAATTGACACAACGATTTTATGTGGAAAAACCACAATTGGACACCTCTAATTATGATAAAAAACCACGGGCAAAAGCCACAAAACAATCCACTAAAAAGACATAAAAGAATTACACAGGTATACTCTCAATTACCTAGCGAATCCACGCCCGAATTGAACCAACCTCTATGTGCCTCTTCCAACCCCGTCTTCACCTCGGAATTGTCTTGACGATGAGCCACTCCAGAATCCACCAAAGCTTCAGGCTCGACTTCTTTAGAATCCACCGAAGAACAACTCTCTCTTTTGTATAGAATGAACAAACTATCCTTTGATGTATACTCTTTAAACCATGAGTTGAATACTCAATCAAGACATCAAAGAAAACCAGCAAAATATCTCCAGATATAAACCTTAATATCCAAAAAGAAGATCTGAAGGAGTAAGTAAAGTTTTGGGAGAAAACCAACTACTTATAGAAATCCAAAGTAATCCTAGTTTTGGAAGAAAACCAATTCCTTATAGAAATCCGGATTTTAAAGCTCGCTTGAGCGAAGCTTCTCTCGCTCGAGCGAGAACCTTAACTCGCGTGATTTCCACTAGTGCCTTCGCTCGAGCCACAAACCCTTCGCTCAAGTGAACAATGAGCTCTTTCAGGTTTTTGTATAGACGCAATCCTTCGCTCGAGCGAGGACTTCTTCGCTCGAGCGAGCAAAGGCGGACAGCCAACTTTGAATGCAATTTTGTATTTTGCTTCGGGCGCGAGCTGACTGGGTAGCTCGACCCCCGTCATAATCAGCGAAATGGCAATCTTGAAAGCATTAACATCAAAAACTTCTCTACAAGGCTCGATTCGGGTTGGATTCGCATCTAAAAAACTCATAGCCTCACTGAAATAAAAAGTGCGAAAACAAATACAACTGAAAGGAGTTTTGTCAAACGGGATTGCCAAGAATAAAAACCTAACAATCTCCCTCTTTGGCAATGCCGTGACAAAACACACCTAACAAATAAAATCCTAAACACCCCAACCCATTACAGCCAACAAAAACAAACTTCTTTCTGATGGTCAAGATCTGCAAAAAAACTATTAATGCCACAAACTCCAAAACAACTATTAGTCCCACAAGAGTAAAAAAAACAATAAACATATGACTAGATTATCTTGAAGCATGAGATAAAAAAATGAATAGATGGAAATTGGAGATTTTAAGAACATGCAGCATGAAAACATGAAAACTAAGACACATGCACCCGACACATGCACCCGTCACATGACATGAATACATGAAACACAACTTTCTTTCCCTTTTTGTCACGAATTGACAAAGGAAGCTCAATCAACTAAAGCAAGATGCAAGAAGGAAATAATAAAGAAGCAGTGCACAGCATCATGCAAACCAACTAAAGCCAATCTCCCTTACCAAACAAATCAAAGTGTTCATGCTAACAAACTCTGACAATGATAAACCAAACTCCCTCTCACTCAAAGCAACCACAAACACTGTACTGAAAATAATGAACAAGAAGAAACCGACAAAAATAATATGGTGGAGCAAGCAAGGAATTTCATATTTGTACCTTGAAACACATAAGATTATCCAAGAAGCACAATTACTTGAAAACACAATGTGCACAACCTCTAGAAGATTCCTCATAAAAGAAAGTGATGCATTATGTGAAAAGCATAGATCCCATGATAAAAGTGTGTGTGTGACTCTTGGAGTTCGACAAACACTAGATTCAAATCCTAGCAGTGATATGAAAGCTGGACCTCTGACAAGAGAATCGAAGCACAACTAAGGAAAGCGGAGGCTCCCCCTCAATCAATGAATCCCTTCTTTTTCTTTTCTTTTTTTTTCACATCTTTTTCTTTTCTTTCTTTTGCACATTTTTTTTTTTTTTTGCACATTTTTTCTTTCTTTTGCACACTCATTGGCGGCTGACACGCTCAAGAGTATGGAAACCGAACCAGAGAAGCATGGATATAATAAGGATGGCCTGGTTGGTGACTCTGAGGTAGCCTTTTCCTCATGGCTGGACTACAAAGAATAGAGGGGAAAAGCCGTGGAGATGCAAAAAGATGGAAGATGGTTAAGAGACTCAACATCACCCATGATATGCTAGTATAGGTCAATTCCTCTAGAAAAACAAAAGATACCATGCTAGAAGTCCATAGAGAAAAAATGATCACTAAGGCGGAAGACTCCGATATTTGCTAATCCAAGAGTGTATACAGAATGAGACATACTAATCAAAAAACACACACTCCAAAATGAGTAATGACCACAGAAAGCACACACATATTAACATGTGATGGATATTCTTATCAATTCCAATATGCACCAAGGACTACTCAAAAATTTCAAGCTTGCAAAACCATACAAGAAAATCTTTTTGAATTTTTTATTTTTTTATTTTTTTTTTCTTTTTCTAAACAAAGCAAGACAAAAAACGAACATGCACACATTTTTTTTTTTTTTTATAGAAAACAAAACATATCAGACAACGAACAAGCACACATTTTTTTTTTCTCATTAAAAAAAACTAAAACAAATAAACAGAAACCCAAAAACTAAAACAAATAAACAAATTAGCACAAGTCAAGTTTTCTCACCCAAACCGTTTTAGTATGAACAAAGTTGTAAGAATTGCGGTTCTTGAGTGGTGTCTTGACGTTGTGGTTCCTTTCCCCTGCAATGGGAACCCGTCTCGGCTTGGTTTCCAACTTCCAATTTTTAGGTCTAGGCAAATACACTCTCCCATGCAATTTATAACAATAAGGACGAATATGACCATACATACCACAATGATGACAAATAAAAACAGGATGTACAGGGTGTACCTTCTTTTCTTTTACCTTACCAACTCTAGGAAGTTTGAGAAATCCATCCTTATGTTGAATTTTTTGTTCTCCCTTTCCTTGAGTTCTTGTATCATGAGATGTGGAAGCACTTTGTTTTTGCTCTTTCTTACCACCAAAGCCAATGCCACTCTTGTCAGAACAAATTTGTTGAGACCCAATGATATTGTCCAAAGTCTTTGAGCCTTTGTTCCAAAGACCAATGGTAGCCATAGCACACTTGAGCTCTTTTTCTTTCTTGAGCATTAGTTTTTCCAAAGCAACTTGAGACATCTCGAGAAATTCAATCTTTTCTTCATACGTTGCATAGATTTGCTGTAGCTCATTCCTTTCTGTCTCACAAGTCAAGAGTTTTGCACAAAGAGCTTGTCAATCATTAGCTATCTTGATGGCATTAATCCTAGCCTCGGAAATCTCCTCTTTTAGTTTGACATTCTCACTTTCACCTGCTTTGAGTTTCATAGCGAGTTTGTCATTCAATTTGGATAAGTTAAGAGACTCCTTATACAACTTTTCATAAGCTTGCTCGAGCTCTTCATCATCACTCTCTGAGGATTCATCATTAGTGGCATTCTCAATCGACCTCTTCAGACACTCTGTTCGTCCTTCAGTTTCGGAAGCCGCCATGAAAGCAAGGAATTGTTTATGTCCCTCTTCACCTTGATCTTCATTGTCACTTGTATCTTCATCAGATTCTGATTCATCATCCCAAGTGATGGCGAGGGCTTTCTTTTTCTTCAAACGAGTGGGGCATTCTGAAGCAAAGTGGCCAAATCCTTGGCATTCATAGCATTGGACTCTTTCAGAGTTCCCTTGTATCTTTCCTTTCTCCTTCTTGGTTATAGAATTAATTTTGATTTTATCTTTGCCTTTAGATTTATGAGTATGAGTAGATTCCAAAAGATTAGGATTCTTTTTCAAAAAAGATTTTTTAAATTGTTTAACAAAAGCAGCTGTAATCTTGGAATCTATCTCACAATCCTCATCAGAATCCTCTCCAACTCTATGAGCACTACTAAAAGCAATAGCATCTTTTTGTTTCTTTTTGAAATTCCTATGTGCCTCATAAGTTTGGAGATTTCCAACCAAGTGATCCAGCTTGAGGTTGTCAACATCTTGAGCCTCCTCAATAGCCGTAACTTTTGGTTGGAACCGATCGGGCAAGGATCTCAAAATTTTTCCCACAACTTTGGATTCTGGTATTTTTTCACCTAAAATGAAGCTGGAATTTACAATGTCACTCAACTTCGCGTAAAATTCATCAAAGGTCTCACTATCTTTCATTGAAAGGTTTTCGAAACTAGACGTGAGCCTTTGAAGTTTTGAGCGTTTAACAAAAGGAGTGCCCTCATGAATAGTTTGTAAGATATCCCATGCCTCTTTTGCGACTTCACAATTGCAAATACGACTAAACTCTTCAAGTGTGACAGCGCAAAAAAGAGAATTGATAGCTTTACTATTCCAGCTACTATTTTGGTAATCAATTGTGTCCCACTTATCAATTGGTTTGGGGAAAGTTACTCCATCAACGGTAATCGTTGGTTCAGTCCACCCATACATGACAGATTGCCAAACTTTTTCATCAATAGATTTTAAAAACGATCTCATCTGAGCTTTCCAAAAAGAATAATTGGATCCGTCAAGTAGAGGTGGTCGAACCATAGAATTTCTCTCACGAATTGTATCCATTATCACAAATCAAACAAGATCTCGCTCTAATAGATTTGTAAAACAAAAAAATAGAGCGACCCGCTCTGATACCAATTGAAAAATCTAGAAATCCCCTAGATGTTGATTTGTGATTATGTATCAATTTTAAGCAGTATATAACAATCCCAATCAAACAATCAAGACAAATCGACACAACGATTTTACATGAAAAAACCACAATTGGACACCTCCAATTGTGATAAAAAAACCACGGGCAAAAGCCACTAAAAAGACATAAAAGAATTACACAGGTATACTCTTAATTACCTAGCGAATCCACGCCCGAATTGAACCAACCTCTATGTGCCTCTTCCAACCCCGTCTTCACCTCGGAATTGTCTTGACGATGAGCCACTCCAGAATCCACCAAAGCTTCAGGCTCGAATTATTCAGAATCCACCGAAGAACAACTCTCTCTTTTGTATAGAATAAACAAACAATCCTTTGATGTATACTCTTTAAACCATGAGTTGTATACTCAATCAAAACATCAAAGAAAACCAGCAAAATATCTCCAGATATAAACCTTAATATCCAAAAAGAAGATCTGGAGGAGTAAGTAAAGTTTTGGGAGAAAACCAACTACTTGTAGAAATCCAAAGTAATCCTAGTTTTGGAAGAAAACCAATTCCTTATAGAAATCCGGATTTTGAAGCTCGCTCGAGCAAAGCTTCTCTCGCTCGAGCGAGAACCTTAACTCGCGTGATTTCCACTAGTGTCTTTG
This sequence comes from Camellia granthamiana, assembly GCA_036172215.1. NCBI lineage: Eukaryota > Viridiplantae > Streptophyta > Magnoliopsida > Ericales > Theaceae > Camellia > Camellia granthamiana. The sequence goes on along the minus strand of CM069915.1, from coordinate 74,681,581 downwards.
CTCGAGCCACGAACCCTTCGCTCAAGTGAACAATGAGCTCTTCAGGTTTTTGTATAGACGCAATCCTTCGCTCGAGCGAGGACTTCTTCGCTCGAGCGAGGACTTCTTCGCTCGAGCGAGCAAGGGTGGACAACCAACTTTGAATGCAATTTTGTATTTTGCTTCGGGCGCGAGCTAACCGGGCAGCTCGACCCCCGTCATAATCAGCGAAATGGCAATCTTGAAAGCATTAACATCAAAAACTTCTCTGCAAGGCTTGATTCGGGTTGGATTCGCATCTAATAAACTCATAGCCTCACTGAAATAAAAAGTGCGAAAACAAATACAACTGAAAGGAGTTTTGCCAAACAGGATTGCCAAGAATAAAAACCTAACACCAGTACTTTTGCAGACAGGTCAAACTTCTAGAACCAAACATTCTCTGCTCGAGCGTATAAACGGCCGCTCGAGCGGATAAGCAACTTCGAGCGGATAAGTAACAACAATGTAAAGTAATTATCTTCCATTAGTTTCCAATTAAGTTTACAAAAGAATAACATATGCGGATATACATTCATAAGCCTATCCCTAAATCTATAGCATATGTTATATAATAAAATGAACATCAGATAAATAAGAAATGCCCTAAGGGCTTGCAACTTTCTAAGGCAGTGCTTGGTTATAACAAAATGGATGGAAATCCCAATACAGTTAAATCCATAGGCTTGTACAATAAACACAACAAAATAAACAAAATGAACTCCTTGCTTCTAAGTCCTCCCACACTATTGCCTTGGCAAAGGCATATTATCGGCACTTGAAAATGGTTTTTCCACATAGGGTGAGTCAAAGCCCAGTAGAAATAATCCAACACAGTAAATGAATCTTAACAAAGATATAAAGATAAAATGCATATGCAATACTCGTGACAAAACATTTTATATCTCTTTCAAACTATGCAATGCCAGGTTTAGATCACCATTCATGAAACATTTCCCTTTTAATAGAAAACCAGACTATGAATACAACTCTGTGAATCTCTAGGTACGTGTCTGCAAGTAAACTATACAAGTACTACCAATTTGTCATTTTTACCAGAATTAACCGGAAGGCTCGACACCTGTCCACACGGGTTTCTGGTCTTTTTCTCAAAACAATATACATTTTCAATGTGATAATATGCAACAATGCTCAACGCAAAAGGATGAGAAAATAGTTTCAGTTTACTTCATTCTTATGCAATTTCTACAACAATCATAGCTATCCTCTACCGATAGTCCAAAGCAGATATCTCTAAACAGATAAATAAATTTCGGGAAAATTATTGATAAATCCCATTTAGAAGTGTTTTAACTCAAGAAGTCCATGAAGGAATTTTTTAACCCATTTAGTCCCATGTATGTATAGTTTTATTCCATAAAGTCATTTTTCTTGATTTACACTATTTTCTTGGACACTTATGCCTTTATATTTAATTTTGATACCCTTATAAATATTTTTTGAACGGTTAGCAATTTTATGATGTGAACATTCATATTTTAAAATTCACATTGGTAGGAATGTAAAATTGGCCCGTAGGCGGCTCGAGCCGGGGCGGGCCCGGCCCGTTGACAATGTGAATATTCACATTGACATGTTAACATTCACATTAATAGGAGTGTAAAATTGGCCAGCGTCCCGTGGTGGCGCGAAACCCGCCCGCAGCCCATGGGTGGCCCGGGGCGGGCCCGGTCCGGGCCATTGACAATGTGAATATTCACGTTGACATGTTAACATTCACATTGATAAGAGTATAAAATTGGTCAGCGGCCCATGGGCGGCCAAAAGCCCGCCCGCGGCCCGGGGCGGGCCCGGCCCGGCCCCTTGACAATGTGAATATTCACATTGACATGTTAACATTCACATTGATAAGAGTATAAAATTGGTCAGCGTCCCATGGGCGGCCAAAAGCCCGCCCGCGGCCCGGGGCGGGCCCGGCCCAGCCCGTTGACAATGTGAATATTCACATTGACATGTTAACATTCACATTGATAAGAGTGTAAGATTAGCCCGCGCCCCATGGCTGCCCGAAACCCGCCCACGGGCCTTGGGCGGCCCGGGGTGGGCCCGACCCGTTGACAATGTGAATATTCACATTGATAAGAGTATAAAATTGGCCCGCGCTCCGTGGCTGCCCAAAACCCGCCCACGACCCGTAGGGAGCCCGAGGTAGGCCCGGCCCGGCCTGTTGACAATGTGAATATTCATATTGACATGTTAAAATTCACATTGATAAGAGTATAAAATTGGCCCGTGCCCTGTGGCTGCTCGAAACTCGCCCACAGCCCGTGGGTGGCCCGGGGTGGGCCCGGCCCGGCCTGTTGACAATGTGAATATTCACATGGACATATTAATATTCACATTGATAAGAGTATAAAATTGGCCCGCGGTCCATGGGCGGCCAAAAGCCCGCCCGCAGCCCGAGGCGGGCCCGGCCCATTGACAATGTGAATAGTCACATTGACATGTTAACATTCACATTAATAAAAGTGTAAAATTGGCCCGCAGCCCATGGGCGGCCCGAAGCCTGACCGCAGCCCGAGGCGGGCTTGGCCCGACCCGTGACAATGTGAATATTCACATTGACATGTTAACGTTAACATTGATAGAAGTGTAAAATTTGCACGCTGCCCGAAGCTCGCCCGCGGCCCGGGGTAGGCCCAGCCCGACCCGTTGACAATGTGAATATTCACATTGACATGTTAACATGTACATTGATAGGAATGTAGAATTGGCCCGCCGCTCGTGGGCTGCTCGAAGCCCGCCCGCGGCCTGGGACAGGCTCGTTTGGGTCCGGACCCGAGCATGTCCGAGACCCTAGGCTAGGGCCTAGGCCATCACTTTGAAGCCCGGCCCGGCCCATCGGCCCGCTTAAGGCCCATTCAATGCTCGGTCCGAGGCCCAGCCCGCCTGAGGCACAATGTCTTTTTTTGTGGAAAATAATAAAATTTTGGTAGAAAAAATTAAAAAAATGGCTAGGCCCACCCAAGCCCGGCCTAAGCTCGAGCCTAGGCCTAGGCCCACTGGCCCGACCCGAGGCTGTCGTCTTCGGGGCGCGGGCTAATTTTACACTCCTATCAATGTAAATATTAATATGTCAATGTGAATATTCACATTGTCACGGGCTGGGCCGGGCCCACCCCGGGCAGCGGGCGGGCTTCGGGCCGCCCACGGGCCGCAGGCCAATTTTACACTCCTATCAATGTGAATGTTAATATGTCAATGTGAATATTCACATTGTCACGGGCGAGGCCGGGCTCTCCCCGGGCCGCCCACGAGCTTCGGGCCGCCCATGGGACGCGAGTCAATTTTATACTCTTATCAATGTGAATGTTAACATGTCAATGTGAATATTCACATTATCAACGGGCCGGGCCCACCCTGGCAACGGGTTGGCTTCGGGCCGCCCACAGGCCGCGAGCCAATTTTACAGTCCTATCAATGTGAATGTTAATATGTCAATGTGAATATTCACATTGTCACGAGCCGGACCGGGCTCGCCCTGGGCCGCCCACAGGCCGCGGGCTAATTTTACACTCCTATCAATGTGAATATTAACATGTCAATGTGAATATTCACATTGTACATGGGCCGGGCCCCTACACATTGACGATATGAACATTCACATTGACGGTGTGAACATTCACATTAGGGGTATTTTGGTAATTATGTCACCCATAGGACTTATTGAAAGATAAGAAAATAATATGAACTAAATAGAACATAAGTAGATGAAAAGGGTATTTTGGTCTTCTTATCTCAAATAGGACCTAATGGAATAGTCAAAAAAAATATGGATTGGATGGAACATAAGTAATTAAAGATGGATTTATGGAAAAAGCTCCCATAAATTTCATAAAGATAAACTTTTCAGATTTCAGGATGTGAGTGGTAATACATACCCAACTCCACCATCCCCATCAACATCAATCCAAACTTACAATTTCAACATCAATTGCATTTACCAAAACAAAATCAGCATTTGAGATTTCTAGGGCAAAAACCCTATTTCCTTTGTAAACCATTTCCCAAGGTAAAAATTCATCTTTGTCCGCAATCATTTCCAACAAACCATTTCAAAACCTGTCTTTTGTTACCAAGCCAAAACCTTAGGTTGTTCAAAAATCCTCTTTTTCACAATGTTGTTTTGTGAAAACAAATAACTAAGTTAAAAATCATATAGAAGTGCGGATAAATCCCTATTTCAAGCTTAGAAGGTGGAAGAGAAGAACTCGAAAAAACTAAATGTCAACGAAACCACGAGCCACTCGGATCAAAAGGAAGCCCTTGAGACGATCTACAATCTATTTCAAAGGACCAAAATGAGAAGGTATCTCTAAGTAAGTAGATCTAAAGATTTAAATGAGAAAAAGTAAGTTTTGGGAGAAAGAGAGAGAGTCACGGGTGAGAGAGGAAAAAGAGAAACAACTAATGAGAGAGAGAGAGAAAGAGAGAGAGAGAGGGAGGTATCTTTGGGTCTATTTATAGTGACTAGGTATAAATAGAATAATAGTTCCAAAATCAAATAAAAGAACAAGTCAAAAATTCTCAAAAAGTAGGACCCAAGCTAAACAAAATCTGGAAAATGACTCATAGGGGTTGACCCTCGAGACAGTGGTGTCGACCCTCAAGAAGGAAAGCTGAGGCACTAATGTTTTGCAGCAGGCGAGGGTTGACCCTAGGAGACAATGGTGTCGACCTTATTTTTCATAATGCAACCCAGAACAAAACAGTAAGGGAAGGGTCGACCCTAAGAACTCGAGGTGTCAATCCTATATTTCAGTGTGTAACGCAAGACAAAGCAGTGATGGAAGGGTCGACCCCACCAAGACTGGTGTCAACCCCAGAGGCCAATAGTAGGGCAAGTGTCGACACCACACCAAGGATAGTGTAAACCCTCAAGCCATAATCCAACAAGAGAAAAGGGAAGGACGGTCGCCACGGATATGGTTTCTCGGATTCGAAAGTAGTAAATGGGTCGGGTCTAAGCCCGGATCACTATAGTCCACAACAAACATTTTAATAGCAAACCAAGACTTTGCAAAATACCTACATCGCGACAATAATTGTACTTTTTATATTTATTTTTTTCACGACAATTGTATACCAATTGTATACTAATGACTAATATTATATTTTTCATTATACAAGATATTCGTGGCACATAAAATGAGACTCAATCTTAATGTATAAAAATATATTACATATTGATATTAATACATTCTTACACTAATAGTATGCAAATAATATGTAATAGTGGGTTTAATGAATTTGTATTATGAGAAGACCTATTAAACAAAATTATATAATTGTGTAATTAATTTCATACCTTCTGTACGGGAAAGAGATTCACCTTCACGTATAATCCTGTTGATCAAGCCTATGTTCCTCTGCACGTCGTCGTTCTAACACCTGAAAACACAAAGTGGGCTGGCCGGCGGGTGTGTGCCGGAAACCTCTCCGATGCCTAAGTCAGTAAGCAAGAAATAGGCAAAAGCTCAATATAGTCAGGGGACAAAAGTTGCATTACCCCTTTTTAGGTGATATTGGTGAGCTTATATAGGTTTCGTGTGGCACAGTCCCAGTAGGACTCTAACTCTTCCATGTAGAGTCCTCTCAGGACTCACATTCCTAAAGGATAATGCTTATCCTTCAACACCCCCCTCACTGCTTAAACCAAGTGAGATGGTCTTCCATGGTCGGGCTCCAAGATGACCGGAGTGACTGCTAATTCGGCTCTCACCATACTCTCCCCTACCTCGGCTTTCCCATACTAAGACCGAGCTATCCATAAGGGAGTTAGCCGAACCACACTAAGCACCATGGCTTACCTCGGTTTTCCACACGCTTCGACCGAAGTAACACTGCAACACCGAGCTGAAAGCTTAACTGACGTTGATCCCAGTTCGGCTCTTCCATACTGGCTCCTATCTCGGCTCCACGTACAAAGGCCGTGCTATCCATAGAAGACATTTGCCGAACTACCACAGAACAGTCATAAAGATGTCTCATACTTCGGTCAGAAGACTCAACCGGGCTAACCGTAACTTCCTTTGAACCGAGATAACAACATCAACCTTGGACCGGACTAACCATGGCTTCTAGGGCCGGACTACGCGCTGCGGTTTCCAGAACCGGACTAACTTCAAAGCCCATCTGCTCATCCCTTCATACTACAGCCCATTTACCCAGCTCGGCCCAATTTAAGTATAAATTACCCTCTCAATTGCCCCTTAATTCCATCTGCAAAGCATGATAGGGATTACTTGTCTTTCGGCCGAGCTTCAGTTTCAATCACAGCAGCCGAGCTAAAACTTTACGCCTCTCTAGCCGAGCTAAGACCCAGTTCACTTATCCGACCGAACTAAAAACCATTTAGCTTATCCAGCCGCGCTAAACTTGAGCCGTACTGTGCGCGTCCGGTCAAAACGTCTCTTCAGTTTACAGAAACTGAATCGATCGTCCTTCCAATGACACGTGGCAGGCTCTTATTGGCCAATCCCAGCTGTCACGCCGCCCTCGTACTCCGAAAAATTTGAACAGTTCCCGCCTTATGGCTCCATCACCAAAACAAGAACCTCTTCACTTCCAATTTACTCACCATCCAATTCCTTTGCTTTCTCTCTCTTGTTCTTGAGCTCACTGTGTTCGTGATTCCCATTGCTGCCGTTGCTTCCTCTTCCTGTCTCTTCCTTTCTATCTGGTAAGCATCTCGAATCTGTTTCCTCTTTTCCTTTTCTGCTTTTGTTCAATCCGTTTGTAATGTGTTTTCGCAAAATGCTTCTTGCTACCATTTTTGCATATTTTCATGGAAAAACTTCATAGGAACGTTATGAACATCAAGAAATAACTAGTAGAACACTTATTTGATCCAAAAACACGTCCAACCGAACTAGGAAACTGTCTTTGCTACACATAGATTCAGGCGGACTAGGACCGAACTAGCACTTGTACACAACTGTAGTCTCAGTAGAATCTTCTGATGTACCATAGCCGACATAAACGAACCGAAATAAGTGCGAACCTAGATAACCAACAACTCGATCATCAACCGAGCTAAGCCTTCGGGGCCAAGCCAGCTTTCTGAGTTTCTAAACCGAACTCAGAAAGCTGCCCCTTGATGCTCAGCCGGAATAACCAACCTCGTAGGTAGAACCGAGCTAACGAAGACATCCCGCTGAACCGAGACAACGTGCTCCTTATTGAAACTGAGGTAGATCCCGTAGCACCATATATAACCGAAGTAAGACTTCCCTTCCCTGTTTTGTTTTTATAGCACGGTCGATGATCTGTGCTTAACACCTTGTTTTTCCACTTTGCAGACTTAGGTTGCCCAGATACTTCTTCTCCGCGCTCAACCGAGCTCCCGAGCACCAATTCTCAACCGGACTAATTTATTTTGATAAGTTATACCATAAATGGGGAAGTACAGATTTTTGGTAGAAACCCCAGGCGGCTTAGCCGAATTTAGAAAGGATTACCGTATTCCAGCCGATGTAAACCTTATTTTAGCCGAACAAGACGTTGACCCATGGGGCAACGAAGGTTTTGTCCCCTTTACCCTCCAATCAATAATAGAGACCGGACTTAGATTCCCAGTCCAACCCTTAATTTGTGAATTTTTAAGACAAACCAGACTATGTCCCACCCAGCTGTCCACCAATACATACCGAATAATAATGGGTATAGCCGCACTGAACCACCAAACCGGTCTGAACCTTGGTTTAGCCGAAATACTCCATCAATACTCCATAGGATCCGAGAACGACGGCTGGTGTTATTACTTGAGAGTACGCCGTGGCCGAGAAAAAATAATTAAGGATACACCGGACAAAGACCTGAATGACGACGATTTCTTCTGGGTATCTGGGAACTTTGAAGACCTTCAAGCCCAGATTCCTGGCTGGAGAATAAACTGGAAACAAGGAGAGCCCGGTATACATACCTCGGTTGCATTCCATTTTCATCATTCGTTTTTTCTCTCTTTTTTTTTTTTTTTTTTTTCGGCGTTGTACTCTGGACCGAACTAACACTTGTTTTCTCTTTGCAGATAAAGCCCATCTCCTCTCAAACTATAACTACCCCAACCTCAGTTTCCTGCGCGCCGCACTACAAGTTCGGGAAAGAAGTTGGGCTAAACTTCTCAAATTCGAACCAACTTACCGATATTTCGGTCGCCGAAAAGCAAAGGTGACTGACTTCCTGCTTGAAGAAGCACCGGAACCAGACCCAAACTTGCCTCAAGTCAACTTGGTGCCATTAACCGCCGAACAAGAAATGGCGAAGAGGAACAGGCTGAAGGCCATGCTGACTGCAACAACACCAGCCGAGGTACCACAAACCGGTCGAACGACTGAGACCGTGGTAGCTCTTCCATCGCAACAACCATCCTCATCTCGCCAACGCAAGCGTGCCCGGACTAGTCAAACCGAGCAACAACTTGTTGATGAGGACGAGACCGTTCTACCACCAATCCAGCCTCCCAGCCCCCAGCCAAGAATCCAACCGGAGCAGTCCAACCGTGTTACCTCTTCCAAGTGGGTTCCAGAGCTGTCCTTCAACAACCGAGATATCCAGGAGACCGACTCGGTTGTTGCGGAGAAGGACCACTTGATGGCTTTCAACTTAGCCAAAAGTGTGTGCCTCCCCAAGGACATGGAGCACCACTACAAACAGCTTAACACCGAGCTGAAGTCAATCCGATCTTCTACGAAGTCTATGATCCTGGTAAACAACTTTCTTCTTTCTATGTGAATTTTTCAAACTTTGAGTTCGGCTGATGTCACTTCTCCTTTGCAGGCCATCCAAAAAAATCATGTTACTCACAGGAAGGTCATGGAACTTAGGCGAAGTACCAGGGAAGCCATGGCGGAGGCCGAAGTAAAGAGGGCCGAGCTGGAGGAGATCAAAAAACAAATGGCCGAACTCCAGGCCGAAAATGATCGACTGACCGAAGTATCGAATTCGGTTGAAGCCGAAAAGAAAAAGATAGCCGCCGAAGCAAAGGACAAGTACCTGCGCCTTCTGGCCAGGATTGAGAAAAAGAAAGACGCCGAAATAACGCAGCTGAAAAAGAGCGTAAAGGATGCGAAGAAACAAGGCTTCAAGGATGCAGAGGACGCATACACCCTCCAGTGTGATGCCGCCAAAGACTTATTCTTCAAGTGCGGCTGGAGGAGTGTGGTGGAGAAGCTCGGCTGCGGGCCTGAAACCGAGGTCTTCAACCCACCTCCATACGGTATTCCGGCTTCACTATCGCAGTACGCTGCCGATCTCCAAAGGCAGTTTCTGGAAGGGTCTGGAGATGATGAAGATGATGATGATGATTCTGAAGAGGATGAGGAGCCAACCCTCACCCCGGTCGTCAGCGAACAACCCAGCAATCAGGCAGCTCGGTCAGAGCCAGTAATTGAAGACTTAACTGACGACCTGCTAACCGACCAAACGCTGCCAACAGAGACCGAAGTTGAGGCTGAAACCGAGCTCCCATCCCAAACCGTTCTCCCGTCTGACACCGGACTCCGCCCAAATGCTGATGATGATTTTGATGCCGAACTTGATGCGCTCCTCCGCTGATTTTCTTTTTTCTTTCTTTTATTCTAAACTTTTGTAATCCGGCTGCGGCCCCTCAATTGTACTTGCTTTGTATTTCAATGAAAAAGTCTCTACTCTTATTCCGGTTGTATGCTTGCACTTGTAGTGAATTTTTCATGAACTCATTTGCTCAACTGTGATCTCGGTTTTAGCTATCTACCTTACTAGCCAACCACTCTTCAGCCGATATAATTACTTCGGCTGAAGAGTACAGAATGTTGGTTTAATCCAGCCAACCACGTCTTCAGCCATGCCCATACTTCGGCTGAAGAGTACAGAGTGTTGGTTTAATCCAGCCAACCACTCTTCAGCCGTGCCCATACTCCGGCTGAAGAGTACACAGTGTTGGTTTAATCCAGCCAACCACTCTTCAGCCGTGCTCATACTTCGGCTGAAGAGTACACAGTGTTGGTTTAATCCAGCCAACCACTCTTCAGCCGTGCTCATACTTCGGCTGAAGAGTACACAGTGTTGGTTTAATCCGGCCAACCACTCTTCAGCCGTGCTCATACTTCGGCTGAAGAGTGCACAGTGTTGGTTTAATCCAGCCAACCACTCTTCAGCCATGCCCATACTTCGGCTGAAGAGTACAGAGTGTTGGTTTAATCCAGCCAACCACTCTTCAGCCGTGCCCATACTCCGGCTGAAGAGTACACAGTGTTGGTTTAATCCAGCCAACCACTCTTCAGCCGTGCTCATACTTCGGCTGAAGAGTACACATTGTTGGTTTAATCCGGCCAACCACTCTTTAGCCGTGCTCATACTTCGGCTGAAGAGTGCACAGTGTTGGTTTAATCCAGCCAACCACTCTTCAGCCATGCCCATACTTCGGCTGAAGAGTACACAGTGTTGGTTTAATCCAGCCAACCTCTAAGTTGGTTTTTCCAGCCAACTCAAAATAAAGTGTTTGGTTATTCCGGCCAAACGTCCTGCAGCCTGGATCCTTATCCCGGGCTTAGGAAGGGTGTTGGTTTAATCCAGCCAACCTCTAAGTTGGTTTTTCCAGCCAACTTAGAATATAGTTTACACTGCACCTAACTCATCAAAACTAACTTTTACAGAAAAACGAACAACCACGCTGAAAAGAATCGACTTGTTTTATTGAGAAAGGAAAAAAAATTACACATGCTTGAAAGGAAAAAAGCTAAAAATAAAACAATTTAAGATTGGCAGTGTTCCATGGCCTTGGGATTGCTTTGCCATCCTTGTCTTCCAAGTGGTATGCCCCTTTGCCTGCTAAACCGACCACTTTGTAAGGTCCTTCCCAATTCGGTCCCAACTTGCCATCTCCTGGAACCAGTGTGTTTCCCATCACTTTGCGAAGTACCCAATCGCCGATCTTGAACTGTCTTGAATGCACCATTTTGTTGTACTTTCTAGACAACTCTTGTTGGTAGGAGGCGATGTGAACCAGAGCTCTGTCTCTTCTTTCTTCCGCGAGATCAAGTTCTAATGCTATTGCTTCGGCGTTTAAGTCTGGATCAAAGTTTTCACTCCGAATTGTGGGGAGACCAACTTCTAATGGGATGACTGCTTCCATGCCGTAAGCTAAGGAGAATGGTGTTTCTCCTGTTGATCGCCGAGGCGTGGTGCGGTAAGCCCATAAAACATGAGGGAGTTCTTCTGCCCACTTGCCTTTAGCTTTCTCTAGTCTTTTCTTCAGTCCATCCAAGACTACCTTGTTTGAAGCTTCTGCTTGTCCATTCGCTTGGGGATACGCCGGTGTAGAATTGTAGAATTCTATCTTGTACTCCTCACAAAAGCCTCTGAAAATTTTACCGTCGAACTGCGTGCCGTTGTCCGAGATCAGAGCTTTTGGTATGCCGAAGCGAGTGATGATGTTCTGCCAGACAAACTTCTTCACATCTTTTTCCTTGATTGACGCCAAGGCTTCTGCTTCCACCCATTTTGTGAAGTAGTCTGTTGCCGCAAGAAAGAACTTCCTGTTGCCTGGTGCTGTTGGGAGCGGGTCCCACTATGTCTAAGCCCCACATTGCGAAAGGCCATGGACTAGTGAGAGGTAGAAGTTCTCTGGCCGGTTGGTGTATTTGATGCGCAAACTTCTGACACTTTTCGCATTTTTTGACATACTTCTCTGAATCCGCTTGCATGTATGGCCACCAGTATCCTTGTGAAATAGCTCGGTATGCCAATGATCGTCCTCCTTGATGGCTGCCGCATACACCGTCATGTATTTCGAACAGAATGCTTCCACTTTGCTGGGGTGCACACACTTTAAGTAAGGTCCTGTGAACGACTTCTTGTATAATGCCAAGGATGGAGAGAGCCAAAATCGCTGCGACTTTGCTCTAATTCTGTTGGCTTCTTTTTTGTCTTCTGGTAAGATGCCGTCTTTCAGGAACAAGATGATAGGATCCATCCAAGAAGGACCTAGATCGGCGCAGCATACTTCTTCTGCTTCTGGGTCTTCGATACTTGGTCTAGGCAGGTAGTCGATCAATAGAGGATGTGGGATGGAGGTATCTGCCATTGAAGCGAAACCCGCTAGTTCGTCTGCTCTGCTGTTCTCCTCCCTGCCGATCTGTTCTATCCTCACCACCTCAAAATTTTTGATTTCGGTTCTGATCAGCTCTTGGTACTTAGCCATTCTGTCATCCTTTGCCTCATAGTCACCAGATATTTGGTTTACCACCAGCTGTGAGTCGCTGTAAACCATTAGCTCGGTGGCCTTCATGTAGAATGCCGATTTGAGACCTGCAAGAAGCGCTTCATACTCCGCTTCGTTGTTTGATGCTGGGAAGCCAAGGTTGATTGCCTGCTCCACTACCAGGCCGTCTGGAGAGATGAGGACTATGCCAAGTCCTGCTCCATGTCGGTTGGATGCTCCATCCACGAAGAGCTTCCACATCTCCCCAACGAACAACTTCCAACAAGTGGAGGGATTGGATGATGCCTTGGGATCTTCCATGTTGTTGATTTCTTTTTCTAAGTCCAGGCCTGCTGCCTGCCCCTTGTCATCTTGTTGTACCAAGTTTTTCTTTGTTGGCGAGTCTGGACTTGGTATAGCATGGTTTACTTCTTCCTTGTTTGTATTACTCTGGTCTGCCTTAGGACTTGGCTGAGTAACCAATACCAGGGGTTGTGTTATTCCGACGTCAACTTCCGTCCCTAGTTCGGTTGAGTCAGTCAGGTCGACTGGGCAGATATGATGACTCCCAGGAGTGAACTCTGCGACAAAATCCGCCAATGCTTGAGCTTTTATTGCGGTTCTAGGTTGGAACTTGATGTCGTATTGTCCCAACTCTACTGCCCACTTCAGAATTCGCCCGGAGAAGTTCGCCCTTTCAAACAAAGCCTTTAGTGGGAAGGCCGTGAGGACAACAATGGTGTGAGCGTGAAAGTAGTGCGGTAGCTTCCTTGCGGCCATCATCAAGGCCAATGCTAGTTTCTCCAGCGGCAAATACCTTGTTTCGGCGCTCAGCAGTGTCTTGCTAACATAGTAGATGGGCAGATGCTGGACTCCTTCTGCACGGACCAACACTGCGCTGATTGCGTGCTGTGAGACTGCCAGGTACAGGAAGAGTTCTTCTCCAGGAATTGGTGTTACAAGTAGTGGTGGAGAAGACATGTATTCCTTTAAGCTTTCCAGAGCTCGGTCACATTCTTCGTCCCACTCAAACTTGGCCTTGAGGGCATGAAAAAATGGTCGTAGCCTGTCTGACGATCGGCTAATGAACCGATTGAGCGCGGCTGCCATGCCGGTGAGATGCTGTACTTCTTTTACGGAGTTTGGTCTCTCCAGATCCTGAATTGCCTTGATCTGAGAAGGATCTGCTTCTATACCTCGGTTGGTCACCAAGAAGCCTAAGAATTTGCCTGATCCTACTCCGAATGCACACTTCGACGCGTTGAGGCGTAACTTATGCTTCTTCAGAATCTCAAACATCTCACTTAGGTCCCTGAGGTGGTCATTTTCTTCCTTGCTCTTGACCACCATGTCGTCGATGTAAGCTTCCATTGTTCTGCCTAACAACGGCTCAAACATCTTGGTAACCATTCTCTGGAATGTCGCCCCAGCGTTCTTTAGGCCAAAGGGCATGACCTTGTAGCAGTAGAGTCCTCTTGGTGTGGTGAAAGATGTGACCTCCTGGTCCGGTTCATGCATTGCGATCTGGTGGTAGCCCCTGTATGCATCCAGGAAGCTTAGTCGGTTGTGCCCCGCCGTCAGGTCTACCAGTTGGTCAATCCGTGGTAGAGGAAAGCTATCTTTAGGGCATGCTTTGTTGACAGTTTTATAGTCGACGCAGACGCGCCACTTGCCATTCTTCTTTGGCACTACGACTGTGTTGGAGATCCATCTGGGGTAGTGCACCTCTCTGATTGCCCCTGCTTCCAACAAGTTTCCCACTTCTTCCGCCACTATCTCGGCGTGGTGGAGTGCCGATCTGCGGGTGCGCTGAATGATTGGCCTGGCGGACGGGTGGACATTGAGTTGGTGGCAGATGAAGCTGGGATCAATGCCTGGCATGTCGTATGGAGTCCAGGCAAACACTTCGATGTTAGAGGTCAAAAATTCCAAGACCTCTAACCTCTCAGCGCTGGACAACGACGAACCGAGCAGAAAGAACTTATCCGGGTTCTTTTCATCTATTCTGACTTCCACCAAGTCTTCCACCGCTTTCTGGCTTGCTGCTTTGCCGACGTCTGCGAATAGTTCATTACTCTCCGGTTCTTCCACCGAATGAACATACCCCTTCGCAGCGCGGCTTCCGTTCACTGTGACGAAACATTGCTTGGACATGATTTGGTCTCCATAGACTTCCTCTATTACTCTGGTGTCGTTTGGGAACCGCATCACTTGGTGGTAGGATGACGCCACCGAGCGCATGGCATGCAGCCATGTTCTGCCCAAGATGATGTTATAGGTGGATGGGACCTTTAACACCCAGAACTCTACTTGCTTCATCACACTCCCTGCTCTGACTGGAAGGATGATCTTGCCAACTGGCCATTCTGGCATCGAGTTAAATCCAATCAAGGGTGACACTGCAGGTGCTAAGTCTTTATCTTGCAGCTTCAATTGTTTGAACGTCTCATAGTACATGATTTCGCATGAACTACCCTGGTCAATCAGAATCCGCTTGACGTCAAAATCTTTGATTCGGAGAGTGACGACCAGGGCATCATTGTGAGGGCAATATATTCTGTCCAAGTCTTTATCCGAAAAAGACATAACATTTGTGGCCTCTGTCCTCCCCTTCTTAACGACAGGTTGGGCACTTAGTACCTCCCTTAAGTGCTCAGCCTTCTTGATCGAACCTCTGAGCTCACATACACGCTCAGGTTCGAAGACTCCATGTATCACATTGATAATGCCTTGAGGTGGAGCGTCGATTGGCATCCCATTGGGGTCATTATGGTCCTAGGGGGCTGGCTGTGCCCCGCCTTCAATGTATTTGTCTAAGTGGCCTGCCGCCACCAACTCTTCCAAGTGCTGCCTCAATGGGGTGCAGTTCTCAGTGCGGTGCCCTTTTTCTTTGTGGAAGGTGCACCGTAATCTGTCGTCGTAGTCCTTCTGTGCTTCGCCTAACTTGGCTGGCCACTTGACGAAGGGCTCGTCTCGAATCTCGCTAAGTATTCGGTAGATCGGCTTCTTGAAGACCGTGGTGATGGCAGTGCGGACTCTCAACCATCTTTCGTCCCGGTCTTCTCCGTTGTCTCGTCTACCACGCCCGTTTTTGTTCGGCCGATTTACCGCATTGACCTTTGCTGAGGCCTTCTTTTCTGGTGCTGCGGTCGTGCCAGACTTTGCTTTGGCACGGGCGCCATCCTCTTCCACCCTGATGTGCTGATGCACTCTTTCCATCAGGGCTTCCATGGTAAGAGGTGGCGTCATGGTGATAGAATCCCTCAGTCTGTTCCCAACTGGGAGTCCTCTCTTGTATTGCGCAATGGCGAGATTGGTTGGGCAGTCCCCAATCTGGTTGAATGTCTCCCAGTAGCGACTGTTGTATGATCTCAGGGTCTCTTTCTCGCCCATATCGATGGAGAGTAATTGGTCGATCTCCACTGGGGTTTTAGTGTTTGTTCTGAATCTTGTGACAAATGCTTCTGCCAATTGCGCCCAAGAGGCTATGCTGCCCTCTGGGAGTTTCTCAAACCAAGTCAAGCCTAGGTCACCAAGGCTTGAGGGGAATAGGATGCACATTAAGGCCTCGTTCCGCCGGTATACAACCATGACCTGGCGGAAGTGGCTTAAGTGCAAGTAGGGATCCGTCTTTCCCTCGTATGTAGTGAACTTCGGCTGTAGAAAGCCTGATGGAAGAGGCGCGTTCTCAATTGCTGGGACAAACGGTAAGGTCTGCAGCCTCGCCAATACTTTGTCCGTCGGTTCTTAGGCCGGGCGCGGTTGTGGCATTCCAACCTTGACGCTTCCATGCGTCCGAGGAGCCAACCGCTGTAAGGCCGAAACTCTATGTGGATCACGCGCCCTCGCATCCTCCCTGCATCGTGCCTTTTCCTCTAGCACGGTTCGTAGGTCGGACGACCTGGGTAACTCCGTTTGTCTGGACCTCGTTTAGTGCGTATGCGAAGGCCGGTATGTGCTTCCTTCCGTGTAAGACCTTTCAGATCTCGCCCTCTCAGACCTGGAGTGATGAGTTCTGGAAGATCTTGATTGCGTATCGCCTGTCCTGAGGCTTCTGTCTTCTGCTTGGGAGGGTGTAGAATTCCTACTACGACCCTCTGAGTGGCGAGGGGGCGTCTTGTTTGTGCGCCCCTCTCCTGTCGCCACCTCTTTTCCTTTCATCTGGCGTTTTAGAGCTTCCATGTCTGCCGACATCCGCCGTATCAACTCGTCTTGTTCCCTGACGCGATCCTCCAAAGTTTGAGGATCAACCCTGCGCCTTTGCCTTTCTGGGCTTTGCAAACGAGAGGGATGGGGGCTGTTATTCCTCCTTCGTCCCCTTGCATCCCTCCTGGAATTTTGCCTTTGTGGTTCCAGGTTCGCCATGGGAGGGACCAAAGGTAGGCCTTCGTGCCTTACGGCTCCGTCTGGAGTTTGTCCGTCAATGGCGGACTGAGGCAGTTCTTCGTTGTTCGCCATCGAATTTTGAGAGAAAAACACTTGATCAAGAGGTTGTTCTTGTCTGTTTTTCCCACAGACGGCGCCAATTGTACGGGAAAGAGATTCACCTTCACGTATAATCCTGTTGATCAAGCCTATGTTCCTCTGCACGTCGTCGTTCTAACACCTGAAAACACAAAGTGGGCTGGCCGGCGGGTGTGTGCCGGAAACCTCTCCGATGCCTAAGTCAGTAAGCAAGAAATAGGCAAAAGCTCAATATAGTCAGGGGGCAAAAGTTGCATTACCCCTTTTTAGGTGATATTGGTGAGCTTATATAGATTTCGTGTGGCACAGTCCCAGTAGGACTCTAACTCTTCCATGTAGAGTCCTCTCAGGACTCACATTCCTAAAGGATAATGCTTATCCTTCAACACCCCCCTCACTGCTTAAACCAAGTGAGATGGTCTTCCATGGTCGGGCTCCAAGATGACCGGAGTGACTGCTAATTCGGCTCTCACCATACTCTCCCCTACCTCGGCTTTCCCATACTAAGACCGAGCTATCCATAAGGGAGTTAGCCGAACCACACTAAGCACCATGGCTTACCTCGGTTTTCCACACGCTTCGACCGAAGTAACACTGCAACACCGAGCTGAAAGCTTAACTGACGTTGATCCCAGTTCGGCTCTTCCATACTGGCTCCTATCTCGGCTCCACATACAAAGACCGTGCTATCCATAGAAGACATTTGCCGAACTACCACAGAACAGTCATAAAGATGTCTCATACTTCGGTCAGAAGACTCAACCGGGCTAACCGTAACTTCCTTTGAACCGAGATAACAACATCAACCTTGGACCGGACTAACCATGGCTTCTAGGGCCGGACTACACGCTGCGGTTTCCAGAACCGGACTAACTTCAAAGCCCATCTGCTCATCCCTTCATACTACAGCCCATTTACCCAGCTCGGCCCAATTTAAGTATAAATTACCCTCTCACCTTCAATTATATTACATGTACGAATTATGAAAAATTGAAGTGGAAAGTTAATAGAAAAATATTTGCGCAATATTATATAGTTAAAAGATCTTTTTATTATTTATTATTTAAGATAAGATTGTGATCTTAATAATCTAGCTATAAATTAATATTTAAGTTTATAAAATTTCTCCTTTATTATTAAAACTTTTCAGCTAAGTATGTATTCATTTCTTATTTAATTGTATTTTGGATACAGATCAATTTATCTATACAAATCTTCATAAATTGTATACTTATCACATATTAATTTAAGATACATACATAATTACAATATTAACAATTGATGAAAAATTACATGCCAGAACTTATGTGGCCAGCCACTAGTCGTATTAAAAAAACTAATGGAAAGAGACGTGTAGAGGATTAGCATGATCAAGGAAAAGTATTGTTTTGAATTGGATAGAGGAAGAATTGTAGTTTGATTTTTCTTTCTTTTTTCTTGAGCATGATCAAGAAAAGTGTTGTTTAGAATTGGGCAGAGGAAGAGATGCAATTGGAAATTGTAATATATATATATATAGTTTGACTTTCTTGACAAAATAAATTATAAGCTTTTAATTTTGACAATTGAAATTCTAAATTTTTTATTTGTTTTAAATTTAGTCAATTTTCGTTAAGTAAAATTGATGAACAAATAAATATTTTGGTCATTAAACTCAATAAAAGATAGAATTTTAGATATTTATTTAGTTCTATGACAAAAATATTATTGTTTTTATCAGTTTTACTTAATGAAAATAAGATGATAGTTTAGATTAAAAACAAATGAAACAATTATGGTTTAAATTGATAAACTTAAAAACTCAACTTTTATTTTATTATAAGAGTCAAATTTTGAAAACAAAAAAATTTATTCATAATTATTCAAGATTTTTCTTCTTGAAAACGAATTTTATAGGTCCTGTAGCGGCATACAAAAATTTATCATCTTAAAGTATTAAGTTCAATTATTTTTATTTGTAGTAAACAAGTCAAATGCTGAGGTATTCACCCAAAAAATCAAATGCTGGGGAGTGTTCTTAAGGTATTATTTAATATCGAGATTTACGTAAAAAAAATGGTTTGAAAGTATGTAAAAAAAAAGCTGAAAGAGTTATGAAATTAACGAAAAGTATTTGGGAAAATTAAAAAAAGAAGAAAAAGAAAAAAAAAAAAAAGTCATTAATCCTTGTAATAAAATAAGAGTGATGCTACGTAGCTCGAAAGAGCTCCCCCTAAATTCCCCCCGAAACGAAAACGAAGCCGTTTTCGGCGTTTTCATTTGTTTTTTTTTTTTTTTTTTTTTTTTCAGAAGAAGAAGAAGAAAATCAGGGGCGCGGGCTGCGAGAAGGAAGGAGGAGGAGAAGGAGGAGGAGGAGGAGGAGGAGGAGGAGGGACTGGAGGGGGCCAACAAATTGGGCTGGAGGCGGAGGAGGGGCGGGGGGCGGAGACGGAGGAGGGACGGGGCTGCGACGATGGGCAGGGGCAACGGCGGAGGGCTGCGACGGCGGGCGGAGGGGGCTGCGATGATGACCTGCCTCCTCTCTCTCTCTCTCTTTCTCTCTCTCCCTCTCCCTCTCCCTCTGGTTTCAGACCTGCAACACGAAGAAGAAGAAGGAAAAAAAAATGAAAACGCCGAAAACGGCGTCGTTTTCGTTTCGGGGGGAATTTAGGGGGAGGAAATTCGAGCTACAAATCATTATTGATAAAATAAACTCTGATATTTATGTTTGGTTTGAGTTTGGGAGATGAGTTTTAGAGATAAAAAGTACGAAAAGCTGTTTGGTTTGGTTTTTTTCAAAAGATATTTTGGAAAATTATTTTGAGAGAGAGTTTTGAAAAAAGTGATTGATTTGATGTGTATGAGAGAGAGATTTGTTTGGAAAACTTGTAAACCAAACAAGTTTTGGGAAATTTTTTTGGGAAAATTTGTTTGGTTTGATTACTTTTGAAAACTTATTTGTAGAGAATTTTTCCCAAAATTTTTTGGAAAACACAAACCAAACAAGGCCATGTCAAATTTAAATCCTAATAGTTTGATTTGTTTAATTTAAACCACTCACTTACTTTTGTTAAATAAAACCGATAAGAAAATAATATTTTAACCATTAAACTCAATATATATATATGTAAAATGTCTAAAATATCCTTTTTGTTGAGTTTAATGACTAAACTATCATTTTTTTCGTCAGTTTTACCTAACGAAAATAGGCAGATGGTTTAAATTAAAAATAAATCAAAAGATTAAGATTTAAGGGTAAATTATGCAAATGGTCCATGTAGTTTGTACAATGTGTCAATTTAGTTCCTGTTGTTTTAATTTGCTCGATTTTGCCCCTTAATTTAACGATATTGTGTCATGTAGGTCCAATAAATAACAGTTGTTAGGTTTGGTAGGCGAAAAATTGTCACGTGCTCAAACGATATATCAATTTGGTCCCTGTAGTTTACATAATGTGTCAATTTGGTCCTTATTGTTTTAATTTGCTCGATTTTGACAAGAACCAAATTGACTCATTGTTTGACTTTTCGTCCACCAAACCTAACAGTCGTTGTTTATTGGACTAATATGACACAATCTGTTAAATTAAAGGGTAAAATCGAGAATTACATGCCCAACCTAAGATCCATGCAAAATTACAATACTAATAATTAGTGAAAAATCATGTGACACAACATACGTCTCCAACCACTAGTAGTATTAAAAAAAACTAATGGAAAGAGACGTGTAGAGGATTAGCATGATCAAGGAAAAGTATTGTTTTGAATTGGATAGGGGAAGAATTGTAGTTTGATTTTTCTTTCTTTTTTTCCTCAGCATGATCAAGAAAAGTATTGTTTAGAATTGGGTAGAGGAAGAGATGCAATTGGAAATCGTAAAAAATATATATATATAGTCTGACTTTTGTAATAAAATAAATTATAAGTTTTTAATTTTGTCAACTTAAATTATAAATTTTTTATTTGTTTTCAATTTAAATCATTAGTCAATTTTCATTCAGTAAAATTGATAAATAAATAAATATTTTGGTCATTAAACTCAATAAAAAATAGTATTTTAAACATTTATTTAGTTCTATGACTAAAATATTATTTTTTTATCAATTTTACTTAATAGAAATAAGATGATAGTTTAGATTAAAAACAAATCAAACAATTATGGTTTAAATTGATAAAATTAAAAACTCTGTTTTTATTTAGTTATAAGAGTCGAACTCTGAGTTTTTTTTAAAATTTTTTTTTTTCAAGATTTTACTTCTTGAAAACGAAATTTGTAGGCCCTGTAGAGGCATACAAAAATTTCCCGTTGTAAAGTATTGAGTTCAATTATTTTTATTTGTAGTAAAAAAGTCAAATGCTGTGGAGTGTTCTTAAGGTATTATTTAATATCGAGATTTATGTATTAAAAAAAAACGGTTTGAAAGTAAGTAAAAAAAAAAAAAGTTGAAAGAGTTATGAAATTAATGAAAAGTATTTGGAAAAATTAAAAAGAAAAAAAAAAAAAAAAACTCATTAACCCTTGAAATAAAATAAACTCTGATATTTTAATTTTGTCAAATTTAAATCTTAATAGTTTGATTTGTTTAATTTAAACCATTCACTTATTTTTGTTAAGTAAAATAGATAAGAAAATGATATTTTAACTATTAAACTCGGAAAATTCTATTTCAACACACTTAATTATCTCAGTGCACAATTTTTTCTCAATACACACACTTATTGATTTGATTATTAATTAATATTCTCAATCCACACACTGAAAGTTACAATTATACCATTCATTCACTCATAACCATTGTACACCCACCAAACACTCTTTTCCACACACTTTCATTGACCCTATGTCCACAAGTGTAGACCCAACCACATAAACACACATTGAAGACTTTGGTCTGCAGTGAGACACTTTTCCTCCATTGAAAACCTCCATTGAAGGCCATATTCAACCTCCATTCCAAAATATTGTTGAAGGTAAGACATTCTTTCTATTTTGTTATTTCATTTACCATTTTGTCATTGCATTTACCATTTACACATCTGTTTGCACTCCATTGCCATAAAACCCTCGATGTTTTTCTTATAATTTTCGGTTTGGGGCTTTTGGCACTGGTTTTTCAAAATTATACATGTAATTTGGAACTTAACTTCCAAATAAAAGTTATTATTTCGACTAATTAATACCAAAAAAAAAAATCGATTATTAGTTTCTGAATTGAAGAAAATGTTTTGGTTTTCTAGTGCCGAATATGTACAATATTTTCGACATTTGTGTTTCGAATTTTATGTGTTGTTTCAGCACTGAAGTTCCGAAGTGATTTTTTTTATTTTTTTTATATTTTTAATATTCAGACCAATTTTTCTGAAGCCTGTTTGTCCCTTGCTACATTGTAAAATCAAATTTTTTTTTTGTTTTTTTTCATAGTTGGGTTTTAGCAATTGTATTTTAAGTAGTTTTTATTTTGTTTTTTTTTGTTTTTGGAATCCAAAAGAATGATACTTTGGTGATTGTTTAAAACTTATTTTTTTATGATCTTTTCAAATTTTCTTTTTAATGAGAAATTATTATATTACTTTTATAGTATTATGAAAGCCTTGTAAAAATTCGGTGGAATTTTTAAAGGTATTGAATGTAAAAAAAAAAATTAACATTTCATAAAAATGTTCTTATGAAAAAAACCCATCCCAAATAGACTTATTTTTTAGAGACTATTTTTTTCCCTCTTTTTGTTTTCGTTTTATTGTCTCATTACAAATTAATGATTCAGCATAAAAAAATATTGTTAAACAAATATTTAGAAGAATTGTTTGGTTTTTAAAGAGAGATCGAGGAGAGTGGATAATTTAACAATAATATCAGATTGAATCTCAGTTTGTTCAGTGCATGGAATCTGACAAGAAAAAAAAAATTAAGTTGACATTACAGAGCCGAATAGAAAAATATAATTCGGCACTTGATAGCCAAAATAAATTACTAAATTCGATTTTCAAATATAAAAAAAATTATTAAAAATCAGTATGAAAGTATCTCAATAATCTCTTATTTTCAGTCTTAGTGTGTCGAAATAAATTAAATAATTCAACAGTTGATATCCAAATATATTGATATAATTTGACACTAGTTGTCCAAGTGAAAACCATGAAAAGGAAAAAAAAAAATAATGTGCACGAAAAAACTAACCTGTTCATCACTGATTTTGCTATCACCAAACATATCTTTGCTTGAGTTTGAATTTCCATTGTTTTGCAACTCTTCCATAACAAAATCAAGCAAAAATTGTAAAATTAATAAGAAACAATATAAATAATAAAGTATAAACATACAGATTAAAGCAATATGAGAGTTATTATGAGAGTATTGCTCTGCAAGCAATAGAGGAGCATAGAGTGTGTAGCAAGTAAAGTGACAACAATGGAAAAAAAACTAGGGTTTAGTTTTTTTAGTCAAAAGGTCTACACTGAGATTTTTTTATTTTTAAAATATGTGTACAAATAATATTTTCATATAATATTGTAGGTGTTGGTAGATATTCATTATGGTCATTTTAATTTAGAATATAATTATCATTAAAATAATATTTCATTAAGATAATTAAATGTGTGAAAATAAAATTTCCCATTAAACTCAATGTAGATATATGTAAAATGTCTAAAATACCCTTTTTGTTGAGCTGAATGACTAAGCTATCATTTTTTTCATCAATTTTACTTAATGAAAATAGGCAGATGATTTAAATTGAAAATAAATCAAAAGATTAAGATTTAAGGGTAAATTATGCAAATGGTCCCTGTAGTTTATACAATGTGTCAATTTGGTTCCTGTTATTTTAATTTGCTCGATTTTGCCTCTTAATTTAACAATATTGTGCCATATTAATCCAATAAATAACAGATGTTCGGTTTGGTAGGCAGAAAGTCGTCACGTGCTCAAATGATATGTCAATTTGATTCCTGTAGTTTACAAAATGTGTCAATTTGGTCCCTATTGTTTTAATTTGCTTGATTGTGGCAGGGACAAAATTGACACATTGTGTAAACTATAGGAACCAAATTGACACATTGTTTGACTTTCCGTCTACTAAACCTAATAGTCATTATTTATTGGACTAATATGACACAATTTGTTAAATTAAAGGGCAAAATCGAACAAATTAAAACAACAGAGACCAAATTGACGCATCGTGTAAACTATAGGGACCAAATTGACACATCATTTGAGCATGTGACAACTTTTCGTCCACAAAACCTAACAGCCATTATTTATTGGACTAATATAACACAATTCGTTAAACTAAAGGCATTCGGAATGAACGACACATGCCTACATGACGTAAGCGCATTAAAGTTAGAGCCCTCAAAATCCTAAACCTAATGCTGCAGTCGACAGATAAAACCTGTTAGGTCCCTTGATCTTGTCAATCCCGCGAACCACTTTGTTAATTGAGTTGTAAAATTTCCTTACTGTTTTGTCTTCCTCGCTCGAGCGAAGGAGTCCTCGCTCAAGCGAAAGACTGCGTCTAGCTTAAAACCTGAAAGAGATTAATGTGCGCTCGATCGAAGACTTTGGGGCTCGAGCGAAGACTGCGTCTGCATCAAAACCTGAAAGAAGTGATTACTCGCTCAAGCGAAGGTTTCGTGGCTCGAGCGAAGGCACTTATGGAAATCACGCGAGATAAGCTTCTGGCTCGAGCGAGAGAAGCTTGGCTCGAGCGAGAGAAGCTTCACTCGAGCGAGCTTCAGAATCTGGATTTCTATAAGTAGTTGGTTTTCTCCAAAAACTAGGAGTACTCTTTCAGATTTATTTTGAGGTTTTCTAAGGTTTTCTTCTGGAGAGTTTTTTGTGAGTTTTCCTTGATTACATTGATTGAGTATTAAACTCATGAATTGAGAAGCATACATTAAGGAGGTTGATCGAATACATACAAGAGTGTTATTCTTCGGTGGATTCCGAAGATTCAAACGTAGAGTTTCAAAAGGCGTTTGATTCTGTACGTAGTCGTTAATTCGACAAGTGAAGTTGTGGATTCAACTTCAAGTGGATCAGTTCCGAGACGAAGGCTTGGTGAAAGAGTTACAGTAGATTCGAAGGCAAATTGACTGAGTTGGGTAATTTGTATATTATCTTTGTAATCTTTCTTTCTTCAGTAGTGGATTGATTAGTGGCGTTTCGCCCGTGGTTTTTTATTACAATTGAAGGTTCTTCAATTGTGATTTTTCCACGTAAAAATCGTTTGTGTCGATTTATTGTTTATTCATAAAACAATAATCTAAATCACTTTCGTAAGTGCTTGATGATTTAGATTGAGTGTTTTAAATATTTGGGAATTGGAATATTTTAAATCCTGATCTAATCACGAATCACTTAGGATTTTCAATTGGTATCAGAGCAGGTCACTCTTTGTTTTTATCAAAACTATAGGAGTGTGATTTTGTGTGATTAGTAATATGGATTTTATTCGTGAAAGTAACTCGACCCATAGACCTCCTTTACTCGATGGTACAAACTATTCTTATTGGAAAGCTCGTATGAGAGCGTTTTTAAAATCTATCGATGAGAAAGTTTAGCACTGCGTGATCTATGGGTGGAGTGAACCTACTGTCACCATTGATGGTGTTGATATTCCTAAACCCCTTGATAAATGGGACACAACTGATTACCAAAACTCGAGTTAGAACAGTAAGGCTCTCAATTCCCTGTTCTGCTCCGTCACACCTGAAGAGTTTTCTCGTATCTGCACGTGTGAGGTAGCAAAAGAGGCTTGGGACATTCTTGAAACGATTCACGAAGATACTACTTCTGTCAAAAAGTCAAAACTTCAACGTCTCACATCCGCCTTTGAAACCCTTTTTATGCGCGATGATGAGACGTTTGATGATTTCTATGCAAAACTCAGTGATATCGTGAATTCTTGTTTCATACTCGGTGAAAAAATCCCTGAAGCTAAAGTTGCTAGAAAAATCTTGAGGTCTTTACCCGAGAGGTTCCAATCAAAGGTGACAGCCATTGAGGAGGGTCAGAATGTTGATACCCTCAAGCTTGATCAGTTGGTTGGAAATTTGCAGACTTATGAAGCCCACCAGATTTCAAAGAAAAAACAAAAAGATAGTGTGGCTTTCACTAGTGCTCATGAGACTGCAAAAACTCCGGAGACTGAATTTGATTTAGAGTCTGAGATGACGACTATGTTTACTAAACAGTTTAAAAAAATTTTGAAGAAAAAGAAGCCTAATTTCAGAGACCCTAGTTCAAAAGACAAGAATAATGAAAAACCCAAAACTTTTCCACCAA
Organism: Camellia granthamiana; assembly: GCA_036172215.1. Lineage (NCBI taxonomy): Eukaryota > Viridiplantae > Streptophyta > Magnoliopsida > Ericales > Theaceae > Camellia > Camellia granthamiana. Next base: position 74,655,633 of record CM069915.1, on the reverse strand, counting down.
AACTTGCTCAAAGAACTGAAAAGAAGATTGTAAAGGGGCAAGGGGTCAAGTGCTATGAATGTCAAGGGTTTGGCCATATTGCCCTTGAATGTCCGTCGAAAAAGAATCGAAAGAAAGTCTACACTGTGACTTGGGATGATGAAAGCGGGTCGGAGCAAGAACCCAAAGAACCTGAATCCGGCGAAGACGGGGATAACGCTTGCATGGCATTTTGGTCCACTTTTATTCAACCTCTTCCAAAGCCAACGGAATTAGCTCGTGGTCAGAACCTGCATCATCCTCCCACCTTTGACGGGAGTAACTACCTGTATTGGAAGATCAGAATGAGGGCGTTTCTGAGAGCTTCTGGCCCAAAAGGCTGGCAAGCCATTGAAGAAGATACAGAAAGTGCTGACAATCCGAACAATCAGAGAGCCCTGATTTCTATTCATGGTGCAATTTATGATGAAGAACAGCAACGGGTTGTTCACTGCACAAAGGCTAAAGATGCATGGGAGATTCTGAGCCAATTCCATGAAAGAGGAGATTCACCTTCACCACCATCCAACAACTTTTCTGCCTTAGTTGCCCGACTGGATGAGGTCAAGAAGAATGAGGAGCAAAAAGATGATGATGAAACATCTACATTTGAAGACAATAATGAGATTACCGGTGATGATCTACAACAAGCTTACGAAAAGCTTTATGATGAATCTCTGAATCTGTCTAAAATCAATGACAAACTCATTCTCAAACTCAAAGCATGTGAAAGTGAGAATGTCAAGCTGAAATGAGAACTTGTAGCAGCAAAGCAGAATATCATCAAGATCTCAAGTGGCAGGCAAGACTTATGTGGAAAACTTCTATCTTGTGAAACCGAAAGGAATGAACTTCTGAAGGTGTATTCCACATATGAAGAGAAGCTTGAAAGTCTTGAGATGTCACAAGCTACATTGGAAGAGATAGTCTGTCAGAAAGATGAAGAACACCATATTGCTAGAGCCACTATTGCCATGTGGAATAAAGGTTCCAAATCTTTAGAAGACATCCTCGGGTCTCAACAAATGGGTTGTGACAAAAGTGGGCTAGGCTATAGTGCGACAGCTCACAAGGGACAGGCCTCTACTTCATATGACTTGAAGAATCAAGCAAAGGGAAAGCTGAAGGTAGACCAGGGTGATCCCTCTCTTCATCTACCTAAAGGGGGTAAGATCAACAAAAAGGAGGTAAAACCTGTTTTTATTTGTCATCACTGTGGTAGGTATGGCCACATTCATCCTTATTGTTATGAATTGTTTGATAAGGTGTCTCAAAAGGGTAGAAATTTGAATACTTTTTGGGTTAGGAGACAACCTTACATGTCTAGACGGATTACCAAGATTCATGAGGGTGTTCACAACGTCAAGACATTTACCAAGACCAAAAAGATTTGGGTGAGAAAAGATGATTTGACTTGTTTAGTTGTTTATACTGCCCTCAAAGCACGTGACTCACACATGTGGTATCTTGATAGTGGGTGCTCTCATCACATGTCCGGTAACAAATCCTACTTCACCTCCCTTGAAAAATATGAAGGAGAACTTGTTACCTTTGGAGATGGCGGCACTTCTAGAGTCATTGGTAAGGGCTCTATAAGTGTTACTGGTCTTCCCAAGCTCGAAAATGCTCTTCTTGTTGATGGCCTTAAAGCAAATCTTTTGAGTATTAGTCAAATGTGTGATTCCCACCATGAAGTATTGTTTTCAAAAAATAAATGTGAAATTTTGGATAAAAAGGGAAATACTGTCTTGCATGGGGTTCGCACATCTGATAATTACTATGGGATTGTTACTACTAATGATCTCACTTGTCACTCTGCCATCATAAGTAACATTGATTTGTGGCATCAAAGATTAGGTCATATGAATTTCAAAGACCTAACTAAGATAGCCAACAAAGAGCTTGTGAGAGGAGTACCTAAACTGGGTAAAATTCTGAACCATGTGTGTGGACCATGTCAACTTGGAAAGTAGACTCGTGCCCCTCATAAAAAGGTGAACAGCTTTACAACCAAACGTCCTCTTGAATTGGTTCACATGGATTTAATGGGTCCTACTCGCACTGAAAGCATTGGAGGTAAAAGATATATTTTTTTAACTGTTGATGATTTTACTCGATTTTTATGGGTAAATTTTTTAAGGGAAAAATTTGATACGTTTGATGCTTTCCAGGCCTTAGTCCTTAAAATTCAAAATGAACAGGGTGTGTCCATTGGGCGTATCGTAAGAATCCGAACTGATCATGGTCGTGAATTTGAAAACAGTTCGTTTTCGGATTTTTGTGATATGCATGGAATTAAGCATGAATTTTCTGCACCTATTACTCCACAACAAAATGGAGTGGTTGAGAGAAAGAACTGAGTTGTTCAAGAAATGGCTAGGGTCATGCTCCTTAGCAAGAAACTTCCTCCAAAGTTTTGGGCTGAAGCCCTAAATACTGCTGTTTATGTCATAAATCGCGTGTATTTAAGGCCCGGCACCTTACAAACTCCATATGAATTGTGGAAGGGATTGAAACCTAATGTAAAATACTTCAAAACTTTTGGGAGTAAGTGTTACATTTTCAAAAATAGAGAGCCTTTGGGAAAATTTGACTCCCGAAGTGATGAAAGTATTTTTCTAGGGGTATTCAACCACAAGTAGGGCTTTTTGAGTCTATAACCTGCGAACTTCTTCTTTAATGGAACCTATCAATGTGGTTATAGATGACACAGGTTCACCTACTCAAGCAACAAATGAGGATGACAATGGTGAGTCTCCAATCTTGGATACTGAACCACAAAGTCAAAGAGAAGTTGAGGTCCAAGCACAAGAAGTTGAGACGGCACCATCCTCACAGGTAAGTCAAAGTCCAAAGAGTGCACAAAAAAACATCACTCCTGATGCTTCTATCACCGCAAGTCCTGAGTTCAAACCATTAGCAAGGGTGAAACTGAATCATCCAGCTCAACAGGTGATTGGAAGCATATCGGATCGAATGAAAACCCGAAGACAGATTCGGGATAAGGTATCACATATGTGTTATGTTTCTTTAATTGAACCTAAGAATTTTAAAGAGGCCTTGCTAGATGATAGTTGGGTCAATGCTATGCATGAAGAATTAGGTCAATTTGAACGTAACAATGTTTGGACTCTAGTTCCCAGACCTAGAGACATGAATGTGATAGGTACCAAGTGGATCTTTAAAAATAAATCTGATGAGAATGGTACTCTAGTTCGGAATAAAGCTAGGTTGGTTGCTCAAGGCTACACACAAGTAGAGGGTGTTGACTATGATGAGACGTTTGCCCCAGTTGCACGTCTCGAATCTATTCGTATTTTACTTGGTGTTGCTTGTTATCTTGGTTTCAATTTGTTTCAAATGGATGTGAAAAGTGCCTTTCTGAATGGGTACTTGAAAGAAGAGGCATATGTTGAGCAACCAAAAGGGTTTGAGGACCCTGAATGTCCAAATCATGTCTACAAGTTAGACAAGGCCTTGTATGGATTGAAACAAGCTCCTCGGGCTTGGTATGATAGACTTACTACATTTCTTCTTGATAATGATTTTCAAAGGGGTAGTGTGGATAAGACCTTATTTGTGAAACATACTAAGTCTCATATTCTTGTTGCTCAGATTTATGTTGATGATATTGTGTTTGGATCCACTACTGATCATCTTGTGAAATATTTTTCGGATTGCATGACACATGAGTTCGAGATGAGCATGATGGAAGAGTTGTCTTATTTTTTGGGTCTTCAAATTAAACAGTCTCCTTCAGGTATGTTTGTTTCTCAGTCTAAGTATGCCAAAAATCTTGTGTCAAAGTTTAGTCTTGAGTCTACCTAACATGCACGCACTCCCATGAGCACCAATTTTCACCTCTCCAAAGACTCCTCTAGTATTGATGTAGATCCTACCCTTTATAGGAGTATGATAGGGAGTCTTCTGTATCTTACGGCCAGTCGTCCTGATATTTCCTTCAGTGTTGGTGTTTGTGCCCGTTATAAGCCAGTCCTAAAGAGTCTCACCTTTTTACGATCAAACGCATCATCAAATATGTTAATGGGACATTGGGGTATGGGGTTTGGTTTTTTACTGATACTACAGCTGAAATTATTGGTTTTTCTGATGCCGACTGGGCAGAGTGTGCTGATGATAGGAAAAGTACATCCGGGGGGTGTTTTTACCTTGGGAATAATCTGGTTTCCTGGCATAGTAAAAAGCAAAATGCCATCTCTCTTTTGACTGTTGAGGCTGAGTACATAGTTGCAGGGAGTTGTTGTGCACAAATGCTATGGATGAAGCAAATGCTTCATGATTATGGGATAGAACATAACACTCTCACACTTTTTTGTGATAACACAAGTGCCATAAACATTTCAAAAAATCCTGTCCAATACTCTCGCACCAAACACATTGACATTCGTCATCATTTTATTCGAGAGTTAGTAGAAGAGGGCCTTGTTGTTCTTGAGCATATTCCCACTGAGCATTAAAAAGCTGATATCTTTACAAAACCCCTTGATCTTCTTCGGTTTGAGTTCCTTAGAAAGACCTTGGGTGTCATGCTCGATCACTAGAGTGTTACTTGTTCCTTGAGTAGGTGTGAGTGTTTGGCAGTATGTGTGCTTGGATGCTATAATCTGATTGTCATTGATTCCTGTTTTACTTGCATACATCTTTATATGCACACTACTCATGATGCTCACAAGATCACATTGTTCTCTGCTCATAGCTCATTTTGAATGCCCATGCTCATTAACCTCATGATCTCATTCTGTACACATCCTTGAGGTAAATTGTTGCAGGGGTTTCCGCACAAGTGATCAAAGTTCTCTATGGACCACTAACAGTGTTTCTTGTACTTTTTCAGTGAAATTGACCGATACTAGTATATCATGGGTGATGTTGAGTCTCTTAACCATCTACCATCATTTTTCACTTCCACGGTTCCTCCCTCAGTTCCTTGAAGTCCGAGCATTAAGAAAAGGCTACCTCAGAGGCACCAACCAGGCCATCCTTTTTGATTTCATTCTTCTCTGGTTTGGTTTCCATACTCTTAAGCGTGAATGCCACCAGTGAGTGCCTATAAGAAAGGAAAGAAAGAAAAAAAAATAGACTCATTGATTGAGGGGGAGCCTCCGCATTTACTCAACAAATACCCCGTGATTCCTAGTGATTTGACTTTTCTCTGTGATGTTCAGTTACTCTTGCCGGAGGTCCAGCCATCCGATCACTACGAGGATTAACTCTAGCTCAGTGGACTCTCATGGATTGCACACACACACTTTATTTTGTGAGATCTCATGTTGGATTTTGAGTTGTACATTCTCATGCAGCTTATGATCACTGATAATATTTTATCTGCTTTGCTCATGATTTCCAGTGTCATTGTTTTTCAAAATTGCAAGTTTACAGGTTTCATGATGTTCGGATTATTTCATTTTAGTCTTAATTTTGCCTAAATGTGATCATCTTTTTATGTTCCAGGTCTCACTTCATGATATTGAGTATCTTCTTTTTTGCTTTTAAAAAATAAATTAAAAAAATTTAAAAAAAAATAATAATTTTGGTTTTGTTTTTTTTCTTCTTCGCTCGAGCGAAGGAGTCCTCGCTCAAGCGTAGTTCTACTACTGCATTAGACCTAAGAGCATGTGTTTTTGGCTCGAGCTACCAGTTCTTGGCTCGAGCGAACCCTTGCGCATTATTGTCCTCGCTCGAGCGAGAAAGTCTTCGCTCGAGCGACCTATCGAGGTTCAAATTCTGCATTTGTGTCTATTCAGTTCATTTTTTCCCACCTCTTCATATTTTCCCTTTCTCTCTCCCCTAGGGTTTTCGTGGTCGTCTTTGCTGCAACCTTCAGTTGGTTCTCTCTTGGAATTTGGGCATTTTTCAGTTCCTTCATTCGCATTCTTCGCAGTGGGTAAGTTTTTTCTTTTCTCTTTGTTTTTTTTTTCTCTTCTCATTTTGTTATGTGAATGTGAAGATGCTCTATTCTCATCTAGGGTTCATTCTTGTTGTTTTTGGTTACTTCCTACTGATTTAGTATTTCTGTTTTACCTCTAGGGTTTGTATTTTGGAGCATTGTACTTTGTTCTTTGCTAAGGTCTAAATTTTGGGATTTTTACGTTGGGGATTGTTTTTGTCCTCACATATTATCTTGTGAGAATGTGATCTGTTGTTTGGATTTGGGGGTTCTATTATTTTACTCTTGGTGGGGGGTTTAATGTGTTTCTCTTTAACATTTTATTGTCTTTCAGGTATACTGCTAGTCATGTTTTAACATTTTAGTGTTTACATTGTGGAGTTAGTATATACTGCTATAGTTTTCTGCTTATTGGACTAATGCTGTTCTCATGCTTTCTCTCTTTTGGGTATTGGGATTCTCTTGTTGTCATTGTGCTCCTCGGTTTGGATTTGGGGGTTTTCTGATGTTGTTTATTGGGTGTTCTATGTCTGTCTGGGCATTGTGTTTGTCTTGCTCTGTTTGGGTTGTCTCGTCATGGCTGAGTCGTCTAAACGCCGCAAGACCACTGTTTTACGTCCCCCTTTCAACACTGATCAATTCCCGTTTAAAGAAAAATCTAAGTTGTTTAGGGAGTCATTTGCATCTCGTAAAGTCCATTTAGAGCGAAATGTCCTCCCCAATGCCTTTGAGGTTCTTACCATTCGGTCTTTATTTGATTCATTAGGTGGAGATCAAGTGTTACATTTTTCGGGGCCACAAAATTTGAGTCTCATCCGGGAATTCTATTGCAATATTCATTCCATTCGGAAAGAACTTCCGGCATCCTTTCAGACTTGGGTTAGGAAGAAGTCACTTGCTATTACTGGGGATGTGTTTCGGGTATTTCTTGGTCTTCCTGAAATTAGTAATTGTCATTTTTCGTTTCTTACCCGGTCCGGTGTCAATTTTGATCATGTTGCTTCTGAGTTATGTGGTGTTGACCGTACTTGGCTCGCCGGGGCCCTTATTCAGCAAAATGAGTTGCTTCCTCGGTTCCGTCTTCTAAATCTCATTGTGTGTGCTAATATTTATGTCACAACCCATTCCTCGCATATTACTCAGGACCAAGGTTATGTTTTGTATTGTATTCATCATAGACTTCCTATTGATCTTTCAGAAATGATTGTCTCCAAAATGATTGGTATATATGAGGGTCGGAAGTCTTTGGGGCTTCCTTATGGGTGTTTACTTACCTATTTTCTCACTTCTCTTGATATTCCTTTTTCTGATGATGATGAGTTTGCTCACCCTATCAAACCCATTACTAAATTGACAGTCTCCCAGAGTCAGGCTCATGTGAGGGGGTGTGTGTCAGGGGTTGGGAGTTCTGGTGCAGGTGATGATGATCCCCTTGCAGAGGAGGAGAAGTTTGAAGCAGCCACTGCCGGTGCTCCTGATCTACCCGAGTTGCGACCTCGTTCATTCCATGGTCAACTACAGCACTTTGAGCAGACTGTTACTCGTCACGTTGATCTTTTGGATGGCCGCCTCGATGCTCTTGACAGCAGACTTGATGAGCAGAGTACCATGCTTGCACAGATTCTTTCTCTTCTCCATTTACAGCAGCCACCTCCACCTGAGTCTTAGTTCTTGACAGTTTTTTTTGGTTTATACTCTTGGACAGTTTTCTATTTTCTGGATAGTGTTTCTTCTTGCCTTGGATAGTTTTGATTATGATGTATATGCTTGTTTTTTTGGTCACTCCCGGACAAAAAGGGGGAGTATGGTATATGGGGGTGTATATGTGGGGGTATATATGTTTGGACTTATGATGTTTGTTTGCAGGCAGCACTTGGACTTATGGGTAACAAATTCTGTTTTGTTTATATTGGAATTTAAGTTGCTTATGATGATTGATAATGGTTTTTTGTTGTTTTTAAGTCTTGATGGTTTATTATGTTGATGGTTCATTATGTTGCAAAACAAATTCTCTTCAGTTTATGTTGTGCAGATTGGTTAATTTTGTACAGACTGTTTGTCCATCAAGATTGGTTTGCGAGTTGTTTCTTTTTTCTGGTTTTTAGTTGGATTGTTTAGTTTGATGTTTGGTTAGGAAATTATGTTAGAAAGTTTTGTCCAAGTATTGACAAAGGGGGAGATTGTTAGGTCCCTTGTTCTTATCAATCCCGCGAACCACTTTGTTAATCGAGTTGTAAAATTTCCTTACTGTTTTGTCTTCCTCACTCGAGCGAAGGAGTCCTCGCTCGAGCGAAGGACTGCGTCTGGCTTAAAACTTGAAAGAGATTAATGTGCGCTCGATCGAAGACTTTGTGGCTCGAGTGAAGACTGCGTCTGCATCAAAACCTGAAAGAAGTGATTACTCGCTCGAGCGAAGGTTTCGTGGCTCGAGCGAAGGCACTTATGGAAATCACGCGAGAGAAGCTTCTGGCTCAAGTGAGAGAAGCTTCGCTCGAGCGAGCTTTCGAGCAAGCTTCAGAATCTGGATTTCTATATGTAGTTGGTTTTCTCCAAAAACTAGGAGTACTCTTTCAGATCTACTTTGAGGTTTTCTAAGGTTTTCTTCTGGAGAGTTTTTTGTGAGTTTTCCTTGATTACATTGATTGAGTATTAAACTCATGAATTGAGAAGCATACATCAAGGAGGTTAATCGAATACATACAAGAGTGTTATTCTTCGGAATCCGAAGATTCAAACGTAGAGTTTCAAAAGGCGTTTGATTCTGTACGTAGTCGTTAATTCGACAAGTGAAGTTGTGGATTCAACTTCAGGTAGATCAGTTCCGAGACGAAGGCTTGGTGAAAGAGTTACAGTAGATTCGAAGGCAAATTGACTGAGTTGGGTAATTTGTGTATTATCTTTGTAATCTTTCTTTCTTCAGTAGTTGATTGATTAGTGACGTTTTGCCCGTGGTTTTTTATTACAACTGAAGGTTCTTCAATTGTGATTTTTCCACGTAAAAATCGTTTGTGTCGATTTATTGTTTATTCATAAAACAACAATCTAAATCACTTTCGTAAGTGCTTGATGATTTAGATTGAGGGTTTTAAATATTTGGGAATTGGAATATTTTAAATCCTGATCTAATCACGAATCACTTAGGATTTTCAAAACCTATCCAAGGGATAATACATCGACAGAGATGTTCACAATCTCTTGCTTGAAAAATAAACCTACAAACGATTTCACCACCATACACACATAACAAAAATATATAACTAGACATAGAGTATAAAAGCAAAGGAATTCACATTAAAAAATAGAAATCCATAGCGTTTGTACAAAAAGAAAAGGAAAAAAAAAAAGAAAAAGAAAAAAGAAAATGAACAATGGCAATTCTCAAAATTACATAACAAAAAAAAAAAAAAAATAGAAGAAGAAGAAGAAAACCTAAAAATTAATTCTTCAGTTGGTAGCCGGCAGATCATCTTTGCTAACATCAGCAACCTCCACATTTGGGTTCTCTAGGGCCTCAGGACGGGGGTAGGAAATGTTCTTCATCAGCTCGAACCTCTTTGGAACCTTAGCAGCTTGAAGAGCAGCCATCCATCCATCCTCAAAAAGGATGTTCTCCAGCTTGATGAACTGCTACTCATAGCTGGCCGTGGCTTTATTGCATCTATCATCCTTTGCAACTTTAATAGTTGCCTCATCACTGGCCTTGGACGCATCAAAAGCGGTGGAGAGCTACTATATTTCCTCCTTTAGGACGACAATCTCTTCGACAGAGGACTTCAGCACAACATCTATAGTTTGAAGTTTTTTCTCTACCTCCATTGCCTTGCCTTCATAAGCCATTAGCCTAAGCTTTGGCTCCTTCACCCTTTCATCCAGCCTTTCTTTAGAGGACTTGAGCTTGTCAGCAACTTAGACGAGTCTATCATGACGACACATGGCCTCATGAGCAAAATAAAGACCTTGTAAGAATAAAGTGTTAGCAAAGCAACAAGTGTAAAAAAGAAAGGAAAATAAAAACAAAGAACATAACACATACCACCAAAGAAAAGTGCAGGGCTTGGGAGAACATGGCCACATCAGACTGATCGCGCAACCAACCATCGTCTGCTGAGAGGATGAAACTGCGAACCACAGTAGAAGCCACTTCGGCATCGCCCATCGCAGAATTAGTGCTGAAAGTGGCCGGTCCTTCAAAGCTAGCATTAGAATAAGAGGAGAGCTGGAAAAACGCTACCTCCTGAGAGGTTATAGCTACAAGAGTGAGAGAAGGGTCAACTCGGTGCTTCACATGTTCCTCTATTGATTGTTCGACTAGACGCTTACCAAAGCTTAGATCGAGAGGAGAAAGATCGGGGCTAGCTGCGGCAAGGGAAGGGGCAAGAGGGGCATCCTCAACCACTATGATTGATGATTGTTCAGAGGCAGCCGAAGCGGTGGATACTGATCCACCCTCTTTCTAACACTTCCGATCAGTAAGGATGGCCAGAAAATTCTTCGGTGACATGATTTCAGAAATGGTAGCCTCATAATTCAAAGGATCCTCTTGGATTTGTTCTTCCTCTGCAGTAGGGACCTCTTCAACCACTAGCTCCTCTTCAAGATGAGGGAGCAAGTAGAAATCGACACCACCGTTAGCTCTTATGGGGATTTCTTCAGTAGTAACAACAATGTAGCACGTAAAAAAGAAGGACGTGTGCTGCCCGACCTTGGCCTCTTTGCTTGGAAGAGCCTCTGTAATCCCAAGCTTGCTGAAGGAGTGGGATGTTAACCTAGCCTTCCTACTCAGTGGGATAAGCGAAAACTGTGAAATCTACAAAACAGGAAATAAAGAACAAGTTATTACGAAAAATCCACAAGGAAAGATATCAGAACTGTAAAAAGATGCCGAATAAAAATAAAAGGAAAGCGGATTGTAACCTGGTCGATCGAAGACCTTGGATATGGGCCATACCCTATCAGCACCAAAAGAAAACTCTCAATTTCCCTTAACAATCGCAATAATGTCATTCACATAGAGTTAGGGAGCATTTGAACCAACTGGCGTTTCTTATTTCTGGGCTTGAAATAAAAACTTAATCTTTCCTTGGTGGCTGGGACAAAGTTGTAGCAATACCTAATCTTTGGGAGCCCTAGGTATATTCCCAGAATTTCGTTCAAAGTAACTATCTCCATCACTATCCTAAAGAAATTAGTGGCAAGCGGAGTAAGGGCAACGCCATAAAAGCAAAGTACCTCCCTCAAAAGGGGGGTGTAGGGGAAAGCGGACACCCCCGTCAACAATGTCAATAAGGGCAGAGGTATCCGAACCTCAGACTCCTTGACAATGTCGTCATCATCAATAGACAGACGAATGATGACGTCATCTAGAATGTGGTGGAGAGTTTTAAACTCATGAAGGTTCTCTTCAGAATCAAAGAAATTTCTAAGGCGATTCATTTTTTGAAAAGGAAAAAGAGAAATAACAACAAAAATCAATAAATGAACGATAAAGAGAATAAGGAACTTACATGGAATAAGGGAAAGAGCCTCAAAGGCTGAAATTTTAATAGACGCTAGAGAGTCTTTGAAAAGAGTGTAAACAAAATGATATAAGGGAGAGTCACCTCCCCAGTTAATGTGTCAGAAGAGAAATGGCGCATAAAGGGACGGTCGTTACCATTATGGCCCCACTAGTGCAGGAAGTGAAGAAACATGTGTCAGAAGACCTAGGAGTCCCATGTACTGTATGTTGGAACTACTTGATCAGCATGAATGCTTCGGTAACCTTCCAAGATCGATCACCGAATGGGGGAAATTGTTGAGGGAAAAAAGCATGAGCCCAGGCCTAAGCCCAATCACGCCAACCTAAGCCCAAAATGATAAGTAAAAAATGCATCCCTTGGAGTACTAAGTGAGCACTTATTGCTTTAGCATATTGCATGCGTGTGATTGTTGCCATGTCAAGCATGATTACCATGAGGCTAAGTGCTTAATTGATATACATGTTTGACTGCCAATGGATGAAAGTTAAATGCTTGAATTGGGATGATTTGATTAATGTGTATATGAGCTTATTTTTTCAAGTGGTACATATTCAAAACAATTTTCAAACAAACATGAAATCAAAACGTTCCAAATTTTGCAAATTAATTTATACTTGTGTGCATCACCTAGTAAGTTAGTTTAACAATTGGAACAAGAGCATATAATATAAATAAGAATTACATTATGATTAGTAGAGACCGATCTTTGATCGGGCAAGTGGGGTGCTCAATTCATGACCGTCCTCTCTCGTACTTAAGTTCCTGAGCCAAGACACTTTGGTGATGACGGATAAGTGGCCTTTGGCATGAGTCTCGGATTTCTTAAATTTTTCAAAAATATTTAGGTGGCGACTCTGTAATCTGGCAAAATAGTTTATTTTTAACATTTTGATTTAAAATTGATTTTCCAAAAGATTTGTCGGATTTGGACTTATTTGTGTTTATCTATTTCGTATCGCACACGTGGAATCTAATTCAGAACCACGAGAGTCTGAACTGTAGAGCTAGTCGTATTTGAAAGGAACACGAAAAGCAAGCTACACCATCGCATCTCAATTTTCTAAGTCATAACTAAAAAAAAATAAAAATGTGATAACTAAATACAATAACTAAAGAATTCCTGAATCATAAATAAAGAAGAAAATTGATCATAACTAAAAAAATAAAATAGCATAAGTGGGGTGCATATGGTACATTTTTTTTTAAAGGAGTGTATAGATGGGAGATTCTACTATAAACACTTCTTATCATATGTCCCATAACTTATGTCGTTTTTTTTTTACTTATGATTCATATAATATTTAATTATACCTCATATGTTTTAAAAATATAAAATTATATTATTTTTCTTTTTAGTAATGTGATAGATACAGTACACCCTTTTAACCATAAATAGAATAGCAATGCAACGATCGGAAAAAGAGAGACAAATAGTTGGAAATAAAAGCTCACGGAGAAGAGAGAGAGAGAGAGAGAGAGAGAGAGGAGAGAGAGAATGAGCGGAGTAGGGAAGACGGTGTGTGTGACGGGAGCGTCCGGGTACATAGCTTCGTGGCTTGTCAAGTTGTTGCTCCAACGTGGATATACTGTCAAAGCCTCTATTCGCGACCCGTGTCAGTTCTCTTTCTCTCTCTCTCTCTCTCTCTTTCACTTTGATATCTAATCCTTTTGACTATCTTGATTTCTTTGAACAACCAATACCTGATTTTGCTATGCGATTCACTTTCCTTTGATTAGTGCTAGGTTTTTTTTTTTTTTTTTTTGGGGGGGGGGATGTTTTTATTGGGTAATTTTATGCGGTTTGTATAAAATGATTTTTTAAATTTTTTTTTAGAGAATATTTTAATTTTGGGAAATTACAAAAAATAAAACCCAAAATACTGCTGAGTTTTTTTTATTTTGTCCAGTAAAATTAAATTTATTTTCAATCTAAGCTATTTATATTTTTGTTATTAAACTCGCATATTTTAAAGATTTTATGTACACTTACGTGTTTAATGATTAAAATATAAATTTTTTCGTTGATTTTACTTAATAGAAAATAGAAATAGGGCTAATTGTTTAGATTAAAAATATAAATTAAAATATTAAGATTTAAATTGACAAAATAAAAAAATTAAGTTTTATTTTATTATAAGGGTCATACTTTGGATTATTTATTTAATTTCTCCTTTAATTTTTGTACACAAGGGATTTTCTGTGTGTTGATATGCCATTGGGAAAAGTAGTTTTTTAAAACCAAATTAGATGTAGTAATTTGCCATAGTGGGTCATAATCATTGATTTGATTTATTAAAAAAATTGCCAATGGCTTATGTGTTAAATCTTTCAATTATAATTGATTCCTTGAACATTGATGAAATTGTGAGCCAAGAGTAAGCAAATACAAGGCTGATTTACCATAAATTGTCTATGAAGAAGTGGTTGCCCAAAAGAAATATGATGATTTTAAATGCGGAAGCAGAGAGATCAGACTCTCTTGAAGTATCTAAGACTAAGGGGCTCATTTGGGATAAACATTTTTAGCATGACTGGTTAGTTATTTTAGTCTGGCTAAAAAATTTTTGTTTGGAATAAATTTTTGAATCTTTGGTTTTTTTTTTTGGGCAGTTGATTTGATGGTTGTGAAAGAAAAAAAATGAAATGATTATAATTTGGACGCGACATTTTGTCTTATTGGATAAATTAACCTATTTTATTTTTTTTGTTGGCTACCCTCAACCCATATGCCAAACGGAGCCTAAATAAATTTAATTTTTTACATGAATAATTTTTTCAATTGATTGTATAAAAATCAAAGATTTAAATAACCTAATTTTTAGTTGGATTATAATGAAATTGTAAAAAGTCAAAAAGCCATAAGATCAAAACTATACAAAAACCAGCCCATACCCCCCCTCTCTCTCTCTCTCTCTCTCTCTCCATATCTATGTGGGAGTCATGATTTTGATGCATTTGTTGTGTTGTGAAATTGTGTGCGCATAGTAAATCAAAACATTCAACAAGAGGGAAGCATAATTTATGTTTGGTTATGGATCTTATTGGAGAGGTAGGTACAGGTTCCTATTTAGGTTGACTTAAAAATTAGTTGTGTTACATGACATTTCTATTTTGTCTCCCTAGTGTGTGGCCTCGTTGGTTTGGCTCCATAAGATGGAACGGATTAAGAGTACGGTGGGATTGAGTGGAGAGATTATTAGTGTGGTGGTATTAGGTTGGAGATGTATAATAAAGAGTGTTTATTTGTACACCACCAGATTAGTAATACTATAGATAATATTAATATATAAAATTAATATTTTTTAATTTTTAGTATTTTTTTTAATATTATAATTATTAATATTTTTGTACTTTTTAAGTCGAGTTAATCTAGAGACACTTAAAAAAATATAAAATTTTACATAAAAATATTCACTAATTATAAAAAAATCATATTTTTTTAGTATTTATTAAAAAAATTTAAATATTTCTTTCACACATAAATTATTTTAAAAAAAATAATATTAAAAATATTTTAATCCATTTGATTTAATATTTTAATCCATTAATCCCATCTCATATGTTTTCCTTTTATGCTAGTCCAACCAAGGAGGGGGATTGCTAGTCCCCTTGGAGTGTTAATCCCATCACAACCTTCCACAACCAAACACTCTCTATGTGGCTGGCCCCTCCCTCACTATTAGTCCAATCCCTTCACTCATGAGAGCCAAACCAAACATGGCCTTTGTGTCCACCAGATTTGACCTTTATTTTCTCCAAATCTATCCCCACTCCTCTCCTAATCCTATGTCATAGCTTTAGTGCTTTAATCGATTGTAAATGATGGGTCCAATCAAGAATAAGAGAGAGAAATAAGAGAGAGAAGAACCCTAGGTTCTAGAGAGAGAATTTATCAATCAATCAAAGTTCAATATTTAAAAGTTAGTTACAAAATGGTTATCACTTCCCTAGATATAGGCTAACAACTACCCACCACTAACTATCACAGGCCAAGCACATGATGTCCTACATTAGTTTTGTTGCTTATGAAGTTGTTGGTAGTGAAGACATTGTAATCACAAAACAGCTTCTAGCCATCGGATGGTTGTATTGTCAAATTCAGTACTTATAATTGTTAGCCACTCATATGCTTATAAACATCAAATATACAGTTACCTCTAGATGCAATCATATTAATGTATGTATTATACAACTATGTGTATGAATTAATGTGTATGAACAAGTACAAAATTCTCACGGTTGAGTCGTTTGGTTCTAATCTTGTTACCAGTCTAATTTTTTCCAAGTTGTCATTGGGAAAGGATGTTTCATGCTGACATGGTCACAATAGCTGTATCCTTTTATTGATTATGGCTACACTTTATTAGTTTTTAGAATTATTTGTTACTTGATATTCAACTGCAGCTGATCCAAAGAAGACAGAGCACTTGCTTGCACTTGAGGGAGCCAAGAGAGACTTCACTTGACTAAAGCAAACCTACTGGAAGAAGGTTGCTTTGACTCTCTGGTTGATGGGTGTGAAGGTGTTTTCCATACAGCATCTCCTTTTTATCATGATGTCAAGGACCCCCCAGGTTCATCCTATATCTGTTATCTATAAATATATATATTGTTGTGTTTTCTTTTGTGGTGGACCCTCTCATGTGTTGATGAAATGGTTTGAGAATTTGCAAAATACTCTAAAAGTAAATTTTTTACCTTTTCCTCAAAAAGTGCGGTTTCAAACATTGTCACATAGGTGTATTATGCATTGTACTATTGAAAGATTAATCTCAAGTACAAGTTAGATGCTGACAAGCTGAAGGTGTGAAGTTATTTCGATCCATGGAAACTCGAGGGTGAGTTTTTTTAATTTTTAATTTTTTAATTTTTAATTTTTAATTTTTAATTTTTAATTTTTAGGAGGCAGAGAATGATGTAGAACAAGAGTTTTGTAATTTTTACATTTTATTTTATTATTTTGGAATTAGATTTCGACTAGGATTTTGTTAAATAGTCCATGATTCTTAGTTTCTTATTCTAGTTTGTATTTGTGTAAGTTTTCTAGTTTATTTTAGAATTACTTTTTCTTAGAAGTATTAGGTTTAGTTTATTATAATATGTGTAGGCATATCGGCATGGGGAAGTTATTCATTAAATCAATAACAATAACAACCTTGAATTCAAATATTATAAACTCAAGGGAAAATAATATTGATTGAACGAATAACTTTCTATGCCTCATAGGCCTACACATATATTTATAATAAATTGAACTTAATAGGAAAAGTAATTCTAAAATTAACTAGGAAACTTAAACTAATACAAACTAGGAAACCTAAGAAAATAAAAAAGTAAGAAGGAAAATGATATGGAAGTCCACTTTTTTAGACCTACTTTCTTGACACATCACTGGGTCTAGAAAGTGCGTCTAACCTTTTGGGCCTAAATAGCAATGCTCAACTAAGAATTCTACACTATTTAAACAAAATCCTAGTCAATCTAATTCCAAAATAATAACAATAAAATATAAAATTCTAAAACCTCTTTTCCTACATAATTTTCTCGCTCTTCAGAAAAAGCTTGTCTTTTCCATGGATCGTAAAAACTTCATGTGCTTCAACTTGTTTGCATCCCATCTTGTACTTAAGATTAATCTTTTCCATTATTTGACTTTGAGGAGAATTTAATATTCTTTGGGATGCTTGTTTCAAATGGAACTTGCGGCTGAAATGGATTGTAGTGAACTTTTTGATTGATTTTAGTAGCACATACATTCACTAAGAAGATTAGATCAACTATATTGCTTGAGAATGCACCGCTTGGTTTATCCAAGAATACTTGTAATGAATAAACTCAAAAGTCCCATAGGTTGGCTGATGTAATGTTGGACTAAATATCTTGGGTTGAATTGAAGTTGCCAACTAAATAAATTTTGGA
The DNA here is from genome assembly GCA_036172215.1 of Camellia granthamiana. Taxonomy (NCBI): domain Eukaryota; kingdom Viridiplantae; phylum Streptophyta; class Magnoliopsida; order Ericales; family Theaceae; genus Camellia; species Camellia granthamiana. The sequence continues at coordinate 74,638,269 of CM069915.1, read as the reverse complement.
ATTTTTAAAAGCAACATCACCATCCCTTATAAAGGGAACTTCCATGCATGCAATGGACACATTGAACATCCCTCTTGCTCCTTTTCGTCATAGAACTCTCCACTGCCACCCTCATTCACTCCTAAGGCTGCCTTGACTCTCTTTTCTTCCATATTCGGGTGGTCGCTAGCGTGTCGGTGTCTTCCATATTTCCGAACTCTACTTCATCACACCCACACCACACATAACATAAACAGGCACTTGACTAATTAGCATGGACCATCAATCGCAGCAAAAATGGCTTATTGACTGTTAGGGCCTAACAACTTTTTTTCAAAGGCTTTTAGAGCTTATGCTATTTCTCTTTAGCCACTGACTAAACATGGCATTGTTTGCTTATACTGCAAAAAGCATTCTTGTCTAGAATTTGTTGCCCATCTATAAAAGCTTGTTGGCAGTTGTTTCCAATATCATTGAGTTCATGCTTTTAGAGACACTTTCTGGTTTGAGTTATTAACCCTAAACTCTAAATTTTGTTTTTATTCTGCTGATTGGTTTCTCTTATCTTTTTTATATTTGTGGTTGTATCATAAAACATTGTTTTTATTATTAAAATATTTAGGATTGTTGTTCTAGTTTCCAATTTGTTTCCAGTTAGTTGTATCAAACTGTAATTTCTATTAAGGATATTTGCTAGTGGACTTTTTCACCTGGTGCCATGGCAAAACATGTTTTGTTATTGATAAGAGCAATCTTTACAACCTTGAGTATACATACATATATGCTATCTTTGATTTGTTAATAAGCATGCCTTTTATTCTGTGTTTGTTATCTCAACTATTCCTCACCTCATTTCAGGTGGAATTAATTGATCCCGCATTGAAGGGAACACTTAATGTTCTTGGCTCATGTGCAAAAAACCCATCTGTGAAAAGAGTAGTGTTGACATCTTCTGTAGCTGCCGTTGCTTTCAATGGTAGGCCTCGAGCTCCTGACGTCGTAGTTGATGAGAGTTGGTTTTCTGATCCAGAGTTCTGCAAGCAAAATAAGGTGTGTATGTGTTGTTTATTCATTGTCTGTTGATATATAATTTCCTTGTACATATGTTCAAAGTTTAGGGTACTTGAAAATCTGAGTTTTGAAGTTCATAATGTCCTTGTTTCATATTCATTGATGCTCTCACTTGAAAATCTGGCCACTTAGACACCATAAGAATTTTGGTTTTCTATGTTCTTTTAGATCTTGTTTGAACAAGTGATCTAGGCCAACAAAATCGAAGGAAAAATAAAAAAAAATATGAAAAAAAATCCTATGTCCATCATTGTAATACATCATTTGCCCCTATAACACAGTGTTTGTTGTTTTCAATGATCTATTTTTTGTGTAAATTTTCAAAGGTAGGATTTTCAACGAACCATTCTGCATGAAGGGCCATAATTTTGTTTTGTTTCAATCGATATGCTTTGTATGATTGTTCATAATTTGCAATTGTAATGGCTGTTCTTTCTATTCTGTTGAATGCTTCTGTGTTTTCCCATCCCCTTTTTTTCTGCTACCAGCTTTGGTATGTGCTGTCAAAGACTTTAGCAGAGGATGCTGCCTGGAAGTTTACAAAAGAAAAGGGTATTGACATGGTTACAATTAACCCAGCAATGGTCATCGGTCCCTCTCTTGCAGCCAACGCTCAATACAAGTGCTGCTGCAATTTTGAACTTAATAAATGGTATGTGTTCTTTATATTTTATAACAGACGCACGTAATCTGTTCTCATTTATGGATGACGTGACATTTCCTTTCAGCTAATTATTCAGGAGGAACTATGTTTACTTTTGTGAAACAACATATTTATATTTTTGTTGAATCAAAATATTCCCCCAAGAAGCTGTATATTGGGCTTTGGCTTCTCTTTCCTTCATTTCATGATATGTATTTGTTGATGAGTAACATAAATAAATAAATAAATCTATAATGTAATTTTCCTAGGAGCATTTTAATATTCTTCCATCTAGAAATAATTGTTGCTGAAACTTGAAGCATAAAACTTTAGTTGAATTAATAAGGCTTTTGCCATATTTTATTTTTTGCAAAATGATGTGGAACTTCTTTTTAAGGGAATAATGGACCTGTTTATTTGCTCCTTTATTCTGCAGGTTCACAAACATTTCCAAATTCTACATTTGGATGGGTTAATGTTAAAGATGTTGCCAATGCACATATTCAAGCATTTGAGATTCCTTCAGCTAATGGAAGATATTGTTTGGTTGAGAGCGTTGCACACTACTCTGAAGTTGTGAAGATACTACAAGAGCAGTTTCCTGCTTTTCAACTTCCAGAAAAGTAAGTGATTTATCTCATATTCAGTTTATTAAACTTTGCTTCAATGTTTCTTCTTTTTGAACTGTTTAGCATGTTGTTTCAATTTATTTAACTCGAGTAAATTTAGACAATTTATCTCAGCTATTACTTATGGTCTGATAGGATTTGTTTCAATAGTATTTCCCTTACCTTTTCTAACAGTCTCTGTGAGACCCATCTGCTCCTACTAATTTGTCATGTCATTTTATGTGGTTTTCACATACTACCTTTTAAAACATAGTTGATGGGACAAGTATGACATAGCCGATGAGGTAAAAAGAGGCTCAGTTGGAAAGTTCTTGAATTGTATCATTTTCTTGAAGTATATACATTGCCTCCTATAGTTTTGACTATTTGAAGAAGTTTTAGCGTAATATCATATTAAACGTTGTGCAAGTTGCAAGAAGTCCTTGAGCGTTTAATGCAAGCTATAATTTAACAAAATGAGTCTAGGATAATAAATAGATAAGGAGCCACTGACTTAAGCTTTAAGACATTTTTTTAATAATTCAGCCATTTTAAAACTTCTCCCGTGTCTTTTCTTTCATCATATAAATTATTTGTTTTAATGTTATTAATGCTTTTAGCAAAAGAAAAAAAAAAGGTCTAACTTTAACAAAGTAATTAACCTAGCTCCAAAAAATAATAATAATAAATAAATAAATTTCCAGCAATTTGGGCCTGGCCCGAGTTCATATATTATGCTCAGTTCGGGCTTAGGTACACAAGTTTGGATTGCAAGTCGAGCTTGGGCAACATTCAACACAACTTGTGCTAAGCTTGAGCAATCTCTCATACACAAAGCCATCCAAGTTGCTAAGCTTCCAATTTCATTGATGATTTGTAGTGTGAATATACATGTAAGATAAAAGTAGGACATGCATGTAGAATATTCTCAAATTCTGACCAATATTTTAAATGTCTGGTGACTTTATATATTTATTTATAAATTCAAAATGTTGGGGTACTTGATGTTTGTTGGCTGATGCCATCTCTATGGACATATTTAGATATCAATTGACATGTCTTTAGTTTGATGTCTGTGACCTTTTTATTTGTCCTTTTGGGGCTTTTCAAGAATAGGCATTGACAGTTTTACTTTCTTCTTTACATGCAAATTCTGTGCTGTCATGCTTCCTTTTCAATAATAATTTGTCATTTTCATTTTGTTGAACTGAATTTTAATGCTTGGATATTGATGGAAAGCTTGGGGACCCTGTTTAGTTGTGTTTTCGTTTTCCGTTTTATTTATTAGAAAATACAAAACTTATTTGGTGAACTGTTTTGGAGATTTTTTTGAAAAAACACACTTTGCAATAAACACCAAAAAGTCATTTTTGGAGTTTTTGAATACTGTTTTCACACAAAAATGGAAAATGTTTTTGTTTTTGGAAAATAAAGAAAGCTAAAACACAACCAATTTTCTTACGCTTGACTCTGTTTGGTCTTCTGGATTTTGAACTTAGCATGTGATCTTACAAATTCTTGTACATTATTTTGCATCTTTATTTATTTATATTGGGAATCCTAAAAATTGGTCTACAGTATTGTCTACCGTGTTGCTATTTTTTTGTCTTTAGTTAGTGTTAGCACATTCTTTGGTAAGATTTATTTTTGTCTTTCAACGTGCTTCTCTCTTTTTGTAACCATCACTAATGTTCCATTGAGGTTTTTTTTAATTAATTAATTTATTTTTAAAATGATAACATAAGTTAGATACATTTTCCAACACTATCTATAGAAGATTGATCAATAGGTGTTGGCAGTTGATCGATATTGAGATTTGAACCCTTTGATAGTAGTTAATGTTCATATTTTAGATGGAAACCCTTTGAGATTTGAACCCTTTGAAAGTAGTTCATTCACTAGTTGTGTTCATTTCTAACCTGTGCCCCTTTTTTTAATCTACATCTTTGGGATAATCTTTGTAGGTGCGCTGATGACAAGCCATTTACGCCGACTTACCAGGTGTCTAAGGAAAGAACAAAAAGCTTAGGTATTGAGTTCATTCCCCTCAAGCAGAGCATCAAGGAAACAGTTGAAAGCTTGAAGGAGAAGAAACTTTTCACTTGGTGAGTTGTGGCAGTCATATCGGATAAAATAAGGTTTGAGCCACAACATTGTTTGTGGCATTCCTGCGTGTCTCCATTTTGTTTCTCCCAATATTCGTTTGTGGCATTCCTCTGTGAGTTGTGGCAGTCATATCGGATAAAAATAAGTATGCATTTTGTTTTCAAATATTTACCCAAATTGTGGAACCTCTTTTTGAAACTGCTCTCTATCAGTTGAAAATTGGAAGCCTTATAATTAGTATTAACTGCTGCAATAAAGACCTGTTTTGTCTGGGGCTGTATGTCCACTGGGGATCTCACTCCAATGGTCCATATTGTTTATCCATTAGGTACTGTTTTTCTATTAGTTCCTTGTGCTCGTGAATAGATTATTCATAAAAAAAAATATATTAATTGATCTGATAATTGTGGTTACATATATAGACAGTTCATGTGTTTTTGGAAGACGATGAAATAAATGGTTACAATTATTGGTTCAAGTTGTTTTTCTTTTCATAGATTATTTAAAATGAATGATTTGGATCATAAAAATTATAACTATATGGTCTAGACGTCCTAACGAGTGTCATTGCATGATTATTAAGGCTGCAAATGAACAGAGTCATTTGTGAATAGGCTTAATCTCGAGGTTAACTCGCTAAGAACTCGTTCGAACTTGGCTCGTCAAATATTTTTGTGGTCGAGTTCGAGCTCATTAAAATTTTAATAAACAAGTCCAAATTCATTAAAATTCGGCTCCTAAGCTCGGCTCATTAGTTGGCTGGTTTAACATTTATTATTTATATATTAAATAATGTAAAAATATGTATAAAAAATAAGATAAATATGTTATTTATATGTAAATAATAACTAGATAATATATTTGTATAATAGTGGTGGTAGATATTATTATTTTAGTAAAATATTCTTCTTCATTTTTCCTTTTTTTTTTTTTTTTTTTTTTTTAAAAATATGTTTATACTAGTGTATGCATGTGCCTAAAGGCACGGTGTAAATAATGTTGAGATCAAATGCAATTATAATGTATACATATTATGTTGAAATTTGTGGAGTTTGTAGCATTTTTTGATAAAGATATTAAAGAAATGTTATTCTTCTTAAAGAACTTGTAACAATAACATTTTTTCTTATACTACAAGTTCTATAGAATTCAAATAAAATAACAATTTTTATTGTACCATGTGTTGAAATAACTTGTTTTACAAAACAAACCTATAAAATTTATAATGTTCACTAATATTACAAATCAAATATAAGAGCAAGTTACAAAAAATTGTATACACTAAACAAAATATAAAAATCAAAGCTATTGTATACTTATCAACGTTATATAATAATAATAATAATAATAAATTAAACACCAAATAAAGCATATCGGTAAATGCTCTGCAATCTCATCAGATTAAATTGAAAATTAGACATCAAACAATGCATACTAGCATGTATTCTATAATTTCAAACAAATCAAATATAAGAAAAATTAAATACCAAACAATGTACACCAATCAGTGCTTTGCAATCTAAAAAAAATTAAAATTAAAATGCACTCCAGCTAGTACTACTGCTATCAATCAAATTATAATCACATAAGCAAAAGATGTGTATGCTTCACAAAAAGTGATTAAAGCTTTACAAAATATGTATGTTTACAAAAGATGTGTCAATAACATATCTTCAAATATGTGTTTGCTTTGTTCCAAAAAAAAAAAAAAAAAATGTGTTTACTCAAACTTTCTCCTCATTACTTTCCAAAAAGTCTTTGTACCAACTTGAATGTATCTCCAATGAGGAACATGCACAACAGTCTAGTAATTTGTGAAAACAAAAAAAATATATATTAACACATTTGTTAAAAATATACATATCAAAACACTTTGAGATTGAAATTATCTTATTACATCCCCATCGGAGCAAGATAGTCGTATTTATCTTTTTAAGCTTCATAGATTGTTCAATCCAATCCTACAAAAGTTCATATTTTCAATTATTATAAAACTGAAATTTTATAAAAAGATATATAATCAATAGAAATAAATTTATTAACAGATGGTTACCTTTTGATAAAACATGATTTAATCTACATAAAACATTATAACAAAACTTTAGGATAAATAATGTTTGTAGAAAAATTCGAGCTATCTTTAGAAAGAAAAATACTTATACTAAGTTGTAAATGCAACATGTGTTCATAAACAGATTAAAATTTTAGATTAATGTTCATACAAATGCTTATTTTAATATGTTTTAGAAAAATATTTCACAATTAGTCAAAAGAATTGAATAAAATTTCAAACTCATTATGCACTGTGCATTTTTTCATTATTGTATATAAAAAAGAGTATATGACACTTTTAAAAAATATTCGAAAAATGTTGAAAAAGAAAAGTTAAAAAAATATTGAGGAATCATACCACGGGATATGCATTTTTCTTTCCTTTACCAGAAGGAGTGGCCTTTTCTATTTCCTTCAATATTGCCTTGTCTTTTTTCCTTTGCCTTTGCCTATGAAAAATAAGTAGAATATATTTATAAATTATTTTTAAAATGATAAGAAAATGCATATCCAGTGTTCAAAGTGACTTTTGGTCTTACCTTACGAATGCGAATAGTATTAAGGTCATGCTCATCGCGAACAATAACATTAACATTTCTTTCCTGAAGAAATCAAACCTATATATACAAAAACTTTAGAGTGATAAATAAAACTTTATACAAATAAATAAGAAAATTAGTAAGGGGAGTTGATATTATAGTTCGGTGTAAGTCTTCATCCACCTATAAGAAAATTGGATACGATAAGTTAAAAAAAAGAAAAAGAAAAAGAAAAAAGAATAGGCCTTGCATTATAAGAGAGGTACTTAAATTTATATGACACACACACACACAAACCCTTACTTGACAAAAAATAGTGGCAGTTATACACACAAACCCTTACTTGACAAAAAATAGTGGCATTATCTATAACTGTTGTACTTTAACCTAAAAGTGTTTGGTTATATAATTTTAGACACCAAAACACAAAAAATTAGAAATACTAATTAACAACCATTAAAAAATCTTTTTCCAAATCTTGAGAATTCGGAAAATGTTTTGTTTTATCAACTTTAAAAAAATTAACAACATTAAAGAACATAGGCTTAAAAACTAATTCCATTTAATCCAATAACAATAATAAAAAAAAATGATAGAATTCCAAAATTACAACAAGAGGATACCCTAAATTAATGATTAGCTAAGGAAACCAAAAAATAAATAAATAACTAAGTAAATATTTGAGGTGATAAATATTTACAACAGTCACCCAAATTTCACTTTCTTTATCATTTCCTCCACTGTCTCACCAACCAAATAGGACATAATTTTTTTTGATAAAAACTATTGATTTATAGATTGATAAATATTTTAAATTGAAACAAACTATCAGTCATAAATATTATGCATTATTATCTCACCAACCAAACAGGTCCATACTCTCACACTGTTTAATTTTATTTTTAAATTTTATTTATTTTTAAATTTGACAAAAATAAAGCTCAAACAAATATTTTCAATTTTTTAGAAAATCTTAGAAAGTTTTTTTTTTTAATTTTAAAATTAAAATTAAACAAAGTGATGATGATCATGTGGACTAATATCTATACAATATGACTGATACTGTTTTAACACAAATCAAACTGCAGCATAGAAACAAAAACAAATTTGATTGTTGAGTACAAACAAAACAAATATTTATATAAAAACTCTTTGAACCTTCACTTTGTCATATGTGGGTGAAACAAAAAGAAAACAAAAAGAATGCTCTGAAGGAGGACTCCAAGGAAGCTCCGCTCACGGCGGAAGGACTCCAAAGCCAACGCAGGAGGAGAAGCGACTGCTTCACCATATCGATGTTGGGCGGGGGAGATCGAGAAATCGGAGGCGGAGATGAGGTGGAGCGTTGAGGAACTTTAGGAGAGAGGTTGGGGAGAGGGATGAGATGTTAAATTTCATGGCTAGGAAGTCGGAATTTCGACGGAGGCGGAGGCAGTGACCGCGGCGGCGTTCAAAGGGGTTGGATACGGTGGCAGAGGAGTGTTTTATGGAGAGAGAGGGACACAATGGGGATGAAATGGAGGCTATGGACAAAGCAATGTTTCATATTCTATAGTTTCTGAAGCTTTCATGTTTCATGTTTCTGAAGTAAGGTTTCATGAAACAAAAAGAAAAAAATGGGGGCTATATACTGAGTACAAATAAAACAGATATTATGCATGAAACATAGAACATGGGGGCTATATATTAGACATTTGCATGTTTGAGTGAAACAAAAGAAAAAAAAAATGCTCTGAAGCTACTTTTACACAGAGACCCGAAGCCAACCTTACACTCAATGGTCATGAGAAAAACACTCAATGGTGAAATACTAACGAAATTAAAAAACTAAATAAAAAACTAACCACAGTAGACTCAATGGTGTTCTACACTCAATGTCACTGCAACCAGTTCAAAAACTAATGTAGTTGTTGGTGCTTTGATGGGTTTAGATTTTGTTTAATGTACTCACTCCGTCCCAAAATATTAGTCCCTTATTCCATTTTTCATTGTCCCAAAATATTAGTTCCTCTTCAAAAATCAAGTACACAAATTTCATAAATTTCCTATTTTGCCATTCTTTTAAATTAATAAACAATATAAAAAGTACAATTATAACATTGATATTCTAAAAAAATGTACTATCAAAGGGATAATGTTGGAAAATCAACTTTTTTCAAATACAATAATTGTACTATCAAAAAAAGTTGGATTCCCCAAAAGGGACCATTATTTTGGGACGGAGGGAGTATTAGATTGATTCAAAAAATTGTGGGTTAGGAAAATTAGTAAAAAAATTCTGAGAGTATGGCTCTAAAGTAGCTGTTGGCTTTTAATAAGCATTAATTAAGTCACTATATGAAGATACAAAGCAATAACAAATTGTATTAGGGGAAAAAAACCAAACGACACTATCTAATAGGGGGGGAAAAAAAACAAAAAACCAACTCTAACCAGTGGTAATGAGAAGAACACTACAAAATTGGAAAAATTAACTAGTGTACAACAAAATAAAAAACTAACCAATGTACACCCAATGGTGTTGTATAGTCAATGGTCACCACAACCAGTTCAAAAACTAATGTAGTTCTTGGTGCTTGGATGGGTTTAGATTTTTGTTTAATTAATAAAAAAGTAAAGAAGTACAAACAGAGTATTAGAATTCTTTGAGAGAGACAGAGAGAGAATTGGAACCTCAGAGTATTATAATTCTTCCAATGAGACCAACCCACCAACAAAACTACTTCTATTAAGCCTTAAAACTCAAAACCCAATAAAAATTCTCTTTTTTCTGGCAATAACAAACACATTTGGGTACAAACAAATCAACATAATTTGGAACACATCAACTATACATAAACACAATTGCAAACTAATTGAAACCCACAATGGAATTGAAGTCACTATCAAAAAATAAAACACAAAAACACTTACAGATCAATGCGAAGCGGTGTATACAGAGAGCTCTGAAGTCGAAATGGTGTTTTTCGGAGAATGATTTCTAGGGTGGCTGAGCGTAAATCTAGGGTTTGAGAGTGAGGTACCAGAGGGGGTTCGAAGCAGAGACGATGATGGTGGTTGTGGTGGTGGTGATATCTAGAAAATACCTAATTAACAAATCAATTTAAGGTTTAGAAAAACAAAAATCAAAATCAAAATGAGTACTCTGTTACTCTGTTATATAATCAAAGCCCCAACTCTTCTGGATATATGATCAAAGCCACAAAACTATACCGAAATCAAAAAGGGTTGTAAGGGAATCTTACCTTGCGATGAAGAGGAGCGTGACAAAGGAGGAAGAGGAGGAGCGTCGGTAACGAAGAGAGTGGGTGTCGATGAAGAGAATTGAAATCGAACAATTGATGAAAAGGAGCGTGACGAAGGAGGAGGAGGATGAGCGTCAGTTGTGATAGAGAGGGTGGGCTTCTTTTCAAGAAGAAGAACAGAGAGTGAGAGAGTGAGAGAGAGAGAAAGAGATAGAGAGGCAAGGTGGCGGGGTAGAGACGTAGAGGAGCCTCGGGTGGGTTTTTTTTGCTTTTGTTGAAGAAGAAAACAGAGAGTGAGAGAGAGAGATAGAGAGAAGGAAGGTGGAGGATGGGGTCAGACGTGGGTATATTTAGGCGGCAACCATCATTCATCTGAACTAATCTGAACCATCAATATAAACTTAAGATTCATCTCAGCCGTTAATATCAAATGTATCTCTGATACATTTTATATATTTTTAAAAACCCTTCTCCCTTATTATATAGATATATTGTATATATAATTGTATAATCAAAGTTTTAATTGTAATTTTAGTTTCATTTATAACAATGAATTTATAAATTTTCTGGTTCGTTAAAGCTCGTTAACAGGCTCGAGGTCGAGTTAAGTCCAAATCAATTCGGCTCGAGTTCGGTTCATTAAATTTTTATTGAGTTCGAACTGGAGCTCGAATCTAAATCCATTAAAATCAACGATTATGAATAAAGCTTTAGTTTGCTCCGAAAGGTAGCAAAACACGAAGGGGTTTTGTAATATTTAAAATTTTGTTGAAGCGAATCTTTTTTATATTTTATTTTTCTAAATGTTTTAACTTCAATTTTTACTATGAGGATAGAAAGAATCTTTGGTGTTTGATTCCTTTTATAATTGTGGGGTCCGGAAATATAGAGTCAATATCTTCCTTAGGAGTGTAAAAATGGCCCGTGGCCTGTGGGTTTGCCCGAAGCCTGTCCGTGGCCCGAGGTGGGCCTGACCCGTTTAGGTCCAAGCCCAGCCTGAGGCCTTGGGCCTAGGCCATCGTTTTGAAGCTCGGCCTAGCCCGTGGGCCTGCTCAAGGCCCACTCAAAAGCCCGGCCCGGTCTGCTCAAGGCCTTGTGTTATTTTTAATGGAAAATAATAAAATTTTGATAAAAAAAATAAAAAAATTTTAAAAAAATTGTTTAGGCCGGCCCAAAGCCCGAGCCCAGGCCCGAGGCCCGGCTCGTCCAAAGCTTGAATACCCCTGGGCCTGGGCCTAGTTTTATGGCCCGTGGGCTAGCCCGGCCCTGCCCGATTTTTGGCGAGAGCTCGCAAGGCCAGACATGGACTAGGCCAAAATTACACCCGAAATCTTCCTCAAGCTTGTTAAAATTTGAGATTTGTAAATTGATTTAAGAATTGTAAGATTTTATTTTTAATATAAAATAAAAAAATTGTTTATTAACAATAATGTATTATATAATTTTAAAATTATTAAAAAAACAATAAATTTAATATAATGTGTTATATAATGTGTCAGAGACACACTGTTTGACTTTCCGTCCACCAAACTTAACAGTCGTTATTTATTTGACTAATTTGACACAATCTGTTAAATTTAAGGGCAAAATCGAGCAAATTAAAATAACAGTGACCAAATTGACACATCGTGTAAACTATAGAGACCAAATTGACACATCATTTGAGCACGTGACAACTTTCTGTCCACCAAACCTAACAGTTGTTATTTATTAGACTAATATAACACAATTGGTAATTAAGGGCATTTGAAATGGATGAACATTAAAGTCAAAGCCCCTAAAATCCTAAACCTAATGCTGCAGTCGGCAAATAAAACCTATCTAAGGAATAGTACATGTAACACCCCGAACTAATTACTATAATCTCGTACTTCACATCAAAAGTGATCACAATGATAAAGTGGTTATCTTTCATTGATTTACAATTAGGCTTTACAAAAGAGTAATATAATAGAAAGACAAAATAAAAGTTAGACGAATAAGAAATGCCATAAAGGCTTACATCTTTTCAAGACGATACTTGGTTGTAACAAAAGTGGACTTAAGTCCAATACAGTTAAAGCCCTTGGCTTATACAAAAGTAAATACAGTAAATATAGTAAAACACAAAAGAAGCTCTCGCTATAAGTACTACCAAGCTATTGCCTTAGCGAAGACATCATCTTGAAATGTTTTTCCCACATAAGGTAAGCCAGAGCCTAGTAGAGATAATCCAGCACAATATATGAATTTTAACGAAACTATAAGGTGAATGCATATGTAATGTTCGTACCAAAACATTTTACATCTCTTTTCCAAAACCATGTAATGCCAAATAAATATCGTACTTCATAAGTCATTTCCTTAACAATGGAAAATGGGACAGTGAATCAAACTCTGGGACTTTCAAAACAATACAACATTTTCCGGAAATTTCGTCTGCGGGATTAACACCCATATATACGCGCAATTTTCGGGACTTTCACCTTGGATACACAGACCAACTTATTTGATGTAACAACAATCGCTTCCTATATTCACTGACATTCTCCAAACAGTATACATGTGCAATGTACAAATGTGAAATAATGATCGATACAAATGAATGAGAAATAGTTTTAATTCTCCTAGTTCACATGCGATTTCTATGACAATCATAGTTATCCTGCACCGATAGTCTAAAACAGATATTTCTAAACAGATAATTTATATTCCTTAAAGATAAACTTTCCAAATTTCAATAGGTGAGTGATAATTCATATTTGACTTCATCATCCATATCAATATCTATCCAATTTCACATTTCTAACATTAATTCCATTTATTTATACAATATAAACATTTGAGATATATAGGGCAAAATCCCATTTCCTTCCAAAACATATTCCGAGTATCTAAATCAATAATTTTACCACAACTCAACCTCTTTTTCACTCCCACAACCATTTTCAATACATCCATTAAAAAACCCCTCTTTTGATTTTAAACCAAAATCCTAAGTTTGTCCAAAATCCTCCGAAATCAAAAGATAAAACAAATAGCTAAGTTAAAAATCATAAAAGAGTATAGAAAATCCCTATCTCGAAGCTAAAAGACCGAGGAGAGAGTGGAGAAACCTCAAAGAAGCCGAAATCCACTTTTGTTCTAATGAAAAAAGAGCCCACGGAGTGTTCTACTTTTTTAACAAAGAGAGTAGGGTCGAGAAATTACTAGATCTTGGTATTTTTGTAGAGAGAAGGTAAGTTTTAGAAAGAAAGCATCTAGATCTAGGGTTTTTTGAAATGTTTAGAGAGAGAGAGATGAAAAAGTGATGTAAAAAGTGACTTTTACAAACTGATATACGTGTAGACCCCTCGAGCGTCACCCGCTCGAGTGCAAGAAGTGATGCTCGAGCGTACAGACACAAAAGATGTGACCGCTTGAGCACAAGAAGTTGTCGCTCAAGCGCGAAATACAAACTCCCAGTAGTTTGACAGACAGAAGACTAACGCTTGAGCGCAATAAGGGTCGCTTGAGCCAAGACCGCTCGAGCGCAAAAAGCTTCGCTCAAGCGTAGAATATCATTTCCCAGTAGTTTTGCAGACCTGCAAAAGTACTGAGAGTTTACAAAGACCGCATATAGCTCGACTTTTCACGCTCCTTTCGGAAGACGAATAAGCCCTACAGTATCGGACTTCCGCGGTTCTGAATCTGATTCCACAAGTGTACCAAAGAGTCCAAATCCGACACATCTTTTGGAAAATCGATTTTGAATCAGATTGCCAAAAATGGACTGTTTTGCCAGATATAGAGTCGCCACCTAAATATTTTTTTTGGGAAATTTAAGAAACCCATGACTCATGCCAAAGGCCATGTAACCGTCATTACTAAGATTGTCTTGGCTCGGGAACTTGGGTATGAGAGGGGAAGGTCATGAATTGAGCACCCCCACTCGCTCGATCAAAAATCGGCCTCTACTACTGATGATGTGAATCTTATTTACATTATATGCTCTTGTTCTGATTATTAGGCTAGCATTATTATGTGATGCGCACACAAGTATAGACTAATTTTCACGAAAGTTGGAACGTTTTGATTTTATATTTGTTTTGAAAAAGTGTTTTGAATATGTACCACTTGAAAAAGTGATCTCATATATCTACATTAATCAAAATATCCCAATTTCAGGAAATAACCTTAATTCATAGGCATTCAAATAGGTATATCAACTAAGCATTTAGCCTCATGGTAATATGTTTGATATGGCAGCGATCACACTCATGCACTATGCTAAAGCAAAAATGCTTACCTCAAATGTCCGAAGGCGAGTCAAAAGAAAGAAAATAGTTAGAGAAAAAGAATGCATGATCCTAAATGATACAATATGACTAATGTAACACATACAACGTGCGATTAATAGACTCGGCTACTAGCATGGAATGTGAGTCAATCCAAGGCATGTGGTAGCGCATGTATTCAAGTAAGGAGTTTGAAATTGACATTCGAGTAATATGATGAGCCGAACTTTTATGCATGCAAAACGAATGGATGCAATTCATGGAAAATGCTAAGGAAAACATGATGCTATATACTATCCATCATAAGTAGATAAATAAAAGGGAGAAAGAATGGGGGTTGGAAGACACACACAAATTATTACATATTTGTCCTCATGCAGGAGGGTCCGAATATCCGAGTATCCGAATTAACTACTTATTACAAATCCAAATAATTACGACATATTATTATTGAAGCATTAAATCAAAGGCACGGGAAGCGAGGAGCCGCACGTATATGAATAAGAATATCCTTCCAGACACTCTCTGTTTAGTGTCTAGTTTCTGTTCTGTTTCGCAGTCAGAAAAATAATCTATTTTCATCCCAGCCTCTTTTCTGTTCTACTATGAGAATGGCCACTAATTTTTGATATTGCCTTGCTGCCACAAAAAAGAAACAGAGCACAAATAGAGTGTTTCCAAGGGATGTTTATCCTCTCTGCTCCACCCTATCATGAAACAAATCAATGGATGAGTAGAATCGATTAAGCCTTTGTCCCATCGAGCCATGGATCATCACGTAATAACCTTGCGACCATTGATGATTTGTGGATCGATTCTACTCCTCCCTTGATTTGTTTCATGAAAGGGTAGAGCAGAGAGGATAAACATCCCCTGGAAACACTCTGTTTGTGCTCTGTTTCTTTTCTGTGGCAGACAGGCAGTATCAAAAATCAGTGGCCATTCTCATGGCAGAACAAAAAAGAGGCTAGGATGAAGACAGATTATTTTTCTGACTGCGAAACAGAACAAAAACTAGACACTAAACAGAGAGTTTTCGGGAGGATATTCTTATTCGTATGCGTGCAGCTCCTCGCTTCCCGTGCCTTTGATTTAATGCTTCAATAGTAATATTTCGTAATTATTTGGATTTGTAATAAGTAGTTAATTCGGACACTCGGATATTCGGACCCTCCTGCGTGAGGACAAATATGTAATAATTTGTGTATGTCTTCCAACCCCAATTTTTTCTCCCTTTTATTTATCTTCTTATGATGGATAGTATATAGCATCATGTTTTCCTTAGCATTTTTCATGAATTGCATCTATTCGTTTTGCATGCATAAAAGTTCGGCTCATCATATTACTTGAATGTCAATTTCAAACTCCTTACTTGAATACATGCGCTACCACATGCCTTGGATTGACTCACATTCCATTCTAGTAGCCGAGTCTATTAATCGCACGTTGTATGTGTTGCATTAGTCATATTGTATCATTTAGGATCATGCATTCTTTTTCTCTAACTATTTTCTTTCTTTTGACTCGCCTTCGGACATTTGAGGTAAGCATTTTTGCTTTAGCATAGTGCATGAGTGTGATCGCTGCCATATCAAACATATTACCATGAGGCTAAATGCTTAGTTGATATACCTATTTGAATGCTTGTGAATGAAGGCTATTTCTTGAAATTGGGATATTTTGATTAATGTAGATATATGAGATCACTTTTTCAAGTGGTACATATTCAAAACACTTTTTCAAAACAAACATGAAATCAAAGCGTTCCAACTTTCGTGAAAATTAGTCTATACTTGTGTGCGCATCACATAGTAATGCTAGCCTAATAATCAAAACAAGAGCATATAATGTAAATAAGATTCACATCATGAGTAGTAGAGGCCGATTTTTGATCAAGCGAGTGAGGGTGCTCAATTCATGACCTTCCCCTCTCATACCCAAGTTCCCGAGCCAAGACAATCTTAGTAATGACGGTTACGTGGCCTTTGGCATGAGTCATGGGTTTCTTAAATTTCCCAAAAAAAATATTTAGGTGGCGACTCTATATCTGGCAAAACAGTCCATTTTTGGCAATCTGATTCAAAATCGATTTTCCAAAAGATGTGTCGGATTTGGACTCTTTGGTACACTTGTGGAATCAGATTCAGAATCGCGGAAGTCCGATACTGTAGGGCTTATTCGTCTTCCGAAAGGAGCGCAAAAAGTCGAGCTACAGTTTCTGGCGACTCTGCTAGGGAAAATAGAGAACTTTACTTGAAATTCATGATGTGAAATTTTATCTACATTTATATGTTTCTTTACATTGCATTTGCATTGCTATGCCTAAGTCACTATGTTTGTCATCTGCTATTCCTGAACAATTTGCCGGAGGCTTGCCCAAAAGGTTTGCCAAAAGGCTGACCGGTTACGGGCTCTGCCATGATGGGAACACAACCCTTGGATCTGGACTACCGCTGTATCGTTTAATCCTCCTTTCACTTCTCGGTGTTAGGTGTGAGAGGTATATTAGGTAATCTTGCCGAGGTACCTTTTTGACCATTCGACCTAGTTGCATTTAATGAAGCTATAGTGACTATTCCAACTTAGCACAGGATGCCACCCATTTGTAAGATGTTGTGAAACTTGTTGTTTGAAATAGTGCAGCTTAGATCATGCCAAAAATCTAGGACAGGGTAACCCTATCCCCTCATAGGGCTGTTTTGGTGCTTTTACGTGATATGTGCTTTTACAGTGAGACTGTACAGAATGGTTCATATCAGCATGAGTTTGAGAACAGAGTTCAGTAGGGATTACAGTTCAGCTATGTGTTATGATTGTTGTGAATTAGGGTCGAAGTGTTGTCCAATTTTGATTTTATTCTTTCTTTTTGCTAGGTAGTTTACCAACATAGCTTCAGAAAGACCTGATATCCCTCAAGTACTTTGGACCCGTGTCAGAAGGCTTTACAGAACCGAAGATCTTGTTAGGGGACAACCTGTGTTTGCTTCGCTCCCACTGGTTACTAGACGGAGAAGAGTTAGGCACAGTTCACCAGTCCAGTTTCTACAGCAATCACCCCTCATTTCACCTGCATCTAGTCAGGCTCAGTCTTCTACATCTAGTCCAGTACGAGATCATTCGCCCATTCCAATGGCACAGTATCCCCCGGTCAGTATGGAAGACTTGATTCATCATCTTCAGCAAATAGTTGAAACCATGCAGCAAGATGCTGCTTGACAGGCTGAAGTCACAGTTCGTTAGGTTGAGGTTTTAAACAGGCTGCAATAACAACAACCACAACCGGCAGCGGCCTCTGCATCTCATGCGCCTCCTACGGGTATCCTAACACCCGGAGCCACTGCCCACACTGCTAATGTCCAGGAAAATCAGGGCAATCTAGCAAAACCAATCCTAGCACAGGGCTCCAAAGCACCTGTATATCAAACTGAGGCTCTATTTGAATTTGAGGTTGACCCGACTGTGCTCAAGGTCAACAAACTGGAGAAATTGTTCAAAAAAGCACAAGGAGTCGACTCCATTCCAGACATAGAGGAAGGGCACGCCGAGTTTGCAGTTACCTTACCAGAGCTGTTTAAAATGCCGCACATTGATCGTTTTAATGTAAATAAGATTCACATCATGAGTAGTAGAGGTCGATCTTTGATCGGGCGAGCAGGGGTGCTCAATTCATGACCTTCCCCTCTCGTACCCAAGTTCCCGAGCCAAGACAATCTTGGTGATGACGGACACGTGGCCTTTGGCACAAGTCATGGGTTTCCTAAATTTCCCAAAAAAATATTTAGATGGCGGCTTTGTATCTGGCAAAACAGTCTATTTTTGGCAATTTGATTCGAAATTGATTTTCTAAAAAATGTGCCGGATTTGGACTCTTTGGTATACTTGTGGAATCAGATTCAAAACTGCAGAAGTCCGATACTGTAGGGCTTATTCGTCTTTCGAAAGGAGCACGAAAAGTCGAGCTATACTGCTCAAGCGCTAGAAATGATGCTCGAGCGTAAGAACAAAATTATGGGCAACAACAACTCAAAAAAACAAACTACCAACCTGTTTCAAACATGACCAACATACCCAAAAGCCAAACTCAAAGAGAAATAAGGGAAAACATAATATGAACAACTGCATGAGACAATGAAACTCGGATTCAAAACATCAAATAGGTCGGGTCCAAACCAGAAATGCTAAACCATTCTCCCTTAAGGAATTTCATCCCCGAAATTTTAAACTAAACATTAAAACCATGTTTTAACCAATTACAACAACGATAATAATTCCAATTCATCACCATGACCTATCCACCGGTCATCGATTCCCATCAACATGATAAACGAGTTTTTAACACTGAATATATAATTCATATTTCCAAAACATATACAATGTTTATATTTCATTAACATAACAAATTTTTTAATACATGTTCCCACATCAATAAATAAGTCCGAATATTTCTCACGGACTTCCGCCGCACGCTCCTAAGTGGCTTCCTCAACCCTGTGGTGTCACCACAACACTTTTACCAAAGGAATCGTCTTGCCACACAAGACTTGGTCTCGAATATCTAAGACTCTAACTGGTCTCTCCTCATACGAGGCATCCTTATCCACCTCTAACTCAGTCTAATCCAACACGTGTGAAGGATCCGGTTCATACTTTCAAATAATACAGATATGAAACACGTCATGAACCACGAAAAGCTATGGCGGCAAGGCCAAACGATAAGCTACCTCCCCAATCCGCTCTAGGATCTCAAAAGACCCAATAAACCTAGGAGACAACTTCCTGCTGTTCCCAAACCTCATCAAACCCTGTCTAGGTGATATCTTCATAAAGACATGATCTTCCACGTCAAAGGATAATGGCCTCTTCCTACAGTTCAGCATAGCTCTTCTAATGACTTTGGGCGGTAACCAACCTCTTACGGATAAGTGCAATCTTCTCAATCATTTCCTAGACTAACTCTGGACCCAACATTGGTGCATCACCTGCTTCAGCCCAACACACAAGGGATCTACACGGTTGGCCATACAAGGCCTCAAATGATGCCATGTCAATACTTTACTGAAAGTTATTTTTATAGGCAAAATCCATTAAGGGCAAATGCCTCTCCCATGAACCCTTAAAGTCAAGGACACAACCTCGAAGAATATCCTCAAGGATCTGAATAGTACACTTTGACTGCCTGTTAGCCTGAGGATGATAGGCAGTACTAAAAGTCAACCTAGTGTCCAAGGCATTCTGTAAGCTCCGCCACAACCGAGCCGTAAAACGCAGATCTCTATCCGAAGCAATAGTCATAGGGACCCCATGAAGCCAAACTATGTCCCTAATGTAAAGGTCGGCTAGATAATCCACCAAGTCACTCATGTGCATAGGTACAAAGTGCGCTGACTTGGTCAATCGGTCAAGGTATCTAACACTTGAGTCGGAATACACGTTCAAGCCTTTTTCTACCTTTCCACTAAAGATCTTTTCCCAGAGGGTTTCTACCTCAAGATCACCCCTCTGTGCTTCTATAACTCGGCTTATAAGTGTAAGTTGTGCAACTACCGAAAACAAAGCTGCCGACTCAATGAACTTGCCAAGATGTAAGTCAAACTCACCAATAGCACCCAACATCTCCCATTCTCGGATGGCAATACAAGCTACACTGCTAATGGATTTCCTACTCAAGGCATCGGCCATTACATTGGCCTTTCTCGAATGATGGTGCAACTCAAAATCATAGTCTTCCATAAACTCCATCCACCTCCTTTGCCTCATTCAGATCTTTCTATGAAAACAGGTACTTCAGACTCTTGTGATCGAAAAACACCTTATATTTCTCACCATAAAGGTAATGCCTCCAAATCTTCAAGGCAAAGATCACAACTACTAGTTCTAAATCATGGGTAGGGTAGTTCCTCTTATATATTTTCAACTAACGTGAATCATAGGCTACTATATTCCCTTCCTATATCAAGACACAACACAAACCTTCCCATGAAGCATCGTAATACACAGAATAGACCAAACCCCTCTCCGGAATAATTAACACTGGAGCAGTGGTAAGTCTAACCTTAAGCTCTCGAAATGATTTCCCACAAGTCTCACTCCACACAAATTTGATTCTCTTCCTTGTCAATTTAGTCAATAGTGAGGCTATTATAGAGAAATCCTTTACAAATCGATGGTAATACCTGGCCAACTCCAAGAAACTATGGATCTCAAAAGCATTCTTAGGTTGTTGGCAGTAGACAAGGTGTCGACCCTTGGACTGGAGGTGTCGACACTAAATTTCAGCAACCAAACCTAGATTCTACTGTATACAAGGGTTAACCCTTCCTAGACCGGTGTTGACCTTTGAGGCCAACAACAAAAGACAAGTGTCGACACTACTAAGGCAAGTGTCGACCCTAAATTTCAATAGCTATTCCAAGAACATAGCAGCAAGATAGTGTCGACCCTTCCAACACTAGTGTCGACCCTTGGAGCTTAACAAAACAAAGATAAGAGGGCAATGTTGACCCCCAAAGCCAAAACCAAATATGAAGAGAAAAGAACAACCATCACAAATATGGTTTCCCGGATTCAAAAGTAATAAATGGATCAGGTCTAAGCCCGGATCGCTATAACCTCCCCTTTTAAGGAATTTTGTCCCCGAAATTACAAATCAAACTTTAAAACCATGTTTAAACCAATTACAACAATGATAATCAATCAATTCCATTACCATGACTGTAATAACCCTCACCACTATTTACCGATTAATTACTGATTACCGCTAAACTGAGACTGATTATGAGAAGTAATTGAACTGATTAAAATACTGGACTGACTAACTGAAATCTGGAACTGAATCGATTGAATATGTTAGTTAAATTGCATTTCTATATGTTTCTTGTTTGATTATCTGTTTGTGTATTTATGTTTAAACTGCGAATTGAAGACCTTATCGGCGGCCGAATCTGAAATTGATTGATGTTTTAGGGCCATCATAATTTATGTGATTTTATGGCATATTTATCTGAAAACTGATTTGGTATGATTAAATTAGAGTAAACTAAGCCAAATTAATAGAGTTGGACTTATTTACCATTAGACCATTGAGTGGACCACTACCTAATATCTTTTGAAGCCTTATTACATTAGAAACAACACAATTCATCAGCCATTCTCCTTGTTATTGCCGACCATAGAGAGAGAAGGGGAGAGAAATTGAGTCCCTTCTTGTGTTTTGCTTGGAGACTTGAAGAAATTGTAGGAGAATTGCCTAATTAAGCTTCTAGTCTTGTGATTAAAGACTTAGGTAAGGAAATTCAACCTCTCATTGTTGTGTTTAAGTTGATTCTTGCATGGTCCATGTCTAATTGAGGAGCCAAGTCATGATTTAGTTCTAACATGTTGGATTATAGCTTAATTCATGCATGAATGTTTGAATTGTTGAGTTGTGAGTTGATTTCATGGTGAATGTTACATGCATGCTCATATTTATGTTTAAGACCATGATTTCATCTTGTTTTGAAAGGAATTGGCTCATTAGAGCATGTTTTGAAGCTTGAAAGTTGTTTAAAATGCATGCATGTCATGTTTGAAGATTGTTCATGAAATTTTGTTTGAAAATAAGTTTAATTAATCTACCCTTGGGCTTTGATTTTACAAATTGAGTTTTGGAACATGTTATTCTATGTGTTTATGAATGTTTTCCAGAAATTTAGCCCAAGAGGATTAGTTTTGATGCATTAAAAGTTGAATTTCAGCTTGAGGTTCGAATCTGGGAATTCCAGATTTTGAACTCACGCTCGAGCGGGGTTACTGGCGCTCGAGCGTGAAATTTGTGCTCCCAGTACTTTGCATTGTTTTGATGTCCGCTCGAGCAGGGTAATTGACGCTCAAGCGGGGCCTTGTGTCTTACGCTCGAGCGGCTATCGAGCGCCCAATCGAGTGTGATTTTCACCCATCCAGTACTTTTGATTGTTTTGCAAACCGCTCGAGCGTGGGAAGTGACGCTCGAGCGGGAACCTTTGTCTGCATTTCCGCTCGAGCGGAGTAACCTACGCTCGAGCGGGACCCCTGTTTTCTGAAAATTCTGAAAATGTTTTCTAAGTGCATCTTTGCATCCTCATCCCATCCTAGGCATTCTTAGGCCTAGTTTAAGACATCTTAATGAGGATATAGACGTAGAACACACCGAGGCAAATTAGGGATTAAGTTATTATCTTTCCCAACTGTATAGCTTAGTGTGTGTTCAATCTGTAACTGTGTAGGGTTGGCTTTCCGAGGAGACGCTCTAGCTTACTGTAGCCCAGAACTCTGTGAGTAACAATTGTGTAAAGATATGTTCAACTGTGAATATTTCTGACTGTTTAACTGAACTGTTTTCTGAACTGATACTGTTAATCGAATGAATGTATGTCCTATATTCTGAACTGTATTGTGGCATCCTTAGCACCTACCGTTTACTGTTACTGTTACAAAGATCTCTGTCGGTTCCCTTGTTGGAACCACTACTGTTTACTGATTGATGGCCATCATTTACTATTTGGTCTTTTAAGACCTACTGTTTACTGTACTGCTACGCTAATGGATGTACCACATATGACTGAATGACTGATATACTGAATCAATGAACTGTTTTCATTATTGTAAGGACATTCATTCTTAACCCCTTTACGCATCATGTTATTCACTGGGCTTTAGCTCACTGCTCATAAATATATGTAGGTGTACAGGCACCAGACCAGAGCTAGGAGTGTGGGGTAGATTTCCCTTTTTGTCAAGCCAACCACCGTGCCTCACTGCGAGGTTCCAAGCCTGCCAAGCTATGGCTTAGGGGTGCTTTAATTTCCCCGTCTGTCTCTGTTCCTGTTTTGTAATAACTGTATAGACTGATAACACTGCACTGTACTGTTTAACAGGGATTTGGTCCCTGTTCTAACTGGTTGTATATAATGTACATACTGTTCCGTACTGTTTATATGTGTATATGTGTGAAAAGTCTTTTTGCATACAGACCGTCACAGCTCATTGGACATTGTTTATTTACTGTATTGGCTTCCGCCAGCCCCTGTACTCTATTTTACTGTCTTACTGTTAAGCAGGCCTTCGGTAATCTCGGATTACTGGCCGGTTATGGTGCTAAACCCATAGGGGCGGGTTTGGGTCGTGACAATGACCCATTCTCCGGTCATCCATTCTCATCAACTGGATATACAAGTTCCAACATTGAAAGTACAATTCACATTTTTCAAAACATATACAATGTTTCCATATTTGCAAACATATACAATGTTTCATATCTCATTAACATAACATAATCTCAATACATGCTCAAACATCAACAAATAAGTCTAGATACTTCTCAAGGACCTCCAACTCACGTTCTTAAGTTGCTTCCTCAACTCCATGATGTTTCCATAACTTTTTTATTAAATGAATTGTCTTGCCTCGCAAGTCTTGGTCTCGAGTATCTAAGACTCTCACTGGTCTCTCCTCATATAAGGCATCCTCATCTACCTCTAAGTCAGTCAAATCCAACACGTGCGATGGATCCGGCTCATACTTCTGAAGCATACTAATATGAAACACATCATGAACCCTGGAAAGTTGTGGTGGCAAGGCCAAGCAATAAGCTACTTCTCTAATCCGCTCAAGGATCTTAAAAGGCCCAATAAATCTTGGGGACAACTTCCCACTCTTCTCAAACCCCATCAAACCCCTCCTAGGTGATATCTTCAAGAAGACATGATCTCCTATCTCAAAAGACAAAGGTCTCCTTCTGCGGTTGACATAACTTTTCTGTTGACTCAGGGCCGTAACCAACCTCTTACGGATAAGTGCGACTTTCTCTATCGTTTCTCAGACTAACTCCGGACCCAACATTGGTGCATCACCCACCTTGGCCCAACACATAGGGAATCTACACGGTCGGCTATACAAGGCCTCAAACGATGCCATGCCAATACTTGACTGGAAGCTATTATTGTAGGCAAACTCCACTGAGGTTAAGTGCATCTCCCATGACCCTTTAAAGTCAAGAATATAACCCTGAAGCATATTCTCTAGAATCTGACTGGTCCGCTCTGACTGCCCATTAGTCTGAGGGTGATACGGGGTGCTAATGTAGGCTCTACAACAATCGAGCCGTAAAACGCAGATCTCTATCAGAAACAATCGTCACTGGGACCCTGTGTAAGCTCACTATTTCCCTAATATAAAGGTCGGCAAGATAATCCACCGAGTCACTCACGTGCATAGATATAAAGTGCGCCGACTTGGTCAATCGGTCAACTACCACCCAAATCGCATCACTACCCCCATTGAGTCCTAAGAAGACCTGCAAAAAAATCCATCATGACATGCTCACACTTCCACTCGACTATAAGCAAGGGTTGCAACAAACCCATTGGCCTCTGATGTTCGGCCTTCACTTGTTAACAAGTAAGGCACCTCGATACAAACATGACCACATTCTTCTTCAATTGCCTCTACCAAAACTGGCGACTAAAGTCGTGATACATCTTTGTGCCCCTTGGATGCATCGTAAGGCGTGAATGGTGAAACTCTTAGAGTACTTCCTCTCGACAAGACTCCGGCATGAAAAGACCGTCACGGTATCTAACACTCGAGTCGAGATACACATTTAAGCCTTTCTCTACCTTTCCACTAGAGATCTTTTCCCGGAGGGTTTCTACCTCAAGATCACCTTTCTACGTTTCTATCACTTAGTTCATAAGTGTAAGTTGTGCCACTACTAAAAACAAGGTTGCAGACTCCACGGGCTCGCCAAGATGCAAGTCAAACTCACCAATAGCACCCAACATCTCCCATTCCCGAATGGCAATACTAGCCACACTACCAATGGATTTTCTACTTAAGGCATCAGCCACAAAATTGGCCTTCCCCGGATGATAATGAAACTCAAAATCATAATCTTCTATAAACTCCATTCACCTCCTCTATCTCAGATTCAGGTCCTTCTGTGTAAACAGATATTTCAGACTCTTGTGATCCGAAAATACCTCAAACTTCTCACCGTATAAGTAATGCCTCCAAATCTTTAAGGCAAAGATCACCACCGCTAACTCTAGGTCAAGAGTAGGGTAGTTCCTCTCATGTGTTTTCAACTGCCATAAGCCATAAGCTACTACATTTCCCTCTTGCGTCAATACACAACCCAAACCATCCCATGAAGCATCACAATACACCGAATAGCCCAAACCCCTCTCCAGAATAATCAATACTGGAGGAGTGGTAAGTCTAACCTTAAGTTCTTGAAATGACTTCTCATAATTCTCGCTGCACACAAACTTAAATCCTTTCATCGTCAGTCTAGTTAACGGTGAAGCTAATTTAGAGAAATCTTTCACAAACCGACAGTAATACCTAGCCAACCCCAAGAAACTACGGATTTCAAAAGCATTCTTAGGTTGTTTCCAATCTTGCACTACATTTATCTTGGATGAATCTACAGTCACCCCTTCATTAGATACCACATGGCCTAAGAACTTAACCTCTCTCAACCAGAATTCACATTTTCCAAACTTAGCATACAGTTTGTGGGCTCTAAACAATTCAAACACCACTCGCAAGTGTTCCTTGTGCTCCTCCTCAAAGGGTGAGTAAATCAAGATGTCATCAACAAAGACAACCACAAAATGGTCTAAAAACTCACGAAAGATCCGGTTTATCGCCCAAAGGGCATCACTAGAAACTCGTAATGGCCATACCGCGTATCCTCCTCCCTTACTCTCAACTGGTGATAATTTGATCTCAGGTCTATCTTAGAAAAGCAACAAGACCCCTTCAACTGATCAAACAAATCATCTATACGAGGCATTGGGTACTTGTTCTTAACAGTTACCCAATTCAACTTCTGATAATCGAGACAAAGTCGCAACGTGCCATCTGTCTTTTTGGCAAAGAGAGTCGGTGCTCTCCAAAGTAAAGTACTAGGGAGGATAAAACTTTTATCTAACAGTTCTTGGAGTTGAATCTTCAACTCACTCAACTCGACAGGTATAAATCTATATAGTGCCATAAAAATCGGTGACGTGCCATGCACTAAGTCATTTAAGAACTCAATCTCATGGTGAGATGGTAAACTATTGAGATCCTCAGGAAAAACATTTGGGTATTCACAAACTACCCTTGGCAACTTAATTCGGACTTCATTACACTCACTACCCAAGAAGTTTGCAAGAAGACAACTAAGCTCACCTTGCCTACGCGAATCATACACCGGTGATAAAACTCTATCAACTCGGTCCCCCAAGAAATAAAAGCAATCACCACTCAAGGTACATATAGTAACCCTTTGACGGTAACAATCTATGACAGCCTGATATGATGATAACTAGTCCATACCCAATATAGCATCAAAACTCGACATATTAATCAACATAAATGCCAAAGGAAGTCGGCGATCGACAACCTCTATGTCATAACCTCGACACCTCTGTTCCAAAACAATCTCACCACTAATAGGTGACTCTACATTGAGAGGAAATGCTAACCGAGCCAATTCTAACCCCAAAGCCAGTGCAGATACAGATGAGATGAATGAATGGGATGCACCTATATCAATTAATACATTGGCAATATAATTGCATAACAAAAAAGTACCTCTCACAACTGAAGGCGCTAGTACCAAGTCTGGCGTGGTAATAGCATACACACGCTCTGTAAGTCTCTGCTCTACTTGCTCACCCCTCGGAGCATAATTCTGATGCACTGACTAAGTTGAAGAGGCTTCCTGATTAGCCCTTGAGGCCTGTGCTGACTGTGCAAGCTGGTGGCTCTGTGTTTGTCTCGAACTAGATGCATCAGGTGTGCCACCCAACTGAGGGCAAAATCTCTTCATGTGCTCTGACTGCCTACACTGATAACATGTAGGCAGCTGCCCTCTCCCCTAACTCTGGCTCTGAGAGCGAGCCGAAGACAGTGTAGCTTGCTGCCCTCCTTTCTGCGAGTAAGCTGGCGATTTGTGACCCAACTGACCATATTTGTAACAAGAGAAACTCCCCTAATTACCTCTCCCTAAACCTGAACTTGGCACAAGAATGGTGGATCGAGATTGAGCTCCTTGGAGCTGCTGTGGGTTAGAACCTCTCTGCCTCTTACTATTCTCCTAAACATCAAGACTCCTCCTAGAGTCCCTCATCTACTCCTCCTCCAACTACATTACGGTCTCAAGATGAGCCGTTGACTTTACAAGTTGTCCGTAATCCCTAATCATTGACGTGACCACCATGAAAAGGAGCCCAGTCCTCAATCTCATCTCAAACTCAACATAATGGCGTTTCTCCGTCGCCATAAGCTCAGGTGCAAATCTAGAGAGGCTAGTAAAAGCTGCCTCAAACTCGACTACTGGCGTGTTGAGCTGCTTAAGCTTCAGAAACTACTTCCTCAACTTCTCCCTAGCCATGAGAGGTAAAAACTTGTCTTGGAAGGCGTTGACAAAAGCCTCTCAAGTCACTCCAATGCGCCCACGCACATACTTCCACCACTTACCTGCATCTCCCTTCAGTTACTTCAGTTGGAAGGATGTCAGGGTCACTCTCAGTCCGTCGTTCTCGATGCCAAGCATCTTAAACGTCTTCACAATCTGCTCCAGCCACTTATCCGCCTTCAGTGACTTCTTTGGATCGCCCAGAAACTCATCCGGATTTGACCAGAAAAACTCCCTCTTCAGAAAAGTCGGCCTTGTTTCAGCAACTTGGGCCCGGACTTGATTCTCAGCTCTAAGAATGTCCATAGATTCCCGCAATGCTTCGACCATTTCACGGGCCAAAGCGCCCATGGCCTGCTGACCAATTGGCTCAGCCACATTAGCGTGACCAACTCCTCCTTCTTGTGCCGGAATATCATCTGGTAAATGCGCCTTATGCCTTCCAAGCCTACTGCCACCACGTCCACGTCTTGACATCCTAATAAAGGTAACAAAAGATAATAGCACATTTACAAATGTGCCGAAACTAACTCACTCACGTCCTAATGCGGTGAATAACAATAATTCACTCTACATAAACACATAGTCACATAAATACATACGGATTTTTTTTCCTAGATAATGACCGTCCCGCGGCGTTACCGGAGTTCCAATTAAAAATAGTAGTGATCAAGTGCTCTTCTAATGGGATTGCTAAAAACCCGTAGACCTAGTCAACATCTTAGGAATTAAATCTCATACCCATATAATTATATAAGCATGTTATCACGTAAGCATAATATACATACAAACATCTCTTCTAAGTGAGACAATTCATTATGGTAATAACTACTTCCCATGTACCCAAAGTATTCAAACTCGGTATGCTTTGATACCAAGTTGTGAAGCCCCAAAATAAATACAATAACTAGTCCCCAATATTAATCGAAGAATAACACAAGATGAAATAATTATCTTTCATTAACTTCCAGTTTCTTTTACAAAAGTGCAACATATGCGGATATACATTCACAAGTCTAACCCTGAATCTATAGCATATGTTATATGATGAAAAATGTAAAATCAAAGATAAACAATTAAGAGAATGCCCTAAAGGCTTACAACTTTCTAAGCCAGTACTTGGTTACAACAAAATGGATTTAAATCCATTACATTTAACGGGCCTTGGCTTGTATAAAACAAATACACAATTAAACAAAAATGAAGCTCTTGCTCCAAGTCCTTCTAAGCTATTGCCTTGGCAGAGGCATATCACCAGCATCTGAAAATATTTTTCCCATATAGCGTGAGCCAAAGCCCAGTAGAAATAATCCAACACAACATATGAATTTTGATAAAGGTATAAGGTGAATGCATGCAATGCTCGTGCCCAAGTATTTCATTTCTTCTTTCTCATGATCATACGATACCCGATAAATATCACAGTTATCAATCATGTCCTTTACAATAGAAAACAGGGCAGTGAATCATACTTAGGAAATTCTAAAACAAATCCAACCTTTCCCAAAAATTTCATGTGGAGGAAACCGTAAAACGGGACTCATGTAAACGTAGGCTATACAGGCACTATTATTTCCATTTCATGGAAATTTTGTTCGCAGGATCGGCACCTGTGTACACGTGTAGTTTTCGAGACTTTTATCTTGGACACTCCGGCCAACTTATTTCAATGTACATCATTCAATTCTCGAATTCACCCCTTTTTCTCAAAATGATACACATTTGCAAAGTATAAATATGAAACAATGCTCAATGCAAATGAATGAGAAAATAGTTTCAATTCTCGTAATCCTCATGCAATTTCTATAACAATCATAGCTATCCTCCGTCAATAGCCCAAAACAGATATCTCTAATAAATAAAAAATTTCAATAACAATATACATTATTATCATTTCCAAGATGTGAGCGATATAACATATCCAACTCCACCATCATCATCAATATCCTCAATCACAATCATCAAGACGTAAGTAATATTACAAAACCAACATCATTCTTCAATATTTTTCCAACACATGTCAAACCCATGGTCTTAGAGCAAAACCTCGTTTTGTTTCAAAATCATTTTTGAGTAGAGAAAGATATCACTTCAATTACATAAAACCCAGCATCATTTCCATTATCGTTACAAAATCAACATTTGATATTTCTAGGGCAACATCCCCATTTTCTTTAGAATTCATTTCCAAAGGTGAAAGCCCATCACTTCATCATAGATCAACAATAAACACCTTTCCACAAGCATTTCCAACAAACCATTCGAAAACCCCACTTTTTGATTTCCAACCCAAATCCTAGATTTGTCCAAAATCTCCAAAAATCATAATATTGTTTTAGGAATAACAAATAGCTAAGTTAAAATTCATAACAGGGTGCGGAGAATCCCTATCTCAACTTAAAAGATGAAGAAGGAAGAAAGCCCAAAAAGTCGACAATGACGAAATGACGATTTGCTCCGATCAAAACGAAGCCCTCGACAAGCTCTACACTTAATCTCAAATGAGTAAGATGAGGAGATGCTTTCAAGTGAGTAGATCTGAAGATCTTTGATCGAAAAAGTGAGTTTAGAGAGAGAAAAGAGGGACTCACGGTTTAGAGAGGGAAAAGAGAAGAAAAAGTAAAGAAAATGGTAAGTGAGGGGGCCTATTTATAGTGCTAGGTTAAAGTGGAATAAGGTCCCAAAGTCAACCCAAAAGAACAAGTTAAAATCTCCAAGAAGTAGGGCCCAAAACCCAACTAAAATCTAGAAAAAAACTCACAGGGGTCGACCCTTGTGTTGGTGGTGTTGACCCTTCAAGAAGAAATGACAATGCTGGCACAAGACAAGGTGTCGATCCTTAGACCAGAGGTGTCAACATTAAATTTCAACAACCAAACTCAGATTCTACTATATACAATGGTCGATCCTTCCCAAACTGGTGTCAACCCTTCAGGCCAACAACAAAAGACAAGTGTCGATACCACCAAGACTGGTGTTGACCCTAAATTTCAGTAGCTATTCCAAGAACATAGCAGTAAGATGGTGTCGACCCTTCTAACACTAGTGTTGACCCTTGGAGCTTAACAAAACAAAGATAAGAGGGCAGTGTCGACCCCCGAAGCCAAAACCAAATATGAAGAGAAAAGAACGACCATCGCGAATATGGTTTTCCGAATTCAAAAGCAATAAATGGATCGGGTCTAAGCCCAGATCGCTATAATAACTATTCAGATTTCAACTGTAAAATGAAAATTCAAATAAAAGATAACAAAATATTTAAATAAAAAAGATTAAGATTGAGATATAAATATCCCCAAAAAATGATAATTTTTAAATAAATTGGCTATTATTTATGTGATGATTTACTTAATATATGATAGTTTTTTAAAAATTTTCAATAATGTGAAATATTAAATATTTTTAATGATGTGAAATAAGATTTATATATACAAACTAAATAAAATTTTTGAAAAATACAATCAAATAGTAATTTTTTTTTGTAATCATTGATTTTCTAAAGTTTGACACATCACACGGATAACATTAGTGTAATAAATAGGGATGTATCATTGCAATACTATGAGATACTCCATTATGGCATGTTCATTGCATTACTACTATTCAACATTATGATGACACGCCACATCAAAGGCAAATTATCTGTTTGTTGCCATTCTAGCATTACATGTAATTTTTCTCAGAAAATATATTTTTACCGAAAAATATATACATAATTTGTTATTAAAATAAAACGATATGATAGTAATATTTATGTAATTGACAATTAATTGGATGACTTTTTGTTTAAAAGTTATTGGCCAACTTGTGCCATCTCATTCTATAAAGGTATTCTGTATTTATTTTGTTTGTCTGTACAAAGGAAAATCTTATAAATCCTAACATTTTTACCAAATATTTAATAAAATGTCTGTGTGATACTCATGAGATATTTAATAAAAATGTTGATACCTCTAACATTAATCTTGTATAGATAGCAAGAAAATATCTTTTAAAGGGTATGTACTACGTGTATCCTATGATTAAAAAAAAATAATTTAATTTTAATTTTTTCAGTTATAACTAAAAAAAATATCATAACTAAATACAATACAACATGATCCATAATTAAAGAACTCATGAATCATAACTAAAATAATGTTACAACTAAAAAAGAAAATTAATCATAACTAAAGAAAAAAATAACATAACTGGAAGTGTATATGGTACATCTTTTTAAGAAAATGTATATTAGAAAGCAGATTCTATTATAAACACTCCTTACCATATATATTCTAATTTATGTCATTCTTTCTTTAATTATAATCTTATTTCAATTAAATTATATCTCATATATTTTAAAAATATATAATTATATTACTTTTATTTTTAATTATTAGATAGATACGGTACGCATATTTTAACCATAAATAGAATAGCAATGCAACGATCGTAAAAAGGGGGACAAATAGTTGGAAATAAAAGCTCACGGAGAATATAGAGAGAGAGAGAGAGAGAATGAGCGGAGTAGGGAAGACGGTGTGTGTGACGGGAGCGTCCGGGTACATAGCTTCGTGGCTTGCCAAGTTGTTGCTCCAACGTGGTTATACTGTCAAAGCCTCTGGTCTCTCTCTCTCTCTCTCTCTCACTTTGATATCTAATTCTTTTGGCTATCTTGATTTCTTCACTTTGATATCTAATTCTTTTGGCTATCTTGATTTCTTCACTTTGATATCTAATTCTTTTGGCTATCTTGATTTCTTTGACAACAATGTTAGTGACTCGAAAAACATGACTCGAATAACTTGAAACACTCAAAACAACATCATTTTAGGTATAAAACGACGTTATTTTGACATATTTAAGCTATTCGAGTCACATAAATTCAGGCACCAACCATTTTCCTTTCTTTGAATACCCAATACCTGATTTTGCTATGCGAGTCACTTCCCTTTGATTAGTGCTATGTTATATATATATATTTTTTTAAAATTTGTTTTTTGGTTGTTTTGGGGATGTTTTTATTGAGTAATTTTATGCGGTTTGTCTTATTGGCTAGATTAATCTCTTTTATTTTTTTGTTGGCTAACCTCAACCCATATGCCAAATAGAGCTTAAATAAATTTAATTTTTTACATGAATAATTTTTTCAATTGATTGAATAAAAATCAAAGATTTGAATAACCTAATTTTCAGTTGGATTATAATGAAATTGTAAAATGTCAAAAAGCCATAAGATCAAAACAATACAAAACCAGGCCATACCCCTCTCTCTCTCTCTCTCTCTCTCTCCATCTCTCTCTCTCCATATCTATGTGGGAGTTATGATTTGGTGCATTTGTTGTGTTGTGAAATTGTGTGTGCATAGTAAATCAAAACAGTCAACAAGAGGGAAGCATAATTTATGTTTGGCTATGGATCTTATTGGAGAGGTAGGTACAGATTCCTATTTAGGTTGACTTGAAAATTAGTTGTGTTACATGGACATTTCTATTTTGTCTCCTTAGTGTGGCCTCGTTGGTTTGGCTCTTAGGATAGAGGGGATTAAGAATACGTTGTGATTGAGTGGGGAGATTATTAGTGTGATAATATTAGGTTGGAGACATAGAATAAAGAGTGTTTATTTGTACACTATCAAATTAGTAATACTATAGATATAGATAGTATTAATTTTAAAATTAATATTTTTTAATTTTTAGTATTTTTTTTTAATATTATAATTATTAATATTTTTGTACTTTTTAAGTCGAGTTAATCCAGAGACACTTAAAAAAATATAAATTTTGCATAAAAATCATTTAAAAATTCACTAATTATAAAAAAAATCATATTTGTTTAGTATTTAGACCTCGTTTGGCAAGTGGTTTTTTCAGCCAAAAAGCCAAAAAGTTATTAAAAAAGTCTGTTCCCAAACGAGGCCTTATTAAAAAATTTAAATATTTCTTTCACACATAAATTATTTTAAAAAAATAATATTAAAAATATTTGATTCCATTTTATTTTATATTTTAATCCATTAATCCCATCTCATATGTTTTCCTTCCATGCTAGTCCAACCAAGGAGGGGGATTGCTAGTCCCCTTGGAGTGTTAATCCCATCACAACCCTCCACAACCAAACACTCTCTATGTGGTTGGCCCTCCCTCACTATTAGTCCAATCCCTTCACTCATGGAGCCAAACAAACATGGCTTTTGTGTCCACCAGATTTGACCTTTATTTTCTCCAAATCTATCCCCACTCCTCTCCTAATCCTATGTCATAGCTTTAGTGCTTTAATCGATTGTAAATGATGGGTCCAATCAAGAATAAGAGTGAGAACCCTAGCTCTAGAGAGAGAATTTCTCAATCAATCAATGTTCAATATTTAAAAGTTAGTTACAAAATGGTTATCACTTCCCTAGATATAGGCTAACAACTACCCACCACTAACTATCACATGCCAAGGACATTATGTCCTACATCAGTTTTGTTGCTTATAAAGTTGTTGGTAGTGAAGACATTGTAATCACAAAACAGCTTCTAGCCATCGGATGGTAGTATTGTCAAATTCACTACTTATAATTGTTAGCCACTCATATGCTTATAAACATCAAATATACAGTTACCTCTAGATGCAACCATATTAATGTATGTATTATACAACTATGTGTATTAATTAATGTGTATGAACAAGTACAAAATTCTCATGGTTGATGTCCTAGATTTGCATGCCATTTAAATGTGTTTAGTGCATTATAGAAATGTTCAACATTTAGGGTACTTGAAAATCTGAGTTTTGAAGTTCATAATGTCCTTGTTTCATATTCATTGATGCTCTCACTTGAAAATCTGGCCACTTAGACACCTCAAGAATTTTGGTTTTCTATGTTCTTTTAGATCTTGTTTGAACAAGTGATCTAGGCCAACAAAGTCGAAGGAAAAAAAAAAATTGAAAAAAATTCATATGTCCATCATTGTAATACATCATTTGCCGCTATAACACATTGTTTGTTGGTTTCAATGATCTATTTTTTTGTGTAAATTTTCAAAGGTAGGATTTTCAATGGACCATTCTGCATGAAGGGCCATAATTTTTGTTTCAATCGATATGCTTTGTATGATTGTTGATAATTTGCAATTGTAATGGCTGTTCTTTCTATTCTGTTGAATGCTTCTGTGTTTTCCCATCCCCTTTTTTCCTGCTACCAGCTTTGGTATGTGCTATCAAAGACTTTAGCAGAGGATGCCGCCTGGAAGTTTACAAAAGAAAAGGCTATTGACATGGTTACAATTAACCCAGCAATGGTTATCGGTCCTCTCTTGCAGCCAATGCTCAATACAAGTGCTGCTGTAATTTTGAACTTAATAAATGGTATGTGTTCTTTATATTTTATAACAGACGCATGTAATCTGTTCTCATTTATGGATGACATGACATTTCCTTTCAGCTAATTATTCAGGAGGAACTATGGTTACTTTTGTGAAACAACATATTTATATTTCTGTTGAATCAAACTATTCCCCCAAGAAGCTGTATATTGGGCTTTGGCTTCTCTTTCCTTCATTTCATGATATGTATTTGTTAATGAGTAACATAAATAAATAAATCTATAATGTAATTTTCCTAGGAGCATTTTAATATTCTTCCATCTAGAAATAATTGTTGCTGAAACTTGAAGGATAAAACTTTAGTTGAATTAATAAGGCTTTTGCCATATTTTATTTTTTGCAAAATGATGTGGAATTTCTTTTTAAGGGAATAATGGACCTGTTTATTTGCTCCTTTATTCTGCAGGTTCACAAACATTTCCAAATTCTACATTTGGATGGGTTAATGTTGAAGATGTTGCCAATGCACATATTCAAGCATTTGAGATTCCTTCAGCTAATGGAAGATATTGTTTGGTTGAGAGCATTGCACACTACTCTGAAGTTGTGAAGATACTACAAAGGCAGTTTCCTGCTTTTCAACTTCGAGAAAAGTAAGTGATTTATCTCATATTCAGTTTATTAAACTCTGCTTCAATGTTTCTTCTTTTTGAACTGTTTAGCATGTTGTTTCAATTTATTTAACTCGAGAAAATTTAGACAATTCATCTCAGCTATTACTTATGGTATGATAGGATTTGTTTCAATCGTATTTCCCTTACCTTTTCTAACAGTCTCTGCGAGACCCATCAGCTCCTACTAATTTGTCATGTCATTTTATGTGGTTTTCACATACTACCTTTTAAAGCATAGTTGATGGGACAAGTATGACATAGCCGATGAGGTAAAAAGAGGCTCAGTTGGAAACTTCTTGAATTGTATCATTTTCTTGAAGTATATACATTGCCTCCTATAGTTTTGACTATTTGAAGAAGTTTTAGCATAATATGATATTGAACGTTGTGCAAGTTGCAAGAAGTCCTTGAGCCTTTAATGCAAGCTATAATTTAACAAAATGAGTCTAGGATAATAAATAGATAACGAGCCACCGACTTCAACTTTAAGACATTTTTTTAATAATTCAGCCATTTTAAAACTTCTCCCGTGTCTTTTCTTTCATCATATAAATTATTTGTTTTAATGTTATTAATGCTTTTATCAAAAGAAAAAAAAAAAAAAAAAAAGGTCTAACTTTAACAAAGTAATTAACCTAGCTCCAAAAAATAATAATAATAAATATAAATTTCTAGCAATTTGGGCCTGGCCCGAGTTCATATATTATGCTCGGTTTGGGCTTAGGTACACAAGTTTGGGTTGCAAGTCGAGCTTGGGCAACATTCAACACAACTCGTGCTAAGCTTGAGCAATCTCTCAATCCGAACGAACCTGCCCGAGTTGCACCCTTAGACAAAGTCATCGGAGTTGCTAAGCTTCCAATTTCATTGATGATTTGTAATGTGAATATACATGTAAGATAAAAGTAGAACATGCATGTAGAATATACTCAATTCTGACCGATATTTTAGATGTCTGGTAACTTTATATATTTATTTATAAATTCAAAATGTTGGGGTCCTTGATGCTTTTTGGCTGATGCTATCTCTATGGACACATTTAGATATCAATTGACATGTCTTTAGTTTGATGTCCGTGACCTTTTTATTTGTCCTTTTAGGGCTTTTCAAGATTAGGCATTGACAGTTTTACTTTCTTCTTTACATGCAAATTGTGTGCTGTCGTGCTTCCTTTCCAACAATAATTTGTCATTTTCATTTTGTTGAATTGAGTTTCAATGCTTGGATATTGATGGAAAGCTTGGGGGCCCTGTTTAGTTGTGTTTTCGTTTTCTGTTTTATTTATTAGAAAATACAAAAACTTATTTGGTGAACTGTTTTGGAGATTTTTTTTTGAAAAAACACACTTTTCAATAAACACCAAAAAGTCATTTTTGGAGTTTTTGAAAACTATTTCCACGCAAAAATGGAAAATGTTTTTTTTTTTTTTTGGAAAAAAAGAAAGCTAAAACACAACCAATTTTCTTACTCATGACTCTGTTTGTTCTTCTGGATTTTGAACTTAGCATGTGATCAAACAAGTTCTTGTACATTATTTTGCATCTTTTTTTATATTGGGAATCCTAAAAATTGGTCTACAGTATTGTCTACTGTGTTGCTATTTTTCTGTCGAGAAATTCGTGGGAGCTCGAAATTGCAACGGCTCGAATGCCCCGACTGCCAAAACGACGTCGTTCTTGCACTTTTTTTTTTGTTTTTTCTTTCTTTTTCCTTCTTCCTCGAAACTGGTTTGAGAGAAATAGAGAGGCTAGAGAAAGAGAGGAGAAGAGAGAAGAGGAAGAGAGGA
Source organism: Camellia granthamiana (assembly GCA_036172215.1). NCBI lineage: Eukaryota > Viridiplantae > Streptophyta > Magnoliopsida > Ericales > Theaceae > Camellia > Camellia granthamiana. The sequence continues at coordinate 74,600,598 of CM069915.1, read as the reverse complement.
GAAGTTGAAGCTTGATCTTCGGTTGAACCACAACCCAACCCACTGCCATGGACGGAGAGACCAAAGCTTGATCTTCGGCTGTGGGGCTATGGATCTTCAGCTGAATCTTTACCATGATCTTCTTCTTCTTCCTTGGGTTTGGATTTGATTTTGATTTGATTTTTTTTTCAATCTCAAACTTTGACAAGGTTGTCTCTGAACAACAACCTTCTAAGAACAATTTCCACATAGCCTCTCTCTTGTTTTCACAACAACCTTCCAACAACCTTTCTCTTGTTTTCAAACACTCTCCCTCTCTCTCTCTCTCCCTCTCTCTCTCTCTTAAATTCTCTCTGTTGCTCTTGTTTTCATCTGTTTCTGCTTCAATTCTTTTAAACTCATGTCAAAAGTCAAACCCAATTCAAATAACCCATGTTTTAAATAGACAAGAAGAAAAATAAGTGGAATAATAGGTGCTAGAATTTGGGTTTTCAAATAACCCATGTCAAAACTCAAACTCAATTCTTTCAAACCCATATCAATAGTTAAAACATGCTGGTATGTTGTCAAAACTCAAACCCAATTTAAATAACCCATGTCAAAACTTTTCCAACATGCTGGTTTGTTGTTGTTGGAGAAAGGTTAGAACTTCACGAAACAGATGGATGGGTTGGGAGGTTGCTAGTGCAGAGGAGGAAGGTTGGAAATTCTGTGACTCAATCATGTTTGAGAGAGAGATAGAGCTATGTAAAAAGACAAAAATTGTTGTGTGTTTGAGAAAGAGGGGCAAGGAAGAGAAAGGAAAAAGGAAAAAAAAAAAATATTCGGGCCATTCGAGCCCTTTTTTTTTAGCGACGTAGCACGGTTGTGCTAGAATTTGGGTTTTCAAATAACCCATGTCAAAACTGAAACCCAATTCTTTCAAACCCATATCAATAGTTAAAACATGCTGGTATGTTGTCAAAACTCAAGCCCAATTCAAATAACCCATGTCAAAACGTTTCTGACATGTTGGTATGTTGTTGTTGGAGAAAGGTTGGAACTTCACGAAACGGATGGGTGGGTTGGGAGGCAGCCAATGCAGAGGAGGAAGGTTGGAAATTTTGTGACTCGGTCATGTTTGAGAGAGAGAGAGGGGGGGAAACTGTGTAAAAAGGCAAAAACTATTGTGTGTTTGCGAGAGAGGGGCCAGGAAGAGAAAGGCAAAATAAATAAATAAAAAATTCGGGCCATTTGAGTCCTATTTTTTCGAGTGACGTAGCACGGTTGTTTTCTGTCCAACCGCGCTATGTCGCTCAAAAAAACAGGGCTCGAATGGCCTGATTTTTTTTTCTTTTTCCTTTCTCTTGCCCCTCTCTCACAAACACACAACAGTTTTTGCCTTTTTACACAGTTTCCTCTCTCTCTTTCTCTCTCTCTCTCTCTCAAACATGACCGAGTCACAGAATTTCTAACCTTCCTCCTCTGCGCTAGCAGCATCCCAACCCACCCATTCGTTTCGTGAAGTTCCAACCTTTCTCCAACAACAACATACCAGCATGTTGGAAAAGTTTTGACATGGGTTATTTGAATTGGGTTTGAGTTTTGACAACATATCAGCATGTTTTAACTATTGATATGGGTTTGAAAGAATTGGGTTTTGAGTTTTGACATGGGTTATTTGAAAACCCAAATTCTAGCACAACCGTGCTACGTCGCTCGAAAAAACAGGGCTCGAATGGCCCGAATATTTTTTTTTTCCTTTCTCTTCCTTGCCCCTCTCTCTCAAACACACAGCAGCTTTTGCCTTTTTACATAGCTCTCTCTCTCAAACATGACTGAGTCACAGAATTTCCAACCTTCCTCCTCTGCACTGGCAGCCTCCCAACCCACCCATTTGTTTCATGAAGTTCCAACCTTTCTCTAACAACAACATACCAGCATATTGGAAAAGTTTTGACATGGGTTATTTGAATTGGGCTTGAGTTTTGACAACATGCCAGCATGTTTTAACTATTGATATGGGTTTGAAAGAATTGGGTTTGAGTTTTGACATGGGTTATTTGAAAACCCAAATTCTAGCACCTATTATTCCACTTATTTTTCTTCTTGTCTATTTAAAACATGGGTTATTGGGTTTGAGTTTTGACATGGGTTTGAAAGAATTGAAGTAGAAAGAGATGAAAACAAGAGAAACAGAAAGAATTTAAGAGAGAGAGGGAGAGTTTGAAAACAAAAGAAAGGTTGTTGTGAAAACAAGAGAAAGGCTGTGTGGAAATTGTTCTTCGAAGGTTGTTGTTCAAAGACAACCTTGTCAAAGTTTGAGATCGAAAAAATAAATCAAATCCAAACCCAAGGAAGAAGAAGAAGAAGATCATGGCAAAGATTCAACCGAAGATCAAGCTTCGGTCTCTCCGTCCATGGCGGTGGGTTGGGTTGTGGTTCAACCGAAGATCAAGCTTCCTCTCCCTCTCTTTCTTTGGCCTCTCTGTTTCTTTCTCTTTCTCTCAAACCAGTTTCGAGGAAGAAGGAAAAAGAGAAAAAAAAAGTGCCAAAACGACGTCATTTTGGCACTCGGGGCATTCGAGCCGCTGCAATTTCGAGCTCCCATGCATTTCTCTTTTTCGTCTTTAGTTGGTGTTAGCACATTCTTTCGTAAGATTGATTTATTTTTGTCTTTCAGCGTGCTTCTCTCTTTTTGTAACCATCACTAATGTTCCTTTGAGGTTTTTCTCTTTTTAATTAATTTATTTATTTTTAAAATGATAACATAATTAGATACATTTTCCAACAATATCTATCGAAGATTGACCAATAGGTGTTGGTAGTTGATCGATATTGAGATTTGAACCCTTGATAGTAGTTAATGTTCATATTTTAGGTGGAAACCCTTTGAGATTTGAACCCTTTGAAAGTAGTTCATTCCCTAGTTGTGTTCATTTCTAACCTGTGCTTCTTTCTTTTAATCTACATCTTTGGAATAATCTTTGTAGGTGCGCTGATGACAAGCCATTTACGCCGACTTACCAGGTGTCTAAGGAAAGAACAAGAAGCTTAGGTATTGAGTTCATTCCCCTTAAGCAGAGCATCAAGGAAACGGTTGAAAGCTTGAAGGAGAAGAAACTTTTCACTTGGTGAGCTGTGGCAGTCGTATTAGATAAAAATAAGGTTTGAGCCACAACATTGTTTGTGGCATTCTTGTGTGTGTCGCCATTTTGTTTCTCCCAACTAGAAGAACGAAAAATAATAATAATAAAAAAAATAAAAATAAATCTGCATTTTGTTTTCAAATATTTACCCAAATTGTGGAACCTCTTTTTGAAGCTGCTATCAGTTGAAAATTGGAAGAGTTATGCTAGAGATCTCAAATAAATTATGAATTTTTTTACCAAACCTCTCCTATGGGTGTGGGACCAACACATGTGATTTGTGTGAATCCCACGCCGATGTGCGAAGTTTGATAGAAAATTTGGTAATTTATTTGGGGTTCATAGTATTTTCCAAATTGGAAACCTTATAATTAGTATTAATTACTGCAATAAAGACCTGTTCTGTCTGGGCTCTAAGTCCACTATGGATCTCACTCCAATGGTCCATATTGTTTATCTATTACGTACCGTTTTTCTATTAGGGTGTGTTTGATTGGACGGACTGGATAAGGGGGGATTAGAATCCATCGGACTTGAGTCCTGGGACTGTGAATCCCCCGAACTATTTGGTTGGATTGGATATGTATCCTGTGTTTGTTTTTTCATGCGATTAGATGTCTGGAAAGGACTATTTTTAGTGAATCCAACTTTTGGTTGGACGGACTGGATAGGATAAATGAACAAATGACTATTTTACCATTTTTTAATTGTTTACTAAGTAATAGCAATATTAAACATATCTTTAATATTTTAATTATTTTTAGCTAGATTAAATAAAAATTTATTTTATTTTATTTTTTACACAATTAAATAAATTTATTTTTAAAAAAATAAATAAATAAAATATCAATAAAAATATGTTATTTTTTTTAATTAAAATTTTAAATAAATTTGTTTTTAAAAATAATAATAATCAAAAAATGAAATTAAATAAAACATCTATTAAATTTAAATAATGAAATTAAATAAAACATAAACAAAATTTTAAAATAAAACATCAATAAAGTATCTATAAAAAATTATTTTAAAAAATTAAATAAATAAAACATCAATAAAAAGTTAAATAAAATTATTTTATTTTTAAATTGAGACATTTAAATTTTATTGAATTTTATTAAATATAATACATAATTAAATAGTAGAGGGTCAAAATGGTCATTTTATCATCTAATCCAAACAGTGATTAGTCCTCCCAAAACAATCTCATACCCCCCCCTCCCCCAGGACACAATAGTCCCCCATATGGGGGATAAGGAGTCCAGCCGGACATGGAGTTCGGCGGACTAAAAAAAAATCAAACGGCGGATAAGGAACACTATTTGGATTACAATTCAAATAGTGGATAGTCCACCCCCTTATCCCGCGAATCAAACACGCCCTTAGTTCCTTGTGCTTGTGAGTAGATTATTCATGAAAAAAAAAATATTAGATTGATCTGATTATTGTGATTACATATAGACAGTTTATGTTTTTTTAATGTTTTTTTGGAAGACGATGAAATAAATGGTTACAATTATTGGTTCAAGTTGTTTTTCTTTTCATAGATGATTCAGATCATGAAAATTATAACTATATGGTCTAGATGTCCAAGCGAGTGTCATTGTGTGATTATTAGGACTGCAAATGAACAGAGCCATTCGTGAACAAGCTCAGCTCAATAAGAGCTTGTTCGAATTCTGTTCATTAATTTTTTTTTTTTTTTTTTTTTGTGAGCTTGTTAAAATTTTAATAAACAAGCCTAGACATACTAAAGTTTGGCTCGTAAGCTCGGCTCGTTAGTTGGCTGGTTTAACATTTGTTATATATATATATATTAAATAATGTAAAAATATGTATAAAAATTAAGATAAATATGTTATTTATATATTTAAACAATGTAAATGTAAATAATAACTACAGTGGTGATTGGCACCCCCTCAAATCACCACCCCCACCACCCCCCCCTTTGACACGTGGCGGGTGGTGATTGGAGGGAAAAGAAAAAAAAAAGAGAAAAGAAGAAAAAGGTGACCAATCAAATCAAGAGGGGGTCCAAAGAGGGTCTTAAAAAGGGGGTCCTGCACATTATTCTAATAACTATAGATAATATATTTATATAATAGTGGTGGTAGATATTATTTTAGTAAAATATTCTTCGTTTTCTTAATATGTTTATATATATTGTATATATAATTGTATAATCAAAGTTTTAATTGTAACTTTAGTCTCATACACAACTGTAAATTTATAAATTTTTTAGCTCGTGAACAGGCTCAGACTCGAGCTTGAGTCAAGTTCAAGTCAACTCAATTTGAGTTCGGTTCGTTAAATTTTTATTGAGCTTGAGTTTAAACTCATTAAAATCTTAATAAACAAGTCTAAATATACTAAAACTCGACTTGTTTAGTCTAATGATTATGAATAAAGCTTTAGTTAGCCCTAATGATTATAAATAAAACTTTAGTTTGCTCCGGAAGGTAGCAAAGCACGAAGGGGTTTGTAATGTTCCAAACTTTGTTAGAAGCGAATCTTTTTTCTTTTTTATTTTTCAAAATGTTTTAACTTTAATTTTTACTACTTGGGTGGAAAGAATTTTGGTGTTTGAGTCCTTTTATAATTGTGGGATCTGGGATCACGGTCAATATCTTTCTCAAGCTTAATTGGGATCGTTGAGAGGAGCTTATGAATCAGATTATAGAATCGGTTTAAGAATTGTAAGATTTTATTTTTAATATAAAACAAAAAAAAATAATTTATTAATAATAATGTGTTATATAATTTTAAAATTATTTTAAAAAAGCAATAAATTTAATATAATGTATTTTTTATATTAACATAAATTAAAAAAACTGTTTGAAAATGGAGTTCATTATAGTAATGAGACTAGCAAATTAATGTTGATTAAGACTACTGTTGTGTAAATGAAGTTCGTTATGGTAACGAGACTAGTAAATTAATGTTGATTAAGACTACTGTTGTGTTTGATTATTTTTTGAAGTGATATTAGTCATGAACTATTATGATAGTGAAATGATAAAATGGGAAACCATCAACTCCTTTTAAAAATTATGAATGGTGATAGTGAAATGACGAAATTGAAAGTCACCAAAAGTGGAAAACTCGGTTAAAAATTAGGATGAGTTATAAATACATCTTTTTAAAGTTTGTTTAAAATATAGATTATTTTTTATAATTTGAAAAATTACAAATACTTTCTTATTAGAATTTTTTGTTTAACAAAATTAACTAAGAACATGAAATTTATAATTGCTCTTTTATATAATAATAAAATTACTTAAATTATTAATTGGAATATATTTTTAACATCATTAAAAATTATTAATTGACTTAATGATTTATTAATAAAATAGGCGATTTGTTATGAAATTAAAAACCTCATGGGATGGAATATAATTTTCAGAATTACAATGAGCGATTTGTATTTTAATCAAATTTCAGAGGTGTATTTGTAATTTATCCTAAAAATTATTAATCATCATAAAAGCCCTAGAAGTTATTTAATTTGAAATGAAAAACTTTTGGAACTTGATGCATTTTTTTTCTTCCAAATCTCAAGAAAGATTAATAGAATTTATCCTCAATTTTTTTACTAAATAAAAAATATATTATCTTCAATTAAAAACAAAAAAAAATTATTTTTTGATAAATTACAAATACACTTCTTGATATTTGATTAAAATTTGAATTGTTCCATGTGATTCTAAAAATTACAAATACTCCCTTATTAGAATTTGTCATTTAATAGAGTTAACGGAAAAATATAAAATTCTTAACTTCCTTTTTATATTACAATAAAATTACAAGAGCTATTAACGGAAAAATATTTATGATGTCATCAAAAAACTATTATGTCTAAGTGAAATTGTCTCTATACAGGATTAACGAGATGATACACCAATTCCTTTATCTGCAAGAGAAACCAAATTCAGTAATTACCTCGACCTAATCTTCCGACGATCAAATCAATAATTTGATCAGACAATCTTTATTATGGTAATAATTGAAATGAGAGTTTTTGGATATTTTTTGGGTTGCCTTGATCTGTCATTTATTCTTTACCTGGTTCTCATTTCATAGTTAATTAATGCATTATGCTGAACCGTTGATCTCTCTTGACATGGTGGCAGACAATTTTTATTACTGATCAACTTGTATTTGTTGTGGACTGTCGGATCTCTACTTATCGGACGATTAGACCGTAGTGATCAAGTTGCATTGCGAGATGATCGTTGGATCTGAGTTGATTTGACGGTGTTGCTCCTTGCTATGACCCTTGTCCGTTGGATCCAAGTTGATCTGACGGTTGTTTCCATGCCAGTCTAACCTACTCTAAATCATGTCTTGTTTTCTGCTAATATGCCGTAAATCTGGTTGGCGTTTCATTTTAGCTTGGGCCTTGCATAAATATTTTTGGGTCCATATCCTTAGTTGGGTTGGGCTTGAATTTCCATCCCCACAACTATTAATTGAGTAACAGTTGATTAGTAAAAGAGATTATTTATTATGTGATCAACACGACATGATATAATTTTTAAAATTACAAAGAATAATTAATATTTGAAAAAAAATCTCAAGATGTGTATTTTTTTTTTTTTACCCAAAAAATTACATACACCTTAAATTATATTTTACTTACTTTTTAAATTAGCTGTATGAAGTTTCATCGTACATTAACAAATGTCATGATACCACTTACTGAAATAACATTAACATTTGTTACTAATTTTTTATTAAATGAGTTATCTAAATCAATTTCACTTTATGTAGATTCGACACTAATCTAACCTGTTTAATATTTATTTTATTGAATCATATTCATGTCCATGTAAAAAAATAATAAATCTTAACTCACTAATTTTGTATACAATTCAAGTTGTGCTATAATATGTCAAAATAGCATACTCTATAAATATAGAAGTGTATTACAAAAAATTGACACATTAATATGCTAGAATTTGTAAATATAATAAAATAAGGGTAATTAATGGGTAAATTATATCGTACACATCTTTAAAAGCGTGTGCCATTTGCAAGTTATGACATTTGTGGAGATGATTTTTACAAATGTAAATTACCACTCAATCCTATGGGAGTCTTGATTGAAAAAAAATATATATATAAAAAAAAGAAGATAAATGACAAATACACTCCTTAAGATTTATTTAAAATACGAATTGTCCCTGTAGTTTTGAAAATTACAAAAACTCCTTTGCTAGAATTTTTTATTTAACAAAATTAACATAAAAAAATGACATTCCTAACTACTTTTTTTTATACAATAATAAAATTACTTAAATTGTTAATTGAAATAAATTTATGATAATATTAAAAAATTATTAATTAATTTAATAATTTATTAATAAAAGGAGTTATTTTATACGATTAGACACTTGAAGGGATGTGATGTAATTTTAAAAATCATAGCAGGCAATTTATATTTTAAACATACTTTAGGAGGTATATTTGTGATACAAAACCACCAAATCCAAACTCCATCTCTCTCTTCCTCACATATTGCCCAAGGGTTGTCCTTGGAGGAAGGCAGTGGGGAAAGTGAAGACATCTCAAATCTGTGCCTCATTGGAAAACTCTTAGCCCCAAAAACTCCTAACAAAACAACCGTGGCAAACATTGTTTGAGCAGCTTGGCGTACTCGAGGTGAGCTCTCTATCTCACCTTGGAGCCCCAAAAACTCCTAACAAAACAACCGTGGCAAACATTGTTTGAGCAGCTTGGCGTACTCGAGGTGAGCTCTCTATCTCACCTTGGACCAATAATATTTTCTTATTTCAGTTCAGTGACGGGGAAGATCGACACCGAGTTCTCCGTGACGGCCCATGGTCAATTATGGGGTGGCTCCTAGTCCTTCAACCCCTTTCGCCGGGATGCTCAGTGGAGGAACTAGATTTCAAATGGAGTCAATTTTGGATGCAAGTCCACGGACTCCCTATTCAAAAATTAACCAAACAAAATGGTGAGATCCTGGGCAATACAATTGGGAGACTGGTTCGAGTGGAAGCCCACACAAAAGGTTTGTTATTCTATCGGAGTTTCTTACGGCTTTGGGTGGAGATTGACACACAACAGCCGCTACCCAAGGGAATATGGCTTCAACGGGGCCCGGGGATTCCTGATACATGGCTCTCCTTTAAATATGAAAAGTTATCGAACTTCTGCTATGACTGTGGCAGATTGGGGCATGAGAGCAATACCTGCAAATTCGTTTATAAAAAACAAGGCACCTCCTCTGGTTATGGTCCTGAGTTGAGAACGAGCATGGCTGGAAGCACGGGACTCCCTACTGAGCACTATCGGTAGAAAATTGATGCACTGGAAGCAAGTTTAGCCCCACTCTTTTCAGGCCGGAAAACCTCACGGGCATCGGAACCCTCATTCCTACCAGAGCGTGATGATCATGGAACAGAGCAGCCTGGTTTGTTGGTACAACCACAACCACGATCACAAAATCGTACTGTGACAGAGATGTACACCATCATATCCCAGGATCAGAATCAGACTACCACTACGCCTCGAATGCCACGTGGAGGCTCTGATCTCACTACACTGCAGAAAGATGGTGGATAGAAGCATGCTTCTACCAACACTTCCGTTGGCCTCACGTCCCCTCTTCTGGAGCCGATGGGCTAGGAAAGGCTTTTAAGTCTTGCGGCCTTTCACAAAGATAGTGGGCCAAATCCTGGAATGGGCCTTCCTCCAATCCTTGGTGTTACTACTAATGTGACTGTGGGCTCTGTTAAGGTCTCAACCTATTTTGTTACAGAACCACCAGACAGCCCAAACTGGCCCTCTCAAGCTTTGGATATAGGCCCTGGCCAGGAGCCCTCGCCTACTATTGAGAACATCCCACTTCTCCAAACCTTGTTACTATGTAACCCATCTACTAAAACACCTCTTTTATGCATTACCCAAGTCCTAGAATGGGGGTTGACAGAGGCACTCCAACACTTGTCCCTCAAAGAAAGGTTTCTAGCTTCGCAGCAAAATCCAAAAGGTGGGAACTTCACTATCTCTACTGGCAGCTCTAGATCAGACCCAATTCCAGCCAACACTCAGTCCCACACACATTCCCCCAGTTGGTGTGAGTAACAAGAAGGTCAAGAGAGGTCGACCCAAAGGTCAGGGGGGGGATATTTCGAAAGGCTCAGCTCTGGTGGATGTGACCATCCAAGACGCGGTAAGCCAAACCTGTTTGTTTCCACTTCTTTCCTTTAATGTTGTCGGAGAGGATTGTCTCTCATAAATTGCTAGTACTTTCCCTGAAAATGATTCTGAACCCTCTGAATGCGCTACGATGGCAAGCCCTAAATCGCCACATGACTGATGTTGATCATTAGCTAGAACTGTCAAGGGCTCGGGCGACCTATGATAGTCCAGATCCTCCGAGGGTCATGTCAAACCCATCGTCCTGCAATAATGTTTTTTATGGAAACCAAGAATAAACAATCTTTACTTGAAAAGATTAAGACACGTCTCCACTTCTCTTATTCCTACTATGTGGATCCTATGGGTATCTCGGAAGGATTAGCACTATGGTGGAACGACGAAGTCGACCTCCAGGTTAGAGCAAAATCTCATAATCTATTTCGATGTGTCCTCACGACAACGGGAGCTGCTACTGCTTGGCTTGTTACTTTTGTGTATGCACCTCTCCGCTGGAATGATAGAAAAATTTTCTATAACAATCTTCAGAATATGGCAGAGACAAATGGATATCCCTGGCTTTGTTTGGAGGACTTCAACGAAATTGGATGGTCATGGGAAAAGCAAGGCTCGGGGGGAGGTAATTGAGTTCGGATACAATTTTTCCAAAACTTCATAGCAAATTGTGAACTAATGGACCTTGAATTCAAATGAGCCCCATACACTTGGACCAATAACCAAGGAGGGGACGCCAACATCGGGGAGCGGCTAGATAAAGCAATGGATACAGTAGAATGGCGACAATTGTTTCCCTTTGCTCAGGTGTTCTATGAAGCCCTTATAGGCTCCGACCACTGCCCCTTACTACTACACTGTCATATTCCTCTCAAAAAATTCCGCATATCTTCAAGTTCGAATCTATGTGGACAACTCATGGTGAGTGTGCCGAGATTATAAACTCATCATGGGCTGAAGGTCTTTCAGGACCACCTATGGTGCGTCTATCTCAGAAACTGAAAAGATATAGCCGCGCACTTTCCTCTTGGGGCAAGTCAAAGTTCGAGGATAATCGAGTTAAGATTAAGAATTTGAAGACGGAAATTCAGGTTATCCAAGCATGCCCATATTCAGATGACAAAATGACATAAACCCGGGAGTTGCAGCAGGATCTTGAAGCGGCTCTAGAACGTGAAGAAATGTACCAACACTAGCGTTCCAGGGTAAATTGGCTCAGATATAGAGATATGAACTCTTCTTTCTTCCATGCGACAGTGATTCAAAGACGCCAAAGGAACCAATTAACCACACTCAAGACGGAGGCAGGGATAGTTTTGGAAACGGAGGAAGAGATTAACGAGCATCTTGCAACTTATTTTCAAACTCTTTTCCAAACCGCTGCTGATCGGGATTTCAATGACGTTCTGTCCTCGGTCACAATGGTAGTCTCTACTGAAATGAATATGAATCTCGTTAAACCGGTCACTGATGCGAAGATCAAAGCAGCTGCCTTTCACCTCGGCCCGCTCAAGGCCTCTGGACCTTATGGTTTTCAAGGCATCTTTTATCAAAAATACTGAGAAATTGTGGGCCCAGAAGTGTGTTTGGCCATCAAAAGTTTTTTCCTTGGGGGACACGTTCCTAGAGAATGAAACTATACCAACTTGGTGTTGATCCCAAAAATAGCTGCACCAGAGAAGCTAGCCCAGTACAAACCTATCAGCCTTTGCAACTTCAAAATGAAGATCATTACCAAAATCTTGGCTAATAGGCTTAAGGTTTCTTTCACCAAGCTTATCTCACCACAATAGGCGGCCTTTATACCTGGCAAGCTCATTCCAGACAGCATCCTGGTGGCACATGAGGGGTTTTATTTTTTGAGACAGAAAAAAGGTGGTAGGCATGCTCATTTGGCTTTGAAATTAGACTTTAATAAGGCTTATGGTCGTATTCAATAGGACTTCCTCAAGGTAGTGCTCGAAAGATAGGGCTTTCATGATACTTGGATCTGCTAGGTGATGGACTGTGTCACTACGGTTCAATTCTCCGTTGTTGTGAATGGCGAGAATAAAGCTTCATTTACTCCTTCATGTGGGCTTCAACAAGGCGACCCCTTATCTCCCTACCTTTTCATTCGTGTAGTTGAAATTCTTTCTAAATTAATCACTGGGGTTATTCAGAACAAGGTTATATTAGGCCTTCGAATGGAAAGGACTTGCCCTATTTTGTCCCACATTTTCTTTACGGATGATGTTCTTTTGTTCCTCAAGGCCAGCAGCTCGAAATGCTCCCAAATGATGCATTTTCTATGACTCTACAGCAAAGCTTCGGGCCAAATTATCAACCTTGAAAAATCAAAGGCATTCTTCTCGGCCAATGCTCCTACTGAGTTAAAAGACTAGCTTTGTAGGGAGTTGGGTATCCCTTTGGCTAGACAGAATGTGAAATATCTGGGGCTTCCAACATGGTAGGGTAGATCCAAATCCGAAGCCTATAGGTTTTTGGTAGACTGAGTGTCTTCAAAGCTGCAAGGATGGAAAAATAAACTCCTTTTCCATGTCGGGAGAGAAGTTTTAATCAAGGCGGTGGCTCAAGCAATCCCAGCCTATGCTATGGCTTGCTTCATATTCCCGAAATCTCTCTGTAACAAACTTAATACGGTCATTAGGAATTTTTGGTAGAAAGGTGACCCAACGAACAAAGGCATTCCGAGGGCTTCTTGGGAGTCTATGTGTTTATCAAAGTTCCATGGGGGCATGGAGTTCCTAGATTTTTTGGCTTTCAATCAAGCAATACTTGCAAAGCAAGGATAGAGATTGATTTCTAATCCTGAATCCTACTGGGCCCGTTTGTATAAGGGGTTATACTTTCCACAATCTACCTTTCTAACAGCTTCTCGAGGAGCACGAGGTTCTTGGGCTTGGCATAGCTTGCTTCATTGGAGGAACCTCCTCCATAAGGGGACTCGATGGTAGGTGCACAATGGCCATTCCATTCGCTTCTGGGAGGACAAATGGATCCCAGATGCAAGACTTTTTCAACTCTCTTCTCTAAAACCTCTGAATTCCAATGTGTTACGTGTTGCGGATGCCATTGATCCCGTTCATAAAAAGTGGCGGAATGGACATCTACTTCAGTTTCTTTCAAAGAAGAAATGTCAAGCAATTCAATCTATTCCTATCTCTTTGGAGGACAGAGCAGACACACTGGCTTGGCAACCAACTAGATCAGGGGGGTATTCTGTTAAATCTGGTTATTGGATCGCTAAGTCCTTTAGGTAGGATGGGTCTCGGAACCAACCATCCAGCTCTTTCCAAGTCCCTACTGGTTTTTGGAAGTCAATTTGGCAAGTGGCAGTTCCCCAAAAAATCAAACACTTTTGGTGGCGAGCGTGTAAGAACCTCGTGGCTACAAAAATCAATCTCCACAAACGTCACTGCTCCCAATCTCGGATCTGCCCTATCTGCTTGAAGGACGATGAATCAGTGGAACATATGCTCTTTGATTGCCCATGGACTAAAGCTGTGTGGTTTGGCAGCATGCTTAACCTTAGAATGGAGAAATGAACTATACTCAATACAGTGCAGTGGACGGCTCAATGGTTGGAGGTAGAAAAAAGAGCTGGGATAGGGAGTAATCTATTGAGCAAAATTTTCTTCACAGGGTGGTATATTTGGAAGGCTCGGAACGAGTTCATATTCAACAACCTCCCAATCAACCCACCAGCCATTGCCTCAAGAATAACTCAGGCATGGATAGAAGACCAACACCAGCACTCTGGTGATATTTCCTCCATTGTCGAGTGCCTCACCCCCGCTCTTCTTGGGGAGCAAGGATGGCATCCACCTCCAGCTGGGGAGTTCAAAATTAATTGTGACGCAAGTTTCAACACTAATCGAAACATAGCCTCAGCTACTGCTATTCTCCGTGACTCCGAAGGTCGACTTGTGGATGGACTAGTCTCCTTCTTTAGCTCCTCCTCTGCCTTTGTTGCAGAAGCCCATGCAGTGCGCATGGAAGCTCTCCTGGCGCAAGCCTGCAACCTCACCTTAACCACTATCGAAAGTGATAACCAAGAAGTCATAAAGCTAGGGGTCTCAGAGACGATTCCGTCTTGGAAGATTCTCGCCTACATACTAGATATTCGCCAGGTTAGACTCTGAGGAAATTTGCAGTTGCAATGGACACCTAGAGTAAACAATCGTGCCGCTCACTGGTTGACAAAGGCTCATGCTTGTAATAGCTTGGCTCTAGATTAGGTTGCTAATCCACCTGAAGCTCTTAATGCTCTTCTTAGAAATGATGTATCTTCCTCTTCTCCTTAATGGCTTCTTAATTGTCTTTGGTTGTTCAAAAAAAAAAACAAAAAGGCTTTGAGTTATAACCAAAATAATAGTATGTATAACCAAGAAGGGTATGGCTTCTGTCCAGTCTGGGATCGGACTGGACCGTGCTGTTGGGCCCGTGGGGGCCCACCACGGGTCCCGTTTTGATAATCTGAACCGTTCAATGTATAGAACTCGTCGAGTACTATGTGTCTGTAAAAATCACGTTGATCGGATATCGATAGCTATATGATCAAATCAGTTTTTTGTCAATCGTTAACTTGTTCACTGTCCAATTTTTTTAATACGAAACTGATTTGATCACATAGCTATTAATATCCGATCAACGTGATTTTTTACAGGCATATAGTACTCGTCGAGTTTTATACATTGAACGGTTCAGATTATCAAAATGGGACCCGTGGTAGAACCCCACGGGCCCAACAACACGGTCCAGTCTGATCCCGGACTAAACAGAAGCCATACCCAACCAAAAAAGAGAAGAGTAGAGAGAGAATCTAACAAAGATATTATTGATCAATGATTGAAAACAGAATTGATTTATTACTTTTTGATTAACCAACTATTATGTACAAACACATTATTACAAGAGAATTAATTGCATGCTATTGCTGTACACTCTTGTGATGAACCTGCAGCTCGATTGCCACATCTGGTCTTCCTTGTGCTAATTGCCTTTGCAGCTGCAGCTGAATAATAACTAATACCACAATATATATAATCAAAACATAATTAAATCATAACTAACACTTGAATAAGTCATTAATCAAAAATCACAAGAGTCTTAATTAATTTGGGTGGCTTCTTTGGAATTGACTTTCTACCGCAGCAATGGAATGGCTACTAATTATTTTAATCGAACGGAATAAAAAAATTTAAAACCAATTTAATATAAAAATGAATGGAACATTAGATATTTTATTGTCGCATTACACAACCCATTATCACACTTAAAATTTTAATAAATAAAAATAACAATAAAAGAATAACAGAGCTCAAATTCATGTAATTAACCGTCTGCTTATATTCATGTGAATAACCATCTACTTGTAGTTTAAGTAAATTATTAACTAGCGTTCATCACCTCTAAATTATTTCAGTGATGTTGAATAATAATGATGTAAACATATAAATCCAAACTTATCTCTGCAACCACAATTTCTTGAGCTGAGTTTCAGCATTATCTACAAAGCACTCAACCCTAAGTAAGCAAAA
Organism: Camellia granthamiana; assembly: GCA_036172215.1. Lineage (NCBI taxonomy): Eukaryota > Viridiplantae > Streptophyta > Magnoliopsida > Ericales > Theaceae > Camellia > Camellia granthamiana. The sequence goes on along the minus strand of CM069915.1, from coordinate 74,584,772 downwards.
GTGGGTGCAAAAGCCCAAAAAATTCTCAACTCGACAGGTCTTGAGGATGTAACAAGCGGTGCCATTAAGTCCTTTAGCTTGAATCAGCACACCCCATATTTTAGTTGTGGAGTATTGCAGTTGGCTGTTGCTGTTATTTTTATTGTCAAGAATGCCTTCAGTTTCATCTTCATCATCAAAGAGCTTGTCTGAAACTTGTTTGGGTTTGAGTTCTTCTACCAAAATAACACCGTTGGGAATGGGGCTTATTCCTCCATCCCATCTTCCCTTAATTGTAGGCCAGCTATCGGCATCGGCTTTCTCTTTCACCAATCTCATACCCTTTTTTGATGATGAACATTCCTTGCTTTTGTCCTCGTCTTCGTCTGAATAAATATGCACTAGGAAAGGTGCTTCCCCAATGTTATTCACAATCTGTAAACGGTGGCCCAAAAGAAAGGAATCAGTAACAATCATATAATGCAAATTGCGTACTCAATGAAGCATAATGTTGTTGTAGAAGACTATATTACATTTCCAACAAATATTCAAATAAACTTTTTTTTATCAGTAGATTAAAAAAATAAATATTCAAACAAACCTGTTTTTGTGTTTGGAACTTTGGATTTTTTTGGACTATAGTCTATGCTAGAGAATTTTGTTATATAGGGTTGATTTACTTTCTCCCAAAAAAAACAAAAAACTATAGGCTTAAGGAGAGGTCATGCTATGATAAACTCCGCGTGTATTGTATGTTAGAATATGGACTATTATGATAATACGGCAAGTAATTAATGTTTATTAAGACTATTGTGGTGTTGAATTATTTTCTAAAGTGATTTTAGTTATGAACTATCGTGATAGTGAAATAACAAAATGGAAAATGACTAAAAGTGTAACTCTTTTTAAAAATTATGAATCGTGATAGTGAAATGAGAAAATAAAAAATGACCCAAAAGTGTACGACTATTAAAAATTATGAATCATCTGATTATGTTGGTTTAAAATGAAAAAGACATGCAAGTTATTCAATTTGAAATGAAAAAGTTACAAAAAATGTGCCATTTGGTTGTCCAACAGCAACTTGAAAGAGACAATATGGTAGAATACGACTTGAATACTACTCCTTGATTTTAAGACCAATAACACAAATTAAAATTAAAAGAGAATATAAAATACTCTCTTTAATTTTAAAGATTATGATCCCAATATGATGTGATGGTGTGATGAAATCCACAACAACATTTATAATTACACAATTTTTTTTAATATTATAAACAATGATGATTGATACACCCAGTGGGGGTTCACTCCCAGTGACGTGGGGCACCCCCACTGGTCAGTTTTCTTTTTTTTTTTTTTTATTTATTTCAGTCCAATCACCCAGTGACACGTGGCACTGGGTGTCACTGGGTGTCATCCGTACTGGGTGTATGAGGCTTTTTCCTTTATTTATTTATAGAGAATTTGTTGACAAGCAATGACAGCCACGCAGGGCAAAACTGCCCTCCTCACCTGTCCACCTATTAAAATATAGCGCGCCAACACCACAACAACGAATTTATAAAAATAAAAAAAAATGGAAAAAACAAAGAGGGACTCGATTACTAACCTCTACAACGGAGTCTCTCATCCAGCGATCAAGTTTTTGAGAACTGTAGTCCTCCTCTTTCTTTTCCTCCTTGTCAACCACCATCCTTTTATTCGCAGCGAATTTGCTGGTCACCTCCGTCCAGTGATCAGCAGCATAGGCATGATCACAACTAGGAATCACAGCTCGGCCTTTATCGCCGGCCGGCCAATTAGCAGCAACACTAGTAGTACTACAACAACGGTGGCTCTGCGTCTTCTTCTGCTGATGATTTGGCGTCTGATTCTCCTTGGAGATTAACAAGTTCTTCTTCTTAATATTGTTTTTGTTGGGGAAAAATGGATTCTGATGACCTACGCAACCTCGCTGATCGGAAGAAGATGCTACGGCGGCGGCGGAGAAGCTTTCGTATCCACCACCGCCATGCAATCGCAGGGACGCCATAGAGTAGTTTGAAATGTTGATTCCGAATTGAGAATTGGGAGGTTGGGTTAGGACAGAGAAGCGAGGCTTGAGGCGGAAAGATGAGATGCGATGTTTCGATTTCAATTTCGTCGTGTTGTTGTTGTTTTATAAAGCAACTCCGACGTGGCATGCCATGTTGCCTCCTCCTACTGGCACGTTCCTGCACGCGATTCCCTCAAGCTTCTTTCGTGTTTCTCTCTCGTCAACACGCCCCACCTCATCTATTATTTCCACGTCATTTATACATTCTCTTCTCTAAACCATCTTTCCCCAAAATTTGTTAGGGTGGTTCATAAATTTAAATTTAAAAAGTGCTGCTATTAATATCTTATTAATTATTTTGGATTTTCTATTTTTTAGTTTTTTTTTTATTACTATAATAACCTTAAATGAAAAATGATATCAATAATTTTGGGATATCCCATCTTACAATTAAGCCCACACATCCGCTACATCATGAGTTAGAATTTATGAGAACACCTACCTCCATCACCACACATTCATCTTTCCCAAATCTTACGTTCAAAACTTTAAAAATCATTTGGCGGCAATATTTTGATGGTAACGGTTACAACCATTTGATTACCTATACTTCTCTGGTAAGGACTTTTCTTAAGTGTGCAAGACACACGATATGCAACCCATTTACGCATTTCTGTTTGCCTTCTGTTTTATGTTTACACCTTACACTTACACTCTTTGTGTTGATTGCATATGGTGTGCAACCTTAACAGGACCCCTCTGGTAATGACAATGAGTAAAAGTTTTTTTGATAACCGCAACTTCATAAAACAAGAGAAGTACAACAATAAAACTCAGAGGAGGTTCATACTTTTGATGATATTCTTAACTCAAAAGAAATTAGCCTTATAAAGGTAAGTTTCTTGAAAAAAATAAAATAAAATAAAAATAAAGCAAAAATAATAAAACTGTTCGTCATTTTTTTGAGACTGAACTCCCGAACATATGACCAAAATTCGAGAATACAAGCCTGAGTATTGTTTATTCGTTCGGGAACAGGTAACCAAACATTTATTTTCTCAGGTCATGAACAAGTACATGGAGATGAAGTAATAATTACCTTTGTGGGTTTTGTTATGGTTTTTGAGAGAGAGACTTTTTGGGGTGTGTAGGTGTCCATTCAATTGAATAGGTGGAATGTTTTTACAAGGATAATTTTGGTATTATTTGAAGGGAAAAAAGAAATTTTAAGAGTTTTAGAATTTATAAGTGGAGATTCAAAGAAATGGAGGATTCAAAATAATTGATGGGGTGGTAATGGCAGCACTCAATTTAAATTCTGTGTGGCCAAAAATTCAAGCACTCAAATACTTTACCTATAAAATGACCAAAATTCAATCAAGCAATGCTTGCAAAGTAAGGATTGAGATTGATTTCTAATCCTGAATCCTACTAGGCCCGTTTGTATAAGGGGTTATACTTTCCACAATCTACCTTTCTAACAGCTTCTCAAGGAGCACGAGGTTCTTGGGCTTGGCATAGCTTGCTTCATAGGAGGGACCTCCTTCACAAGAGGACTCGATGGCAGGTGTACAATGGCCAATCCATTCACTTCTGGGAGGACAAATGGATCCCAGATGTAAGACTTTTTCAACTCTCTTCTCCAAAACCTCTGAATTGCAATGTGTTGCGTGTTGTAGATGCCATTGATCCCATTCATAAAAAGTAGCGGATTGGACATCTACTTCAGTTTCTTTCAAAGGAGAAATGTCAAGCAATTCAATCTATTCCTATCTCTTTGGAAGACAGAGCAGACACACTGGTTTGGCAACCAACTAGATCAGGGGTGTATTCTATTAAATCTGGTTATTGGATCGCTAAGTCCTCTAGGCAAGAAGGGTCTTAGAACCAACTATCCAGCTCTTTCCAAGTCCTTACTGGCTTTTGGAAGTCAATTTGGCAAGTGGCAGTTTCCCCAAAAATCAAACACTTTTAGTGGCGAGCGTGTAAGAACCTTGTGGCTACAAAAGTCAATCTCCACAAGCATCACTGCTCCCAATCTCGGATCTGCCCCATCTGCTTGAAGGACGATGAATCAGTGGAACATATGCTCTTTGATTGCCCATGGACTAAAGCTGTGTGATTTGGCAGCATGCTTAACCTTAGAATAGAGAAGGGGACTATACTCAATATAATGCAGTGGACGGCTCAATGGTTAGAAGTAGAAAAAAGAGCTGGGATAGGGGGTAATGTATTGAGCAGAATTTTCTTCACAGGGTGGTATATTTGGAAGGCTCGGAACTAGTTCATATTCAACAACCTCCCAATCAGCCCACCAGCCATTGCCTCAAGAATAACTCAGGCATGGATAGAGGACCAACACCAGCACTCTGGCGATATTTCCCCCATCGTCGAGTGCCTCATCCCCACTCTTCTTGGGAAGCAAGGATGGCATCCACCTCCAGTTGGGGAGTTCAAAATTAATTGTGACGCAAGTTTCAGCACTAACCGAAACATAGCCTCAGCTGCTGCTATTCTCCGTGACTCCAAAGGCTGACTTGTGGATGGACTAGTCTCCTCCTTTAGCTCCTCCTTTACCTTTGCTACAGAAGCCCATGCAGTGCGTATGGCAGCCCTCTTGGCGCAAGCCTGCAACCTCACCTCAACCACTATCGAAAGTGATAACCAAGAAGTCATAAAGCTAGGGGTCTCAGAGACGGTTCTGCCTTGGGAGATTCTCACCTACATACTAGATATTCGTCAAGTTAGACTCCAAGGAAATCTGCAGTTGCGATGGACACCTAGAGTAAACAATCGTGTCGCTCACTGGTTGACAAAGGCTCATGCTTGTAATAGCTTGGCTCTGGATTGGGTTGCCAATCCACCTGAAGCTCTTAATGCTCTTCTTAGAAATGGTGTATCTTCCTCTTCTCCTTAATGGCTTCTTAATAGTCTTTGGTTGTTCAAAAAAAAAAAAAATGAGGCCTTGAGTTATAACCAAGAAAGAGAAGAGTAGAGAGAGAATCTAACAAAGATATTATTGATCAATGATTGAAAACAGAATTGATTTATTACGTTTTGATTAACCAACTATTATGTACAAACACATTATTACAAGAGAATTAATTGCATGCTATTGCTGTACACTCTTGTGATGAACCTACAGCTCGATTGCCACATCTGGTCTTCCTTGTGCTAATTGCCTTTGCAGCTGCAGCTGAATAATAACTAATACCACAATATATGTAATCAAAACATAATTAAATCATAACTAACACTTGAATAAGTCATTAATCAAAAATCACAAGAGTCTTAATTAATTTGGGTGGCTGCTTTGGAATTGACTTTCTACCGCAGCAATGGAATGACTACTAATTATTTTAATCGAACGGAATAAAAAAATTTAAAACCAATTTAATATAAAAATGAATGGAACATTAGATATTTTATTGTCCCATTACACAACCCATTATCACACTTGAAATTTTAATAAATAAAAATAACAATAAAAGAATAACAGAGCTCAAATTCATGTAATTAACCGTCTACTTATATTCATGTGAATAACCATCTACTTGTAGTTTAAGTAAATTATTAACTAGCCTTCATCACCTCTAAATTATTTCAGTGATGTTGAATAATGATGATGTAAACATATAAATCCAAACTTATCTCTGCAACCACAATTTCTTGAGCTGAGTTTCAGCATTATCTACAAAGCACTCAACCCTAAGTAAGCAAAAGTGGGTGCAGAAGCCCAAAAAATTCTCAACTCGACAGGTCTTGAGGATGTAACAAGCAGTGCCATTAAGTCCTTTAGCTTGAATCAGGACACCCCATATTTTAGTTGTGGAGTATTGCAGTTGGCTGTTGCTGTCATTGTCAGTGCCTTTAGTTTCATCATCATCATCATCATCAAAGAGCTTGTCTGAAACTTGTTTGGGTTTGAGTTCTTCTACCAAAATAACACCGTTGGGAATGGGGCTTATTCCTCCGTCCCATCTTCCCTTAATTGTAGGCCAGCTATCGGCATCGGTTTTCTCTTTCACCAATCTCATACCCTTTTTTGATGATGAACATTCCTTGCTTTTGTCCTCGTCTTCGTCTGAATAAATATGCACTAGGAAAGGTGCTTCCCCAATGTTATTCACAATCTGTAAACGGTGGCCCAAAAGAAAGGAATCAGTAACAATTATATAATGCAAATTGCCTACTCAATGAAGCATAATGTTGTTGAAGACTATATTACATTTCCAACAAATATTCAAATGAACTTTTTTTTTATCAGTAGATTAAAAAAATAAATATCATGCAGAGTCCCCTGTTTTTGTGTTTGGAACTTTGGATTTTTTTGGACTAGTCTATGCTAGAGAATTTTGTTATATAGGGTTGATTTACTTTCTTGAAAAAAAAAAAAAAAAAAAAAAAAACTAAAGGCTCAAGGAGGGGTCATGTTATGATAAACCCCGCGTGTATTGTATGTTAGAATATGGACTATTATGATAATAGGGCAAGTAATTAATGTTGATTAAAACTATTGTGGTGTTGAATTATTTTCTATAGTAATATTAGTTATAAACTATCGTGATAGTGAAATAACAAAATGGAAAATGACCAAAAATGTAACGTGTGTTAGAATATGGACTATTATGATAATAGGGCAAGTAATTAATGTTGATTAAGACTATTGTGGTGTTGAATTATTTTCTATAATGATATTAGTTATGAACTATCGTGATAGTGAAATAACAAAATGGAAAATGACCAAAAGTGTAACTAGTTATGAACTATCGTGATAGTGAAATAACAAGATGGAAAATGACCAAAAGTGTAACGCTTTTTAAAAATTATGAATCATGATAGTGAAATGAGAAAATAAAAAATGACCCAAAAGTGTAAGACCCTATTAAAAATTATGAATCATGATAGTGAAATGAGAAAATAAAAAATGACCCAAAAGTGTAAGACCCTATTAAAAATTATGAATCATCATCATAGTGATTCTGTTGGTTTAAAATGAAAAAGACATGCAAGTTATTCAATTTGAAATGAAAAAGTTACAAAAAATGTGCCATTTAGTTGTCCAACAGCAACTTGAAAGATACAATAAGTTAGAATATGACTTGAATACTACTCCTTGATTTAAAATAATAATAAAAAATAAAAATAAAATAACACAAATTAAAATTAAAAGAGAGTATAAAATACTCTTTTTAATTATAAAGCTTATGATCCCAATATGATGTGATGGTGTGATGAAATCCACAACAACATTTATAATTACACTGACACAAAAAATTTTAATATTATTTATTTATTTATTTATAGAGAATTTGTTGACAAGCAATGACAGCCACACAGGGCAAAACTCCCCTCCTCCCCTGTCCACCTAGGTGGCCCGAATGGCTCGAACAATTTCGTTTTGACACATTCAAAATATTCAGGTCATATAAATTCAGATTATCAAGCATATAAATTTAGACTATCAAACATTTTGTTATTAAAATATAGCGCGCCAACACCACAACAACGAATTTATAAAAATAAAAAAATAATAAAAATGAAAAAAAGAAAAAACAAAGGGGTACTCGATTACTAACCTCTACAACGGAGTCTCTCATCCAGCGATCAAGTTTTTGACAACTGTAGTCCTCCTCTTTCTTTTCCTCCTTGTCAACCACCATCCTTTTATTCGCAGCGAATTTGCTGATCACCTCCGTCCAGTGATCAGCAGCATAGGCATGATCACAACTAGGAATCACAGCTCTAGCTTTATTGCCGGCCGGCCAATTAGCAGCAACACTCGTAGTACTACAACAACGGTGGCTCTGCGCCTTCTTGTGCTGATGATTTGGTCTCTGATTCTCCTTGGAGATTAACAAGTTCTTCTTCTTAATATTGTTTTTGTTGGGAAAAAATCGATTCTGATGACCTACGCAACCTCGCTGATCGGAAGAAGATGCTACGGCGGCGGCGGCGGAGAAGCTTTCGTATCCACCACCGCCATGCAATCGCAGGGACGCCATAGAGTAGTTTGAAATGGTGATTCCAAATTGAGAATTGGGAGGTTGGGGAGGAGGGGTTTTTAGGACAGAGAAGCGAGGCTTGAGGCGGAAAGATGAGATGCGATGTTTTGATTTCAATTTCGTTGTGTTGTTGTTGTTTTATAAAGCAACTCCGACGTGGCATGCCATGTTGCCTCCTCCTACTGGCACGTTCCTGCTCGCGATTCCCTCAGGCTTCTTTCGTGTTTCTCTCTCGTCAACACACTCCACCTCATCTATTATTTCCACGTCATTATATATTCTCTTCTCTAAACCACCTTACTTGTTTCTACTTTTCAAAAAATACTTTTTAGAAAATTCTACTTTCTTATTTTTCGTATTTTTTTATTTTTACTGAATTTTTTTAATATTTTAAGCAATTTTTTTACTTTTTAAATACACATAACATAAATACACCTAAAAAGTAAAAAAATTATAAAAAAAATCTTTTAAAAATTCACTAAATACCAAAAATATAAAAAAAAAATATAAGAATTCAGTACATTTTTTGTATTTTTATGTATTTATTAATTTTTTAAAATATTTTTTCACAATTTTTTTACTTTTTAGATACATCTAAGTAAGTAAAAAAAAATGTTTAAAATTTAAAAAATATTCACTAAAAACAAAAAGACACGAAAACTAAAAAAGTCAGTTTTTAAAAAACTTAATCCAGAAATCTCAAACCAAACACACTGAATAATTTTGGAACACATCATCTCACAATTAAACCTACACATCCCCTACATCATGAGTTAGAATTTATGAGAACACCCATCTCCATCACTATCTATCTATCTTTCTCAAATCTCACCTTCAAAACCTTAAAAATCATTTGGCGGCAATATTTTCGGCGGTAACAGTGATAACTATTTGATTACCTACACTTCTCCGGTAATGACAATGAGTGAAAGTTTTTACCGGCAACCACAACTCTATGAAACAAGAGGAGTACAACAATAAAAACTCAAAGGAGATTCATAGTTTTGATGGTATTCTTAGTTCAGAGAAGATTGACCTTATAAGGATAAGTTTCTTAAAGGAGGAAAAAAAATAAAATAAAATAATAAAGACTATTCGTTATTTTTTCAAGACTAAACTCCCGAATATATGACTGAAATTTGGGAACACGGGCCCAAACATTGTTTATTTGTTCGGGAACATGTAACTAAACATTTATTTTCTCAGGTCATGAACAAGTATGTGAAGATGAAGTAGTAATTACCTTCGTGGGTTTTGTTATGGTTTTTGAGAGAAAGGTTTTTTGGGATTTGTAGGTGTGCATTCAATTGAATAGGTAAAATGTTTTTACAAGAATAATTTTGGTATTATTTTGGGGGAGAAAAGAAATTTTAAGGGTTTTAGAATTTATAAATAGAGATTCAAAGAAATGGGAGATCCAAAATAATTGATGGGGTAGCACTCAATTTAAATTCTGTTTGGCTAAAATTTCAAGCACTCAAATACTTTACTTCTAAAATGACCAAAATAACCATGACAACACCGCCACTCCTCCACTTTCTTCTCTTCCGTTTCGCGCCGATGATGGCGTCTCCATTTTTAACTCCTTTACATCTGTTTGTCTGTCTCTCTCTATAAATATATACAAAATGTGTGTTTTTGATTTTTTTTTTTTTTTGAATTTTTCAAAATATGTTTTTTGATTTTTTTTTTTTTTTTTTTTTGTGGTAATAGTTGTTGTTGATGATGAAACATAGCTTAGATCTGTTGAAATTCATGTTTTAGATCTGATCTATTTAAAAAAAAATAGAATTTCATCAAGTAGAATTCAAGAAGAAAAATTGAACAGATAATTCTTCTCTCTCTCTTTCTCTTTCTCTCTTTTTGTTTTATATTTATTTTGTTTTGTTAATTCCTATAGATAGAGTGAGAAAGAGAGAGATGCTATTGTTGTTGTAATCTATCTATTGCAATCAAACCAAATTATGAATTAATATTGACTCAAATTTCCTAATATAAAATATATATGTATATATATATTTTTTGAGGCTCAGATCTATGTATGATCAAGCGAGAATTCGAATTCGTCATGGCTGCAACTCTTCTCGTTCTTTAAATAGAGTTGTGAGTTATTTCTTTCTCATTTTTCTCTCTTTCCACTAGAAACTTAGCAATCCTCTCTCTCTAGATCTATTTTCATACCCAGATCTGCCCAGATCTATTTCAACAGATTAGATCATGGTTGGTTTCAACAGTTCATTGTTGGTTAAAATTGAACAGATAAGAAAAAATTGGACAGATAAAAATTGAACAGATAAATTTTGGACAGATAAAAATTTGAACAGATAGTCAAAAAACTTGAACAGATAAAAAATAATTTGTACAGATAGATATAAATTTGAACAGATAGTAAAAAAAAAAGTCAACAGATAAATTAAGGGATAAAATTGAAAATAAAATATTCTTTAAAATAAATAAAAGGACTTATCACCAAACTTTTTTTTTTTTTTTTTTTTTTTTTTTTTTTTTTTGGACTTCTCACCAATAGAAAATATCCATTGGATTTATTGCCTTATACCCTCCTTAGATTGGATTTATCACCAATTTCTCAATTTGTTATTGGCAAACATTACATTAATTTCCCCTCATATTTTAAGATAATACAAATAGTCTTATAATTTTGATATAATTAAATTGACTTTTGTCTTTTTCAGAAAGATCATGACAAGTACGGATAGTGCAAAAACATAAATATAAAAATGAATATATATATATATTAGTATAAAAAAATATGACAGCATTATTTTTTTCTTCTATATAGCTAATTATTGATAATAAAAAAAATTGGATTAGGTGTTATGTGAATTAAAATATTAAAAAAATTTAATATAATTATGTCAAAAATATAAAACTTGTTATATTTTTTTTCTAAATTTTAGAGGATGTTAGTATAATTTACTCATATTATTACTATTACACACAATAAGTTATTCCATGCTCTTGGAGCATGTGAGGTTCTGGTCTATACCCCTTGTGATTAGTGGGGGATAGGGAACCACAATTTTGTATTGGGCATAACAGTCTGGAATTAGTGTGTGGCATGTGTCAGGCGATATCTCATAAGTATCAACTAATTTTTCATTAGATACTAATCAAAATGCATATCTTATTTTTAGTAAGAAAACAAGAGCATGGATCTTACACTAGTTATTCAATAATTTTAAAATATTACGGCATTGTTTGGGAAGAGGGTTTGGGAGATTTTTTTTTTTGGTTAAAATAGTCACAAAAAACAAAATAGACTTTTTAACCTAATAAGACAAAATATCATATCCAACTCATAACCATTACATTCTTTCTCTAAAAAAAAAATTAAAAAAGCCAAAAGTCCTTCCCAAGTTAAGCTTTTTAACTCCAAGCTAAAATAATCAAAAATTTTAAAAAGTCAACTCACTTCTCAAACCATGCCTATGTGATATTGTTGATAAAATACTCTTATTTAATGCCGTAATAAAAGAATTTAAATAGAATAATTCTCTCGCATTGGTTAAGAAGTTAAGAGAGATAATGAATGATTCATTTAGTGTGTTTTATAATCTCTCATTTATTAAGAACATATAATATCCTATAAATTTTGCAAGACTACTTAGTTGTCATTTTGTGACAATTTTTTTGCCTAAATAATTGTAAAAAGACAAAATAAGCTAAATAAATCAATAAGATAAAATATCACATTTAAATCATAATTATTTTATTTTTCCTTTCACAACTATCACATCCAAACCAAAAAAAGTCAAAAGTTATTTCCAAACAGAACTAATTTAGTCAGACTAAATTAGTTAAAAAAACAAAAAATATACTAAATTAGCTCTTTCCAAACAAAACCTTAATAATTTTTAAGGTCTATTAGTGTCTTGTTGGTAAAATTTTTAGTACTTTAGTAAGGGTTTATTTATTTTCCCTTTCCTCTCTATGGTCAAAAAGTTTGCATATAGGCCCCATTTGATTATCAGATTAGGTTAAATGAGATTATTAGTTAAGTGTAACTGAATGAGAGAATTACTAATATGATGATATTAAGTTGGTGATGTAAAATAACTTATATTTATTTATATACTAGTATGATAGTGTTAGTTGGTAAAGATTAAATATATAAAATTGTGTAAAAATTCTTATTATAGAGAATGTAGCTTGGTTGTTTTTATACACTAAGGGACAAAATAATTATTCCACCTCTAATATTATGGAATTGGATTTGAATGCCACATGCCCTCTGGGATAGCTAAGGCCACCCCTCCCCCCAAAGCCGTTTCTAATTCCATGAGACTGGTCAATTCTTTATGGGACCCTCCTACAAGCCATTTCTAATTCCATGAGACTAACCCCGGGTGGGTGGCATCGTGGTTCAAACCTAGGAATTAAGCTCTCACGTCACAAGTCAATTTCTTTTAAGTTAATTTTTTGAGCGTAGCACAATTGGTTAAAAGATTAGACCTTAAATTGTATAGTCAATAATTGGTGTAGGTTTAATACTTTCCCATTGTGCAAGTGCTGACTTAAACGGAATTTGTCTTAAGAGATCGGATTAAGTTCTCAGGTTATAGTCTTCCCACTCGGAACGGCTAATAGGACAATCTGGTGATATCTGAAAATGGGTACTACCTTCAATCTGAGGAAGAGTATGAAGGATTTTTCTGTAATAAAAAATAAATAAATAAATAAAATTTCCTTGAGACTGGCCATTTCTTCGTAAGACTCACGCGATTGGTAGACTACAGAGGAAAACAAACCTATAAACCCCCCCCCCCCCCCCCCCCCCCCCAATTTGACTGACCATTTCTTTGTGAGACCCCCTACAAGCCATTTCTAATTCCACGAGGCTGACCATTTCTTTGTGGAACTCATGGGATTGGGACTATAACGGAAAACAAACCTATAAAGCCTCCCCCACTACAAGACATTTCTAATTCCATGAGACTGGCCATTTCTTTGTGGGGCTCACGGGATTGGTGGTAGATTATAGAGGAAAACAAACTTATAAAGAAAATGAGTGAAGTTAGGTTGAGTTTAATAGATTCAATTGATCCACCTACTGTTGAATTTTTTTAAAGATCATATAGCATTATGTAAAAGTTTGGGAGGTTTTCATAAATTGACGGTACTAAAATTATTTAAAAAATAAATATAATGGTGCTATTTTTTTATTAAGAAAAATGAACTTAATTAAGAAGTATCCTTCTTTCTAAGCACAAAAGTGTTTCCAATACCTTCTTTTATTTCTTTCTTTTCTTTCTTTTTTTTTTTTTTTTGTAATATGAAAATTCATTTTATCTTTTCTCTCCGCTCAATTAACATAAAAATCACACCATGTCAATCTCTTTAGTTTTGTTAAAACAATAATATATCAATTTTTTTAAATGTTATTGTACATGCAATTGGATAAGTTTGAATTACTTTTACAATATTATTATTGAGAATATATGATATTACAATATAATATTTGAAAGTTTATTTTGATAACTTTTGTCAAACTAAGGCCAAGTTTGGGAAGTTTAGAATAAGTGCACTTTTTGACTTTTCTTGTATTATGTGTAGAAAAAGTAGAGAGGAGATGTTGATTGATGTGACCCAAAAAAGATAAAAAGATGAAATAAGTGCACTTATATTAGGTACCCAAACAAAGGCCTAACTTTTTGACTTTTCAAAATATATATATATATATATATATACATATATAAAATAAAAAGATAATATGACTTAAAAAAAATTAAAAAATTAGTTTTTAACCTAATTACCAAAACAAGCCATAACATTACAATAACATTGTTAATAACTAATTAAATGAAATCACTGGCCTGTTTGGTAACGTTTACGTTTTTCAATTTATATTTACAAAAATTTTATAAACTGGTTTTTGTTTATTTTTTGTTTATTTTTAGAAAAAAATAAACTACAAACGCGTTTGGTTTAGACAAAATGTTTAAAATATAAAAAAAGAGTGAGAAATGGCAAGTGGTAGCGGGTGGTGGGTGGAGACGAGTGGTGGCGGCAAAAGATGGTGGTGGAAAAATGATGGCGGGTGGTGGTGGCAGAAGACGATGGTGGAAAATGGTAGCGAGTGGGTGGTGGTGGTGGTGGTGGATGGATGGGTGACGGTGGCGGGTGGTGGGTGCTACCGAGTGGGTGGTGGTTGGTGGGTGGGTGGGTGGTGGCGGGTGGGTGGCGAGTGGGGTGGTGGCGGTTGTGGCGGGTGGTGGTGGTAGGTGGGTGGTGAAGTGATGGTTGTGGGTGGTGGTGGTGGTGGTGGCGGGTGGTGGGTAGTGGTTGGCAGGTGGGTGATGGGTGCATGGTAGTAGTGGTGGCAAGGGGTGGGTAGTAGTGGCGAGTGGGTGGCAGGTGGGTGGCAGCTGGTAGTGGCAGGTAGTAGTGGCAGGTGGGTGGTGGGTGGTGAGTGGTGATGGCAGGTGGTGGTGGGGGTGCGTGGTGGGTGGTGTGGCGGAAGACGGTGGTGGAAAATGGTGGCGGACGGTGGCTAGTGTTGGATGGTAAAAAAAAAAAAAACTGAAACTCAAAACGGAAACACATTTTTTGAGTTTACATTTTTTGGCCAAATTTATAAACTGAGACCACTGATTTATAAATAAAAAATTTACCAAACAAGTTTTTATTTGAGTTTTTAGAATTTTTGGAAATATAAACTTGAAAAATCTAGAAACCCCCTAGATGTTGATTTGTGATTATGTATCAATTTTAAGCAGTATATAACAATCTCAATCAAACAATCAAGACAAATCGACACAACGATTTTACATGGAAAAATCACATTGGACACCTCCAATTGTGATAAAAAAAACCACAAGCAAAAGCCACAAAACAATCACTAAAAAGACATAAAGGAATTACACAGGTATAATCTCAATTACCTAGCGAATCCACGCCCGAATTGAACCAACCAATATGTGCCTCTTCCAACCCCGTCTTCACCTCGGAATTGTCTTGACGATTAACCACTCTAGAATCCAGAATCCACCAAAGCTTCAGGCTCAAATTCCCCAGAATCTACTGAAGAACAACTCTCTCTTTTGTGTAGAATAAACAAACAAACCTTTGATGTATGTTTCTTAGACCATGAGTTGAATACTCAATGAAACATAAAAAAAAAAACTACAAAATATCCCCAGATATAAACCCTAGAACCCAAGAAGAAAATCTGGAGAAATAATCCTAGATTTGGACTGAAACACGTATTTATAGAAAACTGTCCCGCGATCTCCGCTCGAGCGTCAGATTGGCTGCTTGAGCGGACCTACGCTCGAGCGTGGAAAGTTCCGCTCAAGCGGGAAAAAACACCATCCAATATTTTTGCAGGCGAACAAACTTTGAAACCCAGCATCTCCGCTCAAGCGGGGGAATGTCCGCTCGAGCGGACAGGCAACTTTGAATGCATTTTTACATTTTGCTTCGGGGGCGCTGCCCCTCGACCCCGCCTGGGCGCTGCCCCGGACCCGTCAAGGGGCGCTGCCCTCTCGACCCTCGCGAGCTGACCGGGCAGCTCGATCCCCGTCATAATCAGCGAAGTGGCAATCTTGAAAGAATTAACATCACAAAACTTCTTTGCAAAGCACAATTCGGTGTGGATTCGCATCTAAAAACTCATAGTCTTACTGAAATAAAATGTACGAAAAACAAATACAACTGAAAAGAGTTTTGTCAAACGGGATTGCCAAGAATAAAAACCTAACAATCTCCCCATTTGGCAATGCCGTGACAAAACACACCTAACAAAATAAAATCCTAAACACCCCCAACCCATTACAGCCAACAAAAGTCAACTTCTTTCTCAAGGTCATGATCTGCAAAACATATTAGTGCCATAATCTCCAAAACAACTATTAGTCCCACAAGAGTATATGAAAAAGCAATAAACATATGACAAGATTGTCTGAAGCATAAGATGGAAAACATGAATAGATGCGACTTGGAGATTTTAAGAACATTTAGTATGAATAGATGAAAACAAAGACACATACACCTGACACATGACATGAATACATGAAATCCTAAGACACATGAAAAACAACTTTCTCCCCTTTTTGTCACGAATTGACAAAGGAAGCTCAATCAACTAAAGCAAGATCAAAAACCACACGAGCAATGATATGATGATGTAAATATCAGGAGCATGCAAGAAGGAAATAATAAGCAAACAGTGCATAGTAACATGCAAAACAACTAAAGCCAATCTCCCTTACCAAACAAATCAAAGTGATCGTGGTAACATACTCTTGTAATGACAAACCAAACTCCCCCTCACTAAAAAACAAAGAATAAGAAGAAAACCGACAAAAAATAATATAGTGGAGTAAGCATGGAATTTCAGATTTGTACCTTAAAACACACAAGGCTATCCAAGAAGCACAATTACTTAAAAACACAATGTGCACAGCCTTTAGAAAATTCCTCATAAAAGAAAGTGATGCATTATGTGAAAAGTATAGATCCCATGAGAAAAGTGTGTGTGTGACTCTTGAGTTTGACAAACACGAGATTCAAAATCTTAGTAGTGATCTGATAGCTAGATCTCCGGTATGAGAATCTAAGCACAACAAAGGAAAGTCAAACCACTAGGAATCAAGGGGGTATTTGGTGAGTAAAAGCGGAGGCTCCCCCTCAATCAATGAATCTCTTTTTTTTTCTTTTTCACATTTTTTCTTTTCTTTCTTTTGCACATTTTTTCTTTCTTTTTCACCACATTTTTTTTCTTTTTCACACTCATTGGCGGCTGACACGCTCAAGAGTATGGAAACCGAACCAGAGAAGCATGGAGATAATAAAGATAGCCTGGTTGGTGACTCTGAGGTAGCCTTTTCCTCATGGCTGGACTCCAAAGAACAGAGGAGAAAGCCGTGGAGATACAAAAAGATGGAAGCGTGTTAAGAGACTCAACATCACCCAAGATATGCTAGTATCGGTCAATTCCTCTAGAAAACAAAAGATACCATGCCCAGAAGTCCATAGAGAAAAAGATCACTAAGGCGGAAGACTCCAATATTTGCTAATCCAAGAGTGTGTACAAAATGAGACATACTAATCAAAAAAACACACACTCCGAAATTGAGTAAAGACCACAGAAAGCACACACATATTAACATGTAATGGATATTCTCATCAATTTTAATATGCACCAAGACCACTCAAAAATTTCAAGCTTACAAAACCATACTAAGAAAATCTTTTTGGGAATTTTTTTTTTAATTTTTTTTTTTTTCTAAACAAAGCAAGACATAAAACAAACATGCACACATTTTTTTTTCTAAACACAGCAAGTCAGAGAACGAACACGTACACACTAAAAGACTCAAAAAAACATACAGAAACCTAAAAACTAAAACTAATAAACAAATAACACAAGTCAAGTTTTCTCACCCAAACTGCTTTAGTATTAACAAAGTTGTGAGAATGGCGGTTCTTGGGTGATGTCCTGATGTTGTGGTTCCCTTCCCCTTCAATGAGAACCCATCTTGACATGGTTTCCAACTTCCTATTCCTAGAGCTAGGCAAATGCAAACTCACTCCATGTTTGGTCTCTAGCAAATTAAAATAACAAGGTTTATTATAACCTTTAACCTCCTTACGACCAATGAAGTGTCTCCTACCCCACGAGATGTTGGAATTTCTTCCATCTCTATGAGACACTCTTCCATGCAACTCATAATAATAAGCGCGAATATGACCATGCATACCACAATGATGACAAATAAAAATAGAGTGTACCTTCTTTTCTTTGGCCTTACCAACTCTAGGAAGTTTGAGAAGTTCATCCTCATGTTAAATTTTTTGTTCTCCTTTTCCTTGAGTTCTTGTATCATAAGATGTGGATACACTCTGTTTTTGCTCAATCTTACCACCAAAGCCAAAGCCAATGCCACTCTTGTCAGAACAAATTTGTTGAGACCCAATGATATTGTCTAAAGTCTTTGAACCTTTGTTCCAAAGACCAATGGTAGCCATAACACACTTGAGCTCTTCCAAAGCAATTTGAGACATCTCGAGAGATTCAATCTTTTCTTCATACGTTGCATAGATTTACTGTAACTCATTCCTCTCTGTCTCACAAGTCAAGAGTTTTGCACAAAGAGCTTGTCGGTCATCAGCTATCTTGATGGCATCAATCCTAGCCTCGGAAATCTCCTCCTTTAGTTTGACATTCTTACTTTCACATGCTTTGAGTTTCATAGTGAGTCTGTCATTCAATTTGGAGAAGTTAAGAGATTCCTTACACAACTTTTCATAAGCTTGCTCAAGCTCTTCATCATCACTCTCCGTGGATTCATCATCAGTGACATTCTCAACTGACCTCTTCGGATACTCTGTTCGTCCTTTAGTTTCAGAAGCCGCCATGAAAGCAAGGAATTGTTTATGTCCCTCTTCGCCTTGATCTGCGTTGTCACTTTCATTTTCATCAGATTCTGATTCATCATCCCAAGTGATAGCGAGGGCTTTTTTCTTCCTCAAACGAGTGGGGCATTCTAAAGCAAAGTGGTCAAATCCTTGGCATTCATAGCATTGGACTCTTTCAGAGTTTCTTTGTATCTTTTCTTTCTCTTTCTTGGCTATAGAATTAATTTTGAGTTTATCTTTGCCCTTAAATTTATGAGTATGAGTAGATTCCAAAAGATTAGGATTCTTTTTCAAAAAAGATTTTTTAAATTGTTTAACAAAAGCAGCCGTAATCTTGGAATCTATCTCCTCATTAGAATCCTCTCCAACTCTATGAGCACTAGTAAAAGCAATAGCATCTTTTTGTTTTTTTTTTAAATTCCTATGTGCCTCATAAGTTTGGAGATTTCCAACCAAGTGATCCAGCTTGAGGTTGTCAACATCTTGAACGTCCTCAATAGGTGTAACTTTTGGTTGGAACCGATCGGACAAGGATCTCAAAATTTTTCCCACAACTTTGGATTCTAGTATTTTTTCACCTAATTGAAACTGTAATTTACAATGTCACTCAACTTCCTATAAAATTCATCAAAGGTCTCACTATCTTTCATTGAAAGGTTTTCGAAGCTAGATGTGAGCCTTTGAAGTTTTTGAGCGTTTCATAGAAGGAATGCCCTCATGAATAGTTTATAAGATATCCCAAGCCTCTTTTGCAACTTCACAATTACAAATACGACTAAACTCTTCAAGTGTGACAGCGCAAAAGAGAGAATTGATAGCTTTACTATTCCAGTTACTATTTTAGTAATCAATTGTGTCCCACTTATCAATTGGTTTGGGGAAAGTTACTCCATCAACAGTAATTGTCAGTTCAGTCCACCCATACATGATAGATTGCCAAACTTTTTCATCAATAGATTTTAAAAACGATCTCATCCGAGCTTTCCAAAACGAATAATTGGATCCGTCAAGTAGGGGTGGTCGAACCATAGAATTTCCTTTACGAATTGAATCCATTATCACAAATCAAACAAGATCTCACTCTAAAAGTTTTAAAAAAAATAGAGCGACCCGCTTTGATACCAATTGAAAAATCTAGAAATCCCCTAGATGTTGATTTGTGATTATGTATCAATTTTAAGCAGTATATAACAATCCCAATCAAACAATCAAAACAAATCGACACAATGATTTTACGTGGAAAAACCACAATTGGACACCTCCAATTGTGATAAAAAAATCACGGGCAAAAGCCACAAAATAATCCACTAAAAAGACATAAAGGAATTACACAGGTATACTCTCAATTACCTAGCGAATCCACGCCCGAATTGAACCAACCCCTATGTGCCTCTTCTAACCCTATCTTCACCTCGAAATTGTCTTGACGATGAGCCACTCTAGAATCCACCAAAGCTTTAGGCTCGAATTTCCCAGAATCTACTGAAGAACAACTCTCTCTTTTGTGTAGAATAAACAAACAAACCTTTGATGTATGCTTCTTAAACCATGAGTTGAATACTCAATGAAACATCAAAGAAAAACTAGCAAAATATCCCCAGATATAAACCCTAGAACCCAAGAAGAAAATCTGGAGAAATAATCCTAGATTTTGACTGAAACACGTATTTATAGAAAATTGTCCCGCGATCTCCGCTCGAGCGTCAGTTGGCTGCTCGAGCGGACCTACGCTCGAGCGCGGAAAGTTCTGCTCGAGCGGAAAAAAACAGCATCCAGTATTTTTGCAGGCGAACAAACTTCTGAAATCCAGCATTCTCCGCTCAAGCGGGGGAATGTCCGCTCGAGCGGACAGGCAACTTTGAATGCATTTTTGCATTTTGCTTCGGGGGCGCTGCCCCTCGACCCCGCCTGGGCGCTGCCTTGGACCCGCCAAGGGGCGCTGCCCCCTGGACCCCCGCGAGCTGACCGGGTAGCTCGATCCCCGTCATAATCAGCGAAGTGGCAATCTTGAAAGAATTAACATCACAAAACTTCTTTGCAAGGCACAATTCGGGTTGGTTTTGCATCTAAAAACTCATAGCCTTACTGAGATAAAAGGTGCGAAAACAAATACAACTGAAAGGAGTTTTGTCAAACGGGATTGCCAAGAATAAAAACCTAACAAAACTGAAAACTGAAAACGTAAATGTTACCAAACGACATCTAAATTTTCTAACTACACCACTTTATTGAGAGAGGTACCAATTGTATTTGTGCATCGTGGATGGGTTATCAATGTACTCCAACTAATAGAATTATGAAAAAGTAATAAGATAAGGTATCAATTGTATTTGTGCATCGTTGATGGGTTCTCAATGTACTCCAACTTATAGAATTATGAAAAAAATAATGAGATAAGGTATCAATTTATTTATTTATTATTTTTTTTTTTATCTGAAAAAACTCCATTAAGGAAAGCCAAATGGCACTTACAATAGTCCATCCAACTCAAAACTTACCCCAAAAAAAGAAAAAATACAGCAAGAAACACAAAGGAAAAAAACTTTAAAAATATTCAGACACACATTTCGTACTCGTGTTCGTATTGCGAAGCAGAGTCGATCATAAGAATTTGACAATAAAACATGTCTGAAATAATTTATAGACCCCCACCACAGAGAGGGTAAGTGTAACATCACCACCGATGGACTCACCAACAAACAAAACAATAAGAAAACTCACAAAACATGGGCAATCAGAAAACAGAAAAGCAAACCCACAAACAAACCATAAAATAAAGTAACAAAACAGCAAAGTAGACCTAAAACAAGGCAAGCTAGGAAAACAAAGGCAAAAACAAACCCACAAAACCAAAACTTCAGTAACAGCAAAGCAAATTTGGCGGGAAAGGAGATGGCAGAGCAGGGGAAAGGAGCATCCAGCAGGCCAAGAGAAGGCGGCAGATAAGACGATGAAGGATGACAAATCCGACGATGGTGGACGACACCGGATGGAGGCGAGATGGATAAGAGAGGGCGGATTCGACGAAAGCCACGATCGAAGTTGAGGCGGAGGGAAACAAACACCTCACAAAGGAGGGAGAAGATAGAAAGTCAAAACTTCCAAGTTATTAGATCAAAACAAGGAAAGGGAAGAAGAAAATATAGGGGAAAATGGGATGGGAGGGGAGGGGAGGGGAGGGGGAAAGGGGAGGGGAGGCCGAAGGCCATTGGAAGCCCCTTCCCTGCCTCGACGGCCGCTGCACTCTTGAAACCCTAAGAGGAGAAAAATTTAGAGAGAAAAGCTCTCAAAAAAAAAAAAAAAAAAAAAAAAAAAAGAGTACCAATTGTATTTGTACATCGTTGATGGGTTCTCAATATACTCCAACTTATAGGATTATGAAAAAGTAATGAGATATAGGGATTGGAGATTTGACTTAATGATCAACATAATTTGTGAATAAGAGATGGTTCGGGATGTTCTAAATAAGTGTATTTTTTTACTTTTTATAAATAAATAAAAAAATGTGTGGAAAAGTAGAAAAAATGATTAGAAAAGTATAGAGAAGATATTGATAGATGTTGATTGATGTGACTCAAATAAGTGGGTAAACTAAAAAGTACACTTTATTAGTTTATCCCAAACACCTACTAAGTAAAGTAGAATTTTAAGTTTGATTCTCATTTTGTTTTTTTAGCTGATCTTGAACTTTAAATCACGAGTTTTGAACTCGAATAATTTGATTTTTATATTATATATATCGAGTGAAATCAAGTAATAGGTCGTTTAAATTTGATTTGAAAATTTAATAAAATTTTAAAATATATTCAAATTTAGTTTAGTTACATAGTGGATCAATTTGTAAACCGAACTAAAACAAACTTTTAACAAGTAAAATTTGAATAACTTTATTAAGAAGATAAAGGAAAAATAATAGATAGATTTAAAGGACATAATATTGGGTTGGGTCAAGTTTGGGTTGGGTTGAAATTATATAATAAGAGCATGTATATCATTGCAAACTCGCCTCGGTCCGACATTAAGCTTACCTTAGACATTCGAAGCCCGATCCTAAAATAATGTCTAAATCCCAAGTTAGCCTACTTAACTCAATAGATATGTATTATTATTATTATTATTATTTGTGTCTTGGAAGGCCATTGAATTATTTCGTCCCTTGTAATAATTATTTGAATTTAACATATTAATAAATTTTAATTATAAAATAAATACGATCTTTTGTGAAGTGTTTTAATTTAAGCTCTAGAATATATATATATGTGTGTGTGTGTGTGTACTTTTCTTTATTTTTTATTATTTTTAAAACTTATTTATAAAAATTAAAATTAATATTTTATAAATGGACATACAGGGTTGGATTTGGGTTAAACCTCTTTATTTCAAACCTAATCTTAAAGTTAAATAGGCTAAAAATTTTAGTCTAACCTAACTCTCTAAGCTAAATATTTTTCTCAAGTCCTAAAATATTGAGCTGGGTTGGGCAAGGCATGCCACTAGGCCCATGGCCACCCTTAATTCGCCTTCAATTATTTTGATCGGCAGTGATTGGTAGCTCGACACTTGAGGCTCGAGATTTGGCTCGAGGGTCAAAACGACGTCGTTTTGACCTTGTTTTTTTTTTTTTTTTTTTTTTCTTTTCTTTTCTTATTTTCGACTTCATCTTCTCTAAATTTTTTTTTTTGCAGAAGAAGAAAACCAGGAAGAAGGGAGAGAGGAGGAGGGACGGAGGGAGGAGGAGGAGGAGGAGGGGGGAGGAGGGAGGAGGAGGAGGGAGGAGGAACTGGAGGGGGCCATTAAAATGGCAGTGGAGGCGAGGCGAGGCTGCTGCGGCGGAGGCGAGGCGAGGCGAGGCTGCTGCGACGATCGGCGAGGCGAGGACGACCCACGGCGGGGCTGGGCTGCGACGAGGACGACCCACGATCGGCGAGGGGAGCAGCGGCAGACGGTCCTCTCCCTCCCTTCTCTTCTCTCCCTCCCTTCTCTTTCTCCTCTCCCTCTTTCGAGCCTCTCGAGCCTCAAAAAAATCGAGCTCTGAGTCATTTTCCTATTTTGATTTTGTTACTTAATTTTCAAGTTGGCCTTATCTCTGGTCTTCTTATAGATTGAGATTTGTCTTGATAATATTAACTGTTTATTTTATAAAATCGATTGTATATATATCATTAATAAATAATTAGGTCGATTTGGTAATTATAGTTTCTTCATTTTATCATGTTTGTTTCTAAAAAAATAGACGACAAGTGCATTTTTAAAAATAAGCCATCCATTTTTTTCTAAACAAATATAATAAAATAAAGAGGTTACGATTATCAAATTAACTTCTATTTTTCATAAACAATATAACTAATGAATTGTACCAAATAAACGATTTAAATTATCAAAATAAGATCTATAATTTGCAAGAGATTCTATTTGCATCCAAAAAAATGCATTAAGTACACCCAATTTCCTAATACACTCTATTAAATTATTTATGATTATAATTTACTCTCAATGCACCCTATGTTTTTTCCTAAATTACCATTCAAAGTCCACCCAAATAATAATAATAGACAAATCAAAAATCCCAAATTACACCACTTTGAAAAGCCTTTAAAAAAATTCTTAAATAGATTTTTCATTGCAGTTATTTCTGTTGTTCACATACAGAAAATGATGGCACCGACAAAGAAAAACAACAAAGGAGGAAGACGAAACACACGATTCTATTCATCTCTACCTCCTCATTCTCTTCCAATCTGATAATATTAATAGTATCAAATAAATATATATATATATATATAGTTATATACACACGTTCATAGATATGATTTTTTTTTTTTTTTTTTGTTACAGAAAAATCCTCCTTACCCTTCTGCAGGCCCAAGGCAGCGCCCTTTGCAGAGATCACCAAGGTGTCCTGTCAGCCGTTCCGAGCGAGGAGACTCTAACCTGGGAACTTGCCCCGACCTCCCAAGACAAACTCCGCTTAAGTCAGGACTCGCACAGCGGGGGAGCATTGAACCCATACCAAGTGCTGATTAGACAACTTGAGGTCCAATCTCCTAACCAACTGTGCTTCGCCCAGGAGATTGGCCTAGGGGAGAGGGGAATTGAATCTGTGACCTTGGGGCTTAAACCCCAAGCCTTAACCACAATGCCACCCACCCCGGGGTTCATAGATATGATTTATAGGCCATTTAGCCAATATTATTTTGGTCTTTTATTTATTTATTTATTTGTATATCCTAGATTGTTTTTGTTAGATAGCCATTTTCAGCTATAAACTCAATTTTCAGCACACCCAATTGAGTAATGGTTTGGGAAGCTACCTAAAAACTAGTTTTTAGCTTTTTAATTCATTTTGAGTCACGTTATCTTTCATATTTTTTTACACACAAAATGACAAAAAAGTTAAAAAAAAATCAAAAAGCAAGATTTTAACTAACTTCTCAAATCACTCCTAAAGCTATGATAAAAGCAATTATCCAAATAATCCAAACTTCAATTATTTATTTTCCTTTATTTTTTATTTTTTATTTTTACAGCAACTAGTACTTTTATCTCAATATTCGATTAAAATCAACCAGATGAAATAAAACTAATCAGAAACAAATTAATATGAGAGAAATATAAAAGAGAAGTTCTGTTGCTCAATCTGAAGCTCTGATTGGTTGATAAAAAGATCCAAAATAAAACTATACATATATATTGTTGGAAAAATGGTTTAATATATGCATATTTTGGGCTGACTTTAAGTCTAAAAATTTGAGTGGGCCCCAAACGTCTTTTGGGGTGGGTCCGAAGAGGTGAAGTGTTCCTTGCCGCATGGCAAGTCACACGGTGAAGACGGAACGTCAAAACCATTTATGAGTGAATGGGAAGTTGACGTCGTTTTCGGGTCTAACATTAATTTTTAGATAAAATTCATTTGAATTTTTTAATAAAAAATTATTGTGGGAATTTAATTTAATTCTAAATTCAAATTTTGGGTTTCTAAGTAGTTTCTTAAAATTTGTAATTGTGAAAATTTAATTTAATTCTAAATTCAAATTTTAGATTTCTTAGAAGTTTCCTAAAGTTTGTATCTCTTTATTTATTTATTTAACTATTTCAATAGTTTAATACATATATATATATATATATATTCAATTAGTTTAAATTTGAGATAGTTTAAATAAATAATGCTCCTACAGGTTTGCGTTGGTCCACCAACGGTAAACAATTTGAAAAAGAAAGTGTTTAAACTATTCAAATAGTTTAACAGTTGCTTTGACTTTGTCTCCAACGGATTCTTTTTTGAACTGTTTAAATAAATTCGAATCTGTTGAATTCAAATCAGGTGGCACCTGTTGACCACTGTTTATACCTGTTCGGGCAGTCCTAACAGGCATGAAGTTGCCTATATATATTGATCCTTTTCCAGCAGTCCGGATGATCAGAAAAAAAAAAAAAAAAAAAAAAAAACAGTCTCTAACTTTCTATTTGCTATCCAAACTATTTTTGTTTGCATTTCTCTACATTCTAGTTTTAGAATTAAAATTAAGAGAGTAAGAACACAAGGTTCTAATTCGCCGTATAAATTTGTGTGGAGTGCTACTATAAGTTTGTGAAGATCATTGTATCTTGGGAGATAGACGCTATTCAACCGTAAGTACCGTAGCGGGGCGAATCTGTCTTAAGGACAGAGTGTCACACACTCGGCTTGGTCTTGAATTATTTATTCGGTTCAACGTAATAAATTCTGTAAGATTTATTTTATTTTGTTTGATTTAATTTCAGTTTATTTTATTTACACAGAAGATTGTTTCAACATATATAACAACACAATAAGAAACAATGATATTAATGATAATGGTAAGTTTTAGTGGGATGGATTGGAGTCGTGGATTAAGGAAGAAGATGAAAAGAAAATAATTAAAATTTTAGGATAAAGATGAAGAGAGTTTAATATGAATAAATACATATAAATAATTTGGGTGTATAATGAAAAAACAAAATTATTTTAAAATTTAATATGTATCGTCCTTATTAAAAAATTTACATTAAACTATAATAAAAATTTAAATTAAATATATTAAATTATTATTTAAATACTAATAAAATTGCCCATAATTTGCGTTCAAACCTAAATATAATCCTCCAATCCAGTCCTCATCGTGGACTACATTCATTTCCACAATGCGAAGACTGGAGACGGATTGGGCATTATCACATTAAAAAAAAAAAAAATTAAATTAAAAATGGAGATTGGCGGTGGTTACGTCATTATCAATCATGTTAAATTTAACACAATGTTAATTGACTTTTTAAAATTTATTTATTATTGCTATCAAAACATGTGTATTTTTCTATATAAATTTAATAAAAATAATTAATTAATTATAAAAAAAATATTAATATCTTTTTAAAAAAAAATACTAATTGGCATATTTAAAATATTATAATATTTTTTTAATTTAAATTACAATTTAAAGCATTGCATAAGAAAATACTAACTATCAAGATTTTGTTTAATTTAAGTTTGAATGAAACTAATAAATTAGAGTTCTTAAAAATATATTACTAGATATAATTATGTAAAATATAAAATCACATCCTACCATACGAATTGAATCATGCTAAAAAAAGTAACAAACGTACTCGCAAATGCCATCCTACAATTTAAAAAGAGAACTGCTAAATGCTCCTACCTTTCTACTTTAGACACCCCACTTCTTTGGATCCCCACCACCAAAATTGATTTCCTCTTTATTTTTCTTTAGACCCCTACCATAATCTCAAATATATCCTTTTGAACCCAACCATTACACCTTCCACTTGCAACTCCTCTTTCTCTCCTCCAGCAATCCCCCTCTTATTCTGGCGACCCTCTCTCTCTAACAACCTGCTCAAACAGCGGTAGCAACAACAGCAACAGAGCAACCATCTGTTTCCTCAGAGTATCAGATAGATGCAAACTATGTTTCAAGGAATGTAACGACGTTGGAAGTGTAATAGGCCCAAGTTCGAAGGGTGATTCCTCCATTGTAGAGAATCACATTGATGTTACTGAAGATAAAAGATGGATAACCAGTTCCAAAAATCTATTTTTTTGCCTTCGCGACCACTCTTGTTGCTGTTTGGAAAACTAGTTTCGAACAAAAGCCTGATGTTCGGTGCTATGTAGCTGAACAAAAAGCATATGTTCGGTTGTGGAGTACCGAACATATTCAACAAGTTCTGCTCTATGTAACCGAACGCAGCGAAATAGACCAACCTATGAGATAGAGAAAGAAATCGACGGGAAGAGAGAGAGAGAGTTGTGCACAAAAGAGAGAAAAGAGAGTAGATTTCAAAGGATGAAGATCGTAAAAAAGAGTTCGTAAATTAGTCACTCTTTCTCTGCCGCCACCAAAACCCTGACCTTCGCCTCTATTGATAGTTCTGTGAACAATAGGTGGCGACAAGAGGCTTGCCGAAAGAGGAAAATAATGGAGGTGGGTTGGTTGCTAGAGGCCTCCAGTGGGAATGGAAGTGGTGGTGGATTAGGGTTAGGGTTTGACTTAGAAGGATAGGATGAGGACAAAATTGGAATTTGATATTTGGACAAAATTGTAATCAAATAAAATATCAAAAAGGGGGGGCCCAAAGTAAAAAGGTAGAGGCATTTAGTAACCCTATTTAAAAAAGAATAAACATTTTGTGTAGTAGTATTATTTTCAAAAAAATTATTTTGTCTACAAATGTGAGCTAGGTTGTCCAAGTAGGCCTGTGAAGCTCACCAGGGGCCCAACTTTGATTATCCAATCCGTTTATTTTCTTGTGTGTATCCATCTTTGAAAAAAAAAAATCACATTGAGCTGATTTTTGTACCTTTATTTTTTTTCTTCATATTTTTAATTAAAAAAAAATGAATGGCAACAATAATTTTGAAAACAAACTGTCTTTTTTTTAATGTAATGAAATAATATAAATACAATTATCAAATTAATATAACTTTTTTCATGAACAATCTATAGAGAGTTAAAAAATGATATGATTATATTATTGGAGTCGGATTTGTGGTGAGCCAAACGGGGCCAACTGGACAGTCGAGTTCACATCTATAAACTAAAGAGAGCCTCTACTCACATACCATAGGGGTCCTTACGAGCCAATCTTATTAACTAGACGTATTTACTTATAAGTCATGTTTATTTTTTTCATCTATCAATATCCCCAAAATATCCTCCATCACACATAAGACCACTACCATAGCACCTTACCACCGACAACTACCGATTATCACCTCCAGTTGTCAGAGACCAAATCCGGAAACTGACTACCACTTCTAACTGCCGACGACAACCTCCGGTCATCGTTTCTAGTTGCCAGCAACAACCATCAACCTTCAGCAACTACCTCCTGCTATTTTTTTGGTTGTTGCTATTTTCCATCTCCAATGCATCACTACTACCACCATTTCCTCAGATCTGGTGGTGACAAGAGAAAAAAGAGTAGAACAAGGACGAAGAGAACCAAGTATAGGAATGAGGAACCTTTACTAGAAGTTCTCATCATTCTTTACATTCGCAGATCAACACAAAGAATCAAAGACAAATTCAGTAATAAATTTATCATTGACATTGACACATTCAATGATAAATTTATCGCTGTATGTATCATCACCATCACAAATCAATATAAGAATTAAAGATTATTCAATGATAAATTTATCACTAATATATTAAACCATGATTTGCAGCTGATTTGGTTTAAGAAAAATAATGAGAGATGAAGGGAGATAGATATGAATGTTAATAACGATAAATTTATCAATGATAAACAACCAGATCATTTAATTAGTACTCTTTTACATTCTTACACTCATACTCATATACATACACATACACTTACATATTCATTCACAAACACATTCACACATTTACACACACAAAAAAGTATAAGACTGATAAATTTATCGCTTTAGATTTATTCAGATTTTACAAACAATAGATTTGGTTTAACTAGATTTTCACCAACAAATCTATGGAGATCTATCACATAGTAGAGAGAGAGAGAGAGAGAGAGAGAGAGAGCCGATCTCACTAGAAAGAGCTCTAGCGACTATGTGATGGCTACATCTTCACAGTGAAGATGGCTACTTGTTTGGGAAGTTGGTTATTTTAGCAGGCTATTTTAGTTTTTAACTATTCTAATAGACTAAAATATTTGTGTTTGGAAATATTGTTAGATTTTTTTGTAGTTAGATATGATATTTATGAGAGAAAAAGTAAAATGATTATAGATTTGATGTGACATTTTGTCTTTTTGGCTATTTTAGCCTATTTTGTCCTTTTGTGAATTTTACCCAAAAACTATAAATAAATAAAAAAAAGCCTTTGCCAAACAAGGCCAATACTAGATCAACATTGTAAATGACCAGATCTGAATAATGATGATGTAGATCGGTGATGGTAGTGGTGGTTAGTGAACGATAGTAGTGGATCGGTAATGGCGGCGCGTAGATCAAAGGTTGTATGGTATAGATTGGCAATGATGAAGTGCAGATTGGTCATGGTGGAGATAGAAAATGGTAGAAACCGTTGGTGAACAATAGCAGTGATCGAACAACGAGTTGGTGGCGGCAATTGTCGGTGGCCATAGCAACAATGATGGTGTGACGACTGTAGCGGTAGATGGTGGTGGTTTGAAGCTCTTTAGAGAAATGGTGGAGAGAGAGAAAGAGAGAGAGAGAGAGAGAGAGAAGAAAAGCTTCTTGGAAAATTGATAGAAAAAAAGGAATATAATAGAAAAATAGATGATTAATGAAGAGTAATAAATTAATTAGGATAATACAGATAATGGAGGATTCATTAGTGCATTAAAAGGTCAACGTGACTAAATGATACTTAAGTCCACTTAATGGGGCTGTAATTATCCCCATACCATATGCATAAGTAATACTAGTGGTCACTCGTGCGATGCACAGATTTTTAGAAAGTCAATAATTACTAAAAAAAATTTTGCTATTTGTTTATATTTCTTAACATTTTTATTTGGTTTGTGTATATAAATCTTACTTCACATAATTAAAAATATTTAATATTTCACATTATTGAAAATTTTAAAAAAACTATTATACATTAGTAAATCATCACATATATAATAGCTAATTTATCTAAGAATTACTTCAGACAACCAAAAATAGAGTAATAAATGCATATTATAATTAATCAAAATGACTAATATATTAAATTTAAGTGGGTGTTTGGGAAGTGAGTTTTTATGTAGATTTTATTAGATGTAGGTTTTTATGAGATAAAAAAAATTTTAGTGTTTGGGAAGATAGTTGGGTTTTTATGTGGTTGGATGTGATGTTTGTGAGAGAAAAAGTGAAATGATTATGGGGTTGAATGTGATATTTTGTTTGAATGTGTTTTTTTTAGTTTTGCAAAACTTTTGTCTTTTAGTGAAAAAAATGAGAAAAAAATTTGGGAACTTGCTTCCCAAACACCACTAATTTTGCTTAATCAATAGTAGATATTACATTAATCATCTCATATAATATAATAAATTAAAATAAAATTAATTTGAATTCCAACTATATTTAGTTAGTAGTTAAAATTTTTTACATGCTATTTGTTTTTTCGTTATATTGATTCATTAAACACAAATAGGTATGGAATGATTATAAAAAAAATTTTAAAAAATGTTTGAAAATGCATTATACTTGAATTGACAAACATAAAGAATATAAATATTTGAATTATTCAAAAAAAAAAAAATTAACATTTTAAATATGAGATATCTTCCATTTGCTCAAACTCTAAATCTAAATAAATAAATAAATAATTTAAACAAAGAAGAAATTTGTGGTTTAGTTCTCAAAGGAAATGAGTTACTAAAAATAAATTTAATCATGAATTATTTCAATAGGATAATCAACAATAAAAAATCAACTGATGAATACATTTAAAGTATAACCCATATCCAATAAATTTTGATGTTTTCTTCATTTTCAATCTAACATCTACACCAAAAAAAAATTATACACAAATAATCAATAAGTGAGAGAGTTACAAATTGATAATTGCAGTGCTTTTATAAATATAAAAAAAGAATAAAATCTCAATTAAATGACACATTATTAACAAAAAGAAAGAAATAAGGAAAAATACAGATTGTAACAAAAAAAAATTTTAAAAAATAATAATATCCATTTATATGAACTCATTTTCTTACAAATGCAAAAACTCATGCAAGTACACATTTCAAATGTAAAGCAAATATTTAAGATTTTTACGCACCGAAAAGGGATAAAAAATGGCTCAATGTTGATTGTTTTCCCCCCAATTTTCTATTCATGGTTTCTTTTGCAGAAACTTGTTTTTATATTAAAAAGATTATGCTTAAACAAAAGATATATATGAAATTCTATCATGTTTAAAATTTGTATGGATAAGTAATTGATGATTTTAAAAGATAAAATATTAAATTTCACTTAAAGATAAACTTTAAAAAGATTAAGTTGAAATATATAGAAATTTTATAACAAACTAACAAAAGATAAATATAGATCGTTAAAAAAATTATCATCTTTTTGGGATATTTATATCCCAATCTTATTCTTTTTTTTTATTTAAATATTCTGTTATCTTTTACTTGAATTTTCATTAAATAGTTATATTTTTATTTTTGTATATTTTTTCATCTATATTATTTGTTATTCATATATACATAATTACCTTTTTATTTAAAAAATCATTTGACTCGTAATATTTTTTTTATTTAAATTTTTTTAATTGTTCATATATAAATAGTTAACTTTTTATTTTTATAATTAATTGACTCGTAATATTTTTTATTTAGTTATTTTTTTTATCTTTTATTTGACTCTTTATATTATTTTGTAGTTGAAATTTGAATAGTTTTCTTTTTATTTTATTTATTTTATATTTTTATCTCTACCTCTTTGTTATTCATATTTAAATATTTATCATTTTATTTAAATATATATAATCCTTTTTGCTTTTGAGATTTAGATAATTGACAAATGATTAAAAATTAGGAAAAATGGAAGGAGAGACTTGAGAAGTGACACGTAGGAGAGAGAGTCCATAAGAATTTAATATTAAGAGTTTGGAAAATTTTCATACTCCACTACATTTGTTTATATAGATAGTATAGATAGATATAGATAGTATAGATATAGATAGATAGATAGATAGATAGATTAATTAATTTTTAATTAATTATTTAATTTTTATCTTCATCTGTGGACCATTAAATTAATTTTCATAAATTATTTATCAATTTTTATATGTTTATCTATATGGAGGAATTTTGAAATTCAAATCTTTATCTATAAACCATAAAATTAATTTTCATTTTAATTAATCAAATAAATAGAAAATGGAGGAAAATGGAAAACATGAAAGACAATTAAAGAAGGTTGTCATGTATGAAAGAGATAACTTTAAAATTATGGGAATTTATGAATGAATATTTAGAGACTTTTGCCAATAGAACTACATTTGGTTATATATATAGTATAGATAACTCAAACCATTTCTCTTTTTCACTCAAAAATGACAAAGACCATTGTAGCAGTATAGCGGTTTCACAATTCTCATATCTCTAATCATATAAATTATTTGTTTTGGTGTTATTATAAGGTTTTATCCACACACATTAATATATATATATAACTTAAATTTGTAGATAATTCGAATTTCAACAAATTAATTATCCTAATTGAAAAAAATAAATAACTCAAATTTGTAGATAATTTGAGCTTAACCTAAGTTCAATTTATTATACTTAAATCGAACTTAGATATATAAGTTTGACTTGAAAGTTGGGCTTACACGAATTTGGGCTAGTCACAAGTTGAGTTGAATCTAGCCAATTATTCCTCAACCCACTCGAGATTCTACGTTGTAAAACTTGCTTCAAAATTTATACTATAAATATATAGATAGAGATATTAGGAATGCGTCCATATATTTTATTTTTTATTTGATACAATATCCAGATATATGTTTACTTATATTTTTCTATTATGTTATAGATAAGTGAATAATTAAGATTTTATTCCCTTAAAAGAAGTATGATCTATCTGTTAAAACAATACTTTATACATATAACTAGGTGATTTGTGTGATGCACAAGAATTTATTTTAAAATAAAAAATTAATTTTGAGTCTTAATACTTTATATGTAGAAAATTTTAACAATTGAAAGTCAAATACAAACAAAGTTATTAATGATAGATGAAAATTTTTGTTACTATGTATGATCCTATGTAAAGACCTCATAAAAATAATTTCTTTCAAAAATTTTTTTAAAAAATGTGCATTATCAATCTGAAATCAAATTCTCATTTGTGTTAATCAAATTTATCAAAAATCATGAATTTCACTTATATCAACCAAAAAAAAAAAAAAAATCTGAAAAAAAAAAATAATGGAAAATTCTATAATATACAAATTATGACTTATAACTTATGTTGTATTATTTTGGTTATTAATCAAAAATATATTTGCTAATTTCTTATGTTTTTGGTTATGTGTAAAGTGGTGCATTAGACCTTTAATTATGTTTTAAGGGGTGTTTAATTATGATCTATTATAATATTTTTCTATGATAATATTTGAGTATTTTATTACATAAGAAAGTGCTTAAGATGAGTTAACTCAAATGTAGGATTTATGCTTATATTAGTAAGATTGTAAGAATTATTTACATTGATGCATAAAAAATTACAAATTTAAATCATAATTTCAGTTCTTAAAGAGGTTCTGATTAATTATGTGACACATCATAATAATAGCACATGCTTTTATTCCAGCCAAATTATTTTTGCATATCTTTTCTGGTAGAGCACATGAAGTTGCATTATCAGTAATATTATAAATTCAAAATTTTTATTTAAAAATTATTTAAGAAACATCAAAGGTGTCTTAAATATATACAATCATGTTTTATAAATCATTATTTTTTAAAATAATACTCCACGCTATTTATCATTTGACATTTATCAATTTATTTTCTAAAACAGTAACAAAAACAAAACAAAAAAAAATTGAGTTCTATTAATTTAATCAATCAATATCAAATTGGATGATATATGTATATATAAATCACTTCTAGAAATATGATATTTGACATAAAATTACAATGGAGTTAACTTTAATTTAATGTAATGATATTTTATAGTATGATGTGTGTTACAAAAAAATAATATTAATTTTAATTTAAATTACGTATTTTAATAATCTTAGCCTTATCATGTTACTTGAATACTTATATATAATAAATTTAGTTAAATTATTTGTTTATTTTGATAATTTTAGTTCTATTGTGTTATAAAAGTATAATTATCATATAATGATTTTATACGAGATATATATATATTTAATTATAAGATAATAAAATAAATACTCATTTTGATATTAGTAATAATAGTTAAATTAGGAAGAGAATTAGTAATATAAAACTAAAAGTGATTCTTAATATTTAATTTTATATTTATTTGAAAAATAAAAATATATAAACTCTAACAATATTCAATCTTACTGATGCAAAATGGGCCTAATTTCTCAAAGTGATCTACAAACAAAGTGCTTCAACTGTCTCAACAACATGTTATTGGATCATATTGTCGCTCAACAAAATACTTTTATCACAATGAGTTGTGATGTTAAGCGAGAAGAAGCTGAATATGATCTGAAAGAGAGTGAATCAGAAAAACATACAAAAGGGGTGATTGAGAAGGTTTTTTAGGCAAAGTTAGACAAACTACGGGAATAGTTGGCCAAAAAGTCTACAAAACAAGTTTGTGTTGTTAATTTTAAGAAAATCGATGAAAAATCTAAAACACCCGATATATTGATTTGTGATTATGATCAAATTTTAAATAATAAAAAGCAATCCCAATCAAATAATTAACAACAAATCGGCATAACGATTTAATGTGAAAAAAATTACAAATGGTGTATCTCTAATTGTGATAAAAAACTACCAGTCAAAACCATAAAACAATCCACTAAGAAGACAAAAAAAAGAATTACACACAAGTAGGGGTGTTTGCGGATCGATTTTGTGCGGTTTACAGTTCAGTTTTGACCCGCCCGCACCTCTGCGGTTTGGGAAAAATTCAAACCGCAACTGCCCGGAATACGGTTTACGGTTTGTGCAGATAAAATTTGCGGATATGCGGGCGGTTTGCGGTTTGAATTTTTCCCTCTAAAAATTAATTTTTGAAATTTTTTTTCCCTGCAAGGCCTTTTCTTCTTTCTCTTTGTAGGATGGGGAGCATATGATTATAACAAGTCATTGTGATGCAAGTGCATAGCATTAAAAAAGTTAACCATACTTGACCAAATTTTCACTCAAACAATCTGGAAAAACATCATTTATTTTTTAACATTCAAATTTCAAACACATTCTTGTCCACCAAGAGTGATTAATAGAAACAAACGAGGTGATCACATTGGAAAGCTTTTTTCCCTTTCCCTCATTTACAGTGCCTTCAGCACTGATAAAAATAAAATAAACAACTAACTCAACCACAAAACCTTGCAAGGTTTGAAACAATTTTTCAATTTGCATTAACTTGAAAACATTGTTCAGAGATGTAAAATTGAACCTGAAACCCATACTGCCCCATTGCATATGATTACCATCATGGCATGACGGCTTTGGCAAAAGAAATTTTGCACAACAAACTGTAAAAAAGGATAATGCAATGAGCAGGGACAATTTAGGGTTTTTGTTTGTTTTGTTTGGGTATAGATGAAGTGAAGTAAACGGTCCAGATCTTAAAATAAAAAAATAAAAAAAAATGTTATGCGGGCGGGTTGGTCAGGTGTGGTTCAAACCCGCAACCCGCCCACAATCCGAAAATTAGAAATATTCCAAACCGCACCCTACCCTATTGTATTTGCGAAACCGCCCATACGCGTGCGGGTAGGGTCGGGTAGGGCGGGTTGTATGGGTCGGATAACCCTATGCCCAACACAAGAACCCTCAATTATCTAGTCTACGCCTGTATTGAACCGAACTCAATGTGCCTCTTTCATCACCGTCTTCACCTTGGAATTATTGTGCCCAACGTTGAATTCACAACGCTAATGTCAAATCTATGAAGATGAACCACTCCGGAATTCACTAAAACTTCAGGCCCAAGTTCTTGAAATCCACCGATAAACACATCTCTTTATGTGAATGAAAAAACAAAAACAACCCTTAATTTTTGTCGAAATAAAACTCGTTGATCAATCGATCACTCTCAAATCATTAAGGATAACAATACATAAACACCCTCTAATATAGAACAATTGATCACCTTCTATATGTCAAAAAATTCATATAAACACTCTTCAATATAAAATATTTTATATTTTATTCCTCTCTTAAAATTTGGATGAGTTAAACGGCCAAGTGCAATCAAAATGCATATGTTCCACCCTGAAGAAAGTCTATTTTATTGACTTTGTTGACACAATTTCAGTAGGTGAAGTCAGACCTGCTTTAGGAAAAATAAACATTTCTTTGTTTGAACGGTAAAATTAATCCAATACGAATAAATAAATTAAATAATAAACTTACAACTTTTTACAGATTTAACAATGGTACGTAGTTATGATTGCGGCCAGTGTATGGATATTTTGTCTTTAAGATAGAATAACGCCCTCTTTACTGGTGCTCGAGATTAACAGGTGCCCTGTCTCCAGGATTCAACAATCACTATACACAGAATTCGCACTAACTTTGTATGTACAGCGAACAAGAGTATGTGCTTTGCACTCCCTCAAACTTAAACTCTAAAATATGGAATATGCAGGATGAACCGAGGAGGAGGAAGAAAGTAAAAAAAATTTGAATTTTTTTTTTTTTTTGATTGAAAAACCGGATGGAGGAACCGCCATTGGCAATGAAAGAACCTTTTCGGAAAGAGACATGTCCGTTCGCTGGACCGGTTCCAGCAAATAATTTTGGCTCAAAAAGATAAGTAACGGGCTGACCCAACCCAACTCACACTCTGGGTGTGCTTTGGGCCCAAGCCTAAGGTTCAATCTAGGACCTTATATCTTCTCCAAATTTTCCTTGTGTTTCCTATGTGGGACACGACTATTCAACACCAATTGAGAATTTTACCAACATGTCTAATGTTTATGAACCTCACTTTGGAATCAATTTTTCCATTAATCTATAAATGGATTTGACTCACTAATTACATAATCTTGTTCACCACACAGCAACGAACACATTGCTACTCGGACCTTCCAAAAATGACTTGTGAGTCCTACATAATTATTAGTACAAAGTTTCCAAAAAATCAACATCAAAACCATTTTCCCAACATTCTTAACTTCTCAAAATGCAAGCAACTTATGGTTGTTGATGTAATAGAATATGATGATTCCGCCTACAACTCAAACCTTTGAATTGATAGGTTCTCATACTTAAAACTCTTATTTTACTATGATTCCTCATGTGTCTTAATTGCAAATTCTCAAACTTCAACTCCTCCTT
Organism: Camellia granthamiana; assembly: GCA_036172215.1. Taxonomy (NCBI): domain Eukaryota; kingdom Viridiplantae; phylum Streptophyta; class Magnoliopsida; order Ericales; family Theaceae; genus Camellia; species Camellia granthamiana. Next base: position 74,546,888 of record CM069915.1, on the reverse strand, counting down.
TAATCTAATTTTCCAATTATTCAACAGTAAAGCAATGATAGAAAGTGCCCACCTAATCACATTTTAAAGGTTAATAAAAAAAATTATATTTTGCACTCTCAAATTATTATTTAAATTTCACTTTGGTTTTTCATGTTCAACTTTCAAAAAAATTCTGAATGATGGTTGACAGGAGGATTAAATTGAAACTCAAGTTCAAATCTAAGATTTAATTGTCGTAATGAAAAAGGTGAGACTAGAATAAAATTCAAGTGAAAATTAAAAAGTGCAAAACACCTTGAAAATTCATTTTCTACATGTGAAGCTGTCAAACTTAATGAAGAGAAGTAGATAAAAGAAACCGTCTATGCTACTGAACATTCACAATAGAAAAAAATTATTACATGAATGCTCAATGCAACTATTAAAAACAAAAAACATGAAAAATAAAATAAAATGTATATATGGTGCAGTGATGGATAAAGAAGAACAAAAGGGACAAATCGAGCAAAAATGGAATTATCGGTTTCAAATCAACTAAAGAAGTTGTGTTTTTATAAAAAGTCTGTTTGGAAAATTTTAAAAATTCAAAAAATTAACTTTTTTCTACTAACAAAAGAGTAATTATTATTATTAAAACAAAAATATGAAAAAAATCAATGTCAAACTCCACACAAAAAAAATAAATAAATAATGAAGTGACCATAGAGTCATTGGTTTTATATTACCATTTAATTTTTTCCAATCTCTTTTTTTCTCTATATTATGGAATTTCTAAAATAATTCACGTGCAACGCACGTGTAGTGGTCCTAGTAAAAAATAAAAAGAAAAGCAAATAGCAATGGTATAGTTGTTAGCAGTTTACTGGTTGGTGACTAATGATACATATCTCTAATTTGAGAGCTTTAAATAGAGTTCTAGTGAGGTAGAAGAGAGAGAGATAGAGAGAGGAGTGTGGGTCCCACCTTCACATGGGTACTCTCCACATTATTAAAGTTATATTAAAACTTTCAAATTAGAACTCTCAAATATTATTGATGATATTTGGATCCGTAACCACCCCCATAATTTTTTAAAATTTTAATGTTGAGAATGCCCAATCCCTCTCCAGCCTTACATGATCTGGACTATATTGGAGGATGTTGTTTGGCTTGTAAGGCATACTATTATGGATCTTATTTTAATAATTTTAATTATTTATTTTATATAAATATTATATTTATAAAAAGATTAAATTGATCAAATAATCATAATTTTGTTATTTTATTATATTTTCAACAAAAAAAAAAAAGAGAATAAATAATGTATTTTTAAAAATATGTTTGTCATTTATTTTTTTTAAAGATAAACGCAAGGATATGATAATGGGTTGCTCGGGATTCAAACCCAGAACTAGTCGGATGGAGTAGATAATTTCTTTGTTAAACAAAGCAAAAACATATGAATAAATTACAATCATCGAATTGACTATATACACAAAATGCATAGTTCATATTATCTAAACGGAACTTGTGATAAGTCCTATGGATCCAAACAACCTTTGATATATACAAGAACATGAGGTAAGCCCAACTTGAAAATAAATTACAAAAACAAAATAATAGAAGAAAATGTACTAGTGCGAATTAGGAATGGTTAAGACTGTTCAAAATACAACTCAATTCGTTAATATCATACAATCTATACCGATCCGTCCACTAATTGAAGGTTGATTTGATCCACGAATTGAAATTTATAATTTAACTTCAAAAACACATCACCCCGCCATAGTTAATATATATACTTTCAATGAAATATTAAGGTAAAAATCAATGTGAGAGATATTTGAGATATGAAATTTGGTGAGAATTAGTGTCATATATATGAAAAATATTATATAAATTAGTGTTATATATTATATAAATACTTGGTATTTGCATAAGGTTGTTTTTCAATCAACTAATATGTTGAAACCGCCAAACTGCGGTTTGGTTACGGATAGTAAATTTGTTAATCCATTATCCATGATTTGGTTTAATTTTATCATCATGCCGCACCGAATTATACCCCACACACACCCCAAGGGGTGGCCATTGGGCCCAATAGCCCTCTCAATCCCCTCCTATCCAACTCAATGATTATAAGATTTGGGGAGAAAAAAAAAATTTAGCCCATATGGTTAGGCCAACTAAAAATTTCAGTCCAATTAATTTTGGTTTGGGTTTGGGATAAATAGTTTCAGCCCGATCCGCCTATATATGGAATATTAATTTTAATTATTATATTATTTAGTTACAAAATAAATTAAAAAAAATAATATATAAGAGATTAAAAAAATACATATATAGAAAGAGTTTAAATTAAAACACATTTTAAAAGATCATATTTATTTTATAATTGAATTTTTTTAATGTTTCAAATAATTATTAAAATGGTATAAATATTTAGAATAGTGGTATTTAGGTCAAAAAATTAGACTAATTTTCCAGGCTCAATGATATCTTTATTAAAATATCTAAGTTAACTCTCTCTCACATTGATTTTTTAATCATCACCCGATCATCTTGTCCGCATATCATTAGGCCTAAAAAATGGGCTTGTATATAATTTTTCAAATATTTAATTGCTCTTCAAGACAAAAATAAGTGGGGCACTTACGGATTAGTCCTATTAACTAAACCTATTTACCTACAAGTCCTAAGTGATAAATTTATCACAGTAAATTTATTGACCAGACTAATAAGTTTTTCACTGTAAATTTATTCATTAATATTCACCATCCTTACTTATATTTATTCACTCACTTACAAGAATCCCCCATCCTCTTCCACATACATAAAGAACAAGAGAAACTTATAAATTTATCACTGAAAAATAAACCTAAATCTATGATGATGGTGGTGGATATGCAATGGTGAAGGTGGTGGGTGGACGACAACGGCGGTTGCGGTGGCAGGTAGACGAAGATGGCGATGGTGGTAGTGGGTAAACGGCGGCGGCAACGACAATAGTATGTAATGGTGGTGTGAAACTTTTGAAAAAATGATAGAAAGACAGAGAGATAGAAAGAGAAAAAAAAAATAACTTGATAGGCATTAATAAGGGCAAGACTTATTGGTGCATTCAAAAAATTAATAAGACTTAACGATGTTTAAATCTACTTAATGAAACTAGTTGGTAATAATTTTAAAAAATAATAATAAAATGAATAACTCATATTTATTGGGTTAAGTGGCATGACTTGGGATTTAGACTTATTTTAGGGACAGGCTTGGGTGGCTATAGGTTAGGCCTAATGTTTCAGCCGGCGCAGTTGAATGTTTGTCCACTCCTAGTGTGAATTCTTGTCATGGGATAAGTCCGGAGTCTTAGCTGGGTATAAAATTTTATGTCCTTTAAATCTATCTACTATTTTACCTTTATCTTCTTAATCAAAGTATTCAAATTTCACTTATTAAAAGTTTGTTTGAAATCGATCTAAAAATCGATTCACTATGTAACCAAATTAAATTTGAATATATTTAAAAATTTTATTAAATTCTCAAATCAAATTAAACAGAACTCATTACTTTATTCCACTTTATATATATAATATAAAAATCAAATTACATGAGTTCATGGCTCATGATTTAAGGTTGGAGATCAACTAAAGTGCCTGTTTGGCATAGCTTATTTTCAGCTTAAATCCACTTATAGCTTAAAATAAGTGATTTTGGAGTGTTTGGTGTAGCTTAATAGGTGTATATTATAGCTTTTTATAAGTGAAAAATGAGCTTTTTGGTTGAGTAGAGGAAGGGGTGCTTAATTTTCAGCTTAATCGGCAAGCTGCATGGGAAATACTTAAATGTCCTTCGTACTTTGAAGTAATTACAAGTGAACCAGGTATATAAATAAAACACTCATTTTGTCCCTCTCACAAAAGGAGAGAGGCGATTTCCGGTGGACAGAAGCGATTTCCGACGACGAAAGGAGCGACGATGAGGGGTCAACACAGCACAGCATCCATATCTGCTCCATCGCGACCTCTCTTCTATCTCTCTCTCTTGCATTCGAGTGGAAACCCTAGCGCCGTCGTGATCTTGATCCGTCCCGTCATGATCTCTTTTCTCTCTCTCTCTCTCTCTCTCTCGTATGAACCAGAGAAAACCCTAGCGCCGCCGCAATCAAACCAAAGGAAATCCTAGCACCGCCGCGATTGCGATCTCTTCTCTCTGTCTCTCTCTCTCGCACGAACCAGAGACGATGAAACTGTGATAACCCTCACCACTGATTACTGGTTAACCACTAATTACTGCTAAACTGAGACTGATTACGATAAGTAATTGAATCGACTGAAATACTGAACTGACTGATTGAATGTACTAATTTAAATGCATTTCTATCTGTTTGACTGTTAAATCATCTGTCAATGTTTTATGCTTTAAACTGCAAATTGAAGGCCTTGTCGGCGGTCGAATACGAAATTGATCGATGTTTTATGATCATTAGAATTTATGTGATTTTATGGCATATTTAATTAAAATATGATTTGGAATGATTAAATTAGATCAAATATTGATAAATTGCACCACTTGGACTTATTTACTATCTTGTCACTTAGTGGCCCATTACATGGAACATTTTTGAGCTCTCTTCATTAGACACAACACATTTCATCAGCCTTCTCCTTGCTATAGCCGACTAGAGAGAGAGAGAGAGAGTGAGAGGAAAAGAGTGATTTCAACAAATTTAGCTTGGTGATTTGAAGAAATTGAAGGTTGATTGCATAATTGTGCTTCCACTCTTGTAATTGAGGACCTAAGGTAGAAATTCAGCCTCCCATTGATGTATTTGTGTATTGTCTTGCATGATTCTTGGTATATTGAAGATTAGAGCCAAGATATGGCTTATAATGTTGAATTGAAGCTCATTCCATGCATGCATGTCCATAATCTTGCATTTAGAAGTTGATTTCATGGAAAATTGTTACTTGCATGTCCAAGTTCTAGCTAAGGTTGATGAAATCATCATGTTTTTGTAAGAATTGGCTCTTTGGAGCAAGTATTGAAGCCTTGGAGTTGTTTAAATCCATGCATGTACATGTTTACCATGTTCTTGAAAGTTTGGTTTGAAATTGGATTTAATTGATCTTCCTTTGGGGCTTTGATTTTACAATTGATCATTGAAACATGTAATATTATGAGTTTTGAAGTGTTTTCCAGAAAATTAGCCCAAAAAGGTTGGATTTGATACATTTGAAGTTGATTTTGAGCTTGAGGTTCAAATCTGGTAATTCCAGATTTTGAACTCACGCTCGAGCGGGGTCACGGGCGCTCGAGCGTGAAAATCGTACTCCCAGCATTTTGTTGTGTTTTGCAGTCCGCTCGAGTGGGGAAATGAACGCTCGAGCGTGGACTTGTGTCACACGCTCGAGCGGGTATCGAGCGCCCATCAAGCGTGATTTTCACACATCCAGTACTTTTGCTATGTTTTGTAGTCCGCTCGAGCGTGAGAAGTGACGTTCGAGCGGGGAACCTTTGTCTGCATGTTCGCTCGAGCAGAAAAATCCACGCTCGAGCGGGACCCTGGTTTTCTAAAAATTCTGAAAATGTTTTTAAAGTACATCTTTGCATCCTCTTTCCATCCTAGGCATTTGTAACAACCCTCGTCACTGTTTACTGATTACCTACTGTTTACTATTAAACTGAGACTGCACATGATTGATAATTGAATTGATTGAAATACTGAACTGACTGACTGAAGTACTGAACTGATTGATTGACTGCAACTGTTTAAATGCATAATCTATCTGTTTGACTGCCAAATTATCTGTTCTCGTCTTATGCATTAAACTGCAAATTGAAGGCCTTATCGGCGGCCGAACCGGAAATGGATCAATGTTTTATGATCATTGGAATTTATGTAAATTAATGGTATATTTAATTGAAAATTGATTTGGTATGATTAAATTAGATAAAATAAGCTAAATCAAAGAATTGGCCTTATTTACGGAATTGCCACTTAGTGGCCCACTTCATGCCATATTTGAGCCTTGGTTTATACACTTGATCAAACATTTTCATCAGCTCTTTTCCTTGTCTTTGCCGACCTAGAGAGAGAGGGATTGGGAGAGAGTTTGGTTTCATCTTGAAATTGACTTGTATACTTGAATAAATTGAAGGATAATTGCTAAATTGAGCTTCTAGTCTTGTGATTGAGGATCTAAGGTAGAGTAATTACCTTCTTGTTTATGAATTGAATCACTCCTTGCATGGTTTAGAGGATTATTAAAGATTAGAGCCAAGATATGGCTTATAAGGTTGAATTGAAGCTCATCTCTTGCATGCATGCTTGTATTGAGGAATTTTAAGTTGTTTTCATGGCAAAAGGTTGCATGCATGTTCACATTTATGTATAAGTCCATGTTTTCATCTTGTTTTGAAAGGATTGAGCTCGTTAGAGCAAGAATTGAAGCTTTGAAATGGTTTTGACCCATGCATGTCATGTTTGAAGATTGTTCTTGAAAATGGGTTTGAAAATTGGATTTAATTGACTCACTCTTGGGCTTTAAATCCACAAATTGAGCTTTGAAACTTGTTATATATTGAGTTGTGATGTGTTTTCCAGAATTTGGGCCCAAGAGGTCGAGTATAGAGTGGGAGAATGCTTGGTTTGAGCTTGGGAGGCAAATCTGGAAATTCCAGAATTTGGCTCCTTCGCTCGAGCGAAGGATTCCTCGCTCGAGCAACCATAGTTTGTTCAGAGCTCCGCTCGAGCGGAGAAATGGTGGCTCGAGCGTAAAAACTCAGCATCCAGTACTTTTGCATTTTCGACAGACCGCTCGAGCGAAGGATTTCTCGCTCGAGCGAACCCTTTGATTTTGCAAGCTCGCTCGAGCGAAGGAAGGCTCGCTCGAGCGAGACCCCTGTTTTCAGCAAGTTTTGTAAAATGTTTTCTGAGTGCATCTTTGCATCCTCATCCCATTCTAGGCATTCTTAGGCCTAGTTTAAGACATCTTAATGAGGATATAGATGTAGAACACACCGAGGCAAATTAGGGATTAAGTTATTGATCTTCCCCAACTGTATAGCTTAGTGTGTGTTCATCCTGTATACTGTATAGGGTTGGCTTACCGAGGGGACGCTGTAGCTTACTGTAGCCCAGAACTCTGTGAGTAACAACTGTGTAAAGATATGTTCAAAAATGATTATCTTCTGAACTGTTTACTTTATTGAATTGTTTACCTCATTGAGTTGTCTACTTTATTGAACTATTTGCTGAACCGTTCACTGAACTGAAATGTTTACTAAATTGAACTGTTTACGAAACTGCTTACTGAATTGAACTGGTTACTGAACTGTTTACTGAATTGATACTGTTTACTGAACTGATACTGTTTACGGAATTGAACTGTTCACTGGACTGATACTGTGTACTGAATGAACGTATGTCTTATATTCTGAACTGTACTGTGGCATCCTTGGCACCTACTGTTTACTGTTACTGTGACAGAAATACTTCTGTCGGTTCCCAAGTTTGGAACCACTACTGTTTACTGTTACGAAGGCCGTTCTGTATTTCTGATATGGAACAAAGTGCTGTACGGAACTAAGTGCTACACTGTGAGCCACCTCTAGAATCTACGGAACTAAGTGCTATAGTGTGAGCCACCTCTAGAATCTGTGCGAGACACCTCTTGAATCCACAAGTACTGTTCTGTTCTCTTAAATAGTACTGTTACTGTTACTGTTATTGTTACTGTACTGCTACTGATGGCCATCATTTACTGTTTGGTCTGTTAAGACCCGGTCTTTTAAGACCTACTGTTTACTGTACTGTTATGCCAATGGATGTACCACATATCACTGCTTTAACTGAATGACTGTTATGACCTGAAATATGAACCACAAACTGAATGACTGATAAACTGACTGAAATGACTGTTTTCAATACTGAAAGGACATTTATTCTTAACCCCTTACGCATTATGTTATTCACTGGGCTTTAGCTCACTGTTTATATATATATGTAGGTGCTCAACCACCAGATCGGCGCTAGGAGCGTGGGTTAGACTCCAGTTTTGTCAAGCCAGCCTTTGTGCCTCACTGCGAGGTTCCGAGTCGCCATGCTATGGCTTGGAGTGTTTTGCTTTTCCCCCGTCTGTCTCCGTACTGTTTGGACTACTGTATAGACTGTCAGCTACTAACTGTACTGCTATCAAGGGATTAGGTCCCTGTACTGTGTGACTGTAAATTTTGGTGTAGACTATACTGTTCCATATGTGTGAATGCACGAAAAATCTTTTTGGCATACAGACTGTCACAGCTCAATGGACATTATTTATTTACTGTACTGGCTTCCGCCAGGCCCTGAACTCTGTTTTACTGTACTACTGTTAAGCAGGCCTTCGGTAATCTCGGATTACTAGCCGGTTACGGTGCTAAACCCATAGGGCCGGGTTTGGGTCGTGACAGAGTGGTATTAGAGCGATACTTAACCACGAGTCGTACCGCACACACGTGTCCAAATGAGCTATAGGATGTCCTGGAAAAGAAGTTAGGGCATTGCATGAGCATAAAAAGTGTGTGTGGTTATGACATGACTGATTATATGCTAATGTGTTAAACTGTTTAAGTATGCAACTGTTTATGTTTATAATTGCTACCACTGCTTATAGTGAAATGAAACGAAGCCTATATGCATACTAAAGGAGTTAAATGGAATGACATGTAATGTTAATGTACTACTGACTGTGGAAATCTATAAGAAAATGAACGTGTGGAAGTGAAGGGTCATGTGACCGTACCTGAACTGAAATGAAAGTATACACACGACTGATATGAGATAAAACGTGAAATCAGTAAGAACCTCTCCTATATTGATAACCACCCCGTTGTGCGAAACAAGGGAAAGGATGAGGAACGTAGACGAAACCGAATCTTCTGATGTTAGAGTTAACAGGCTAGAAGGAATGGTTGACGTCTTAACTGGAAAATTGAGGAGATAAAAAGGGCCGACATACGTGCTTGAATCAACTGAATATGAACTGATGACATTGATACAGAAACCCAAATAAACTGAAACCACCAGAATTTCTGGGAGGTACTGAACCACTGAAAACTGAGACTTGGGTTTAGAAACTGAGAAAATATGTGAAGTTTCTTCGAAAAATACTTTCCTCAATGCATCCGAGGTAGGAAAGTACCTGAGTTTGAACAACTTGAAAGGTAATAAGACTGTGCTTAAATATGAGGTAAAATTTACCTAACTAGCTTGATAGGCACCCCACATGATAGGTACGGACTACAAAGACTAGAAAAGAACTGAAGGTGGGTGTGACCTAGATGTGATTGACTGAATCGACGTTTTAAAACCGCCAAAGTGTGTAGATGTCCTGGATAGAGTATAATGTCTGAGATAACGTAGCAGCATTGAAATATCCAAATCAACATCGTTAACTGAATCAGAAAGAATGAAACGGAAGTAACAGAAAGTGAAAATGACCGGTAAATCAATGACCTCCGTGAATGGAAAATCTCGGGTAATAGCTTTGACCAATGAAGGTCGAAGAAGCAAAGTGAACTGTTAGATGTGACCTTTTGAACTGTGTTAGACCTGTTGAATATGGGGACACCTTATGATTGACTGTAATCCGAGAAATTTCTACAACTATGATTCGTACTGAACTGTTAGCTATTGACGGACATCATTGAATGAACGAACTCTTGAACTCGAATTATACACATGAACTGTTTGTGTGTGGGACTGCTGAAATTAAGAACCCATATTGGTCCGTAAAGATGAACTTCTGCTTATGAATTTGTGAACGAATGCCTACATGAAAACTGATTTTTGAACTCACACCTGTATATATGTTCCCATGCTTGTGATACTGTCAAGACTAAGAGGAATGGACTGTGATTAATGAATCTCTTGAAATCTACTGTTGATACGAACTATATTGTAAAACCTTATGTTAACATTTACATGTGCTATGGAAACTGTTTAGACTTATGTACATATCTGCTTACCTTTGCTTAAGGATGTTACTAAACTGAATAGACGTATGACTGGTTACCTTAACTATCGTATCTGGGGAAACTATTTGGTATTGTACATCGAACTCGTGAATCCGAATTGGGAATGTTAGTAGACTCTGAACATGCACACATATGATGATACCTTTACTCGGAATGATTGTTAAGTTATTTATCGATAATTTAACCGTTGGGACTATGACCCTGTAACTGCATGACTGAATGAAGACCCAAACTGATAAACTCTTGACTGGGAATTGTGATTGTGGAAAATTGACATGACTGTTTGATTAAACCTGCGAGCCTATGCTTCAATGACTGTATGACTGATTTGGAGCCCTCGTAGGGCAACTCACTATTATGTGTCACCAAGAACCTTGTGTGATGTATTACTGTGTACCGTGTGCCTTTATGAAAGATTTCTTTGGAAAACTGCTATATTAACTGTGACGCTTACCTCTCAATGTGAATAACTGCATGCCTATGCATTTGCCTGTAAACTTATTGGGAGGAACACATTGCATATGACCTGTACTGCTTTGATATGAACTGTAATGGTACCGGACTCGGAGGCAAGTTTGACAATTGATGAACTCAGACTGATTGTGAAACTACTGACTATGTACCGAAATGACCGTAGTATGAACTCATATCCCTCATCTGGAAATGATAGGAATGGAACTGTTATCCGATCTAGTCTGATAGAACGGTGAGTTGATGAAACCCTTTGTGTGACTGATAGAATTTCTGTTGGATGCTTGTGCTTTGAACTTTTACTTGAAACGATTGAGCAGAACTTGCATCTGACATGACCTAGTCGAACTTTCATCGAATTGACCTGAGGGAACCCCTATTGAGAGCTATTACTTGATTTGCTTACAATGTGGGGAAAACTGAGTATGTGGCATGTGATGACTTACCCGGTATTACTGTTATGACCGTGAACTTATTTGACTAGGAAATGACTGTTTTGGTAATTACTGTACTTCAGAACTGATGGGATCTGTTGACAACAGACTGGTTTTGATCATAAACTCCGACTGTCTGGAAGTATATGTAATTTGTATGACTGTTTTCGTACTGACATGTGCTATGACTGAATCTGTAGAGACTGGAACTGATGAATAGGAAATGAATACTTACTCCAGAATTCTGCCTACTGCTATGGGAGTAATGTACAATTCGCTTTATATTCGCGATAACTCCCGAAGGAACTGGACTGACTGTGATGGATTACCGGATTGAGAACCAAATTGAACTAAGACCGGGTGAACAACTCGGAAGAGAATGAATCGAAACTTTGTAACTTAACGAGGGAAATTACTTATGAAACTGAGACCAGTGCAAATCTATAACCCCGATAAGTACTTGATATAAGTAATGTGAATACTACTATACTGTTACTGTACTGTCACTGTACTGACACTGTTATGTACTACTGTGCAACTTCATTCATGTTCTATGTCACGAAATAAATTTTTGTTTCTGAAATGCCATATGCTGTATACTGAATGGTTATTCGATTTCTGATATATATTCGTGACTCTTGGTATTATGTAATATATATTAGCTGCCCGGTAATGGAAGTTCCTTTATGGAACGTATATCTGTCTACTCTGTTACCCGTACCGGAGGCCTCGTCATGGGGGCTCAGCTTCTATACTGTATCTGTCCTGTACTGTATCTGTTCTTTACTGTATCTGCTCTAGTAGTGCTAATGAATGCACCGTGTATGCCTAAGTAAGAATTGTGGCATCTATGTATGCTCTAGACTAGAATATGAAAATGAACATGTATCCGAATCTGTTCTTGACTGAAAATTGAATGTGCATAAGATTCTGTTTTAATTTAAGCCCCAATCCTAATACGTGAGTTCTGATTCCGTTTCTGTGCATTGCCAAGATTGAGATTGGGCCATGAATCCGTTTATGAATATGATTATGCTCTTGTTATAAAGTGAAAGTTACCTTTACGATAGGCATCATCTCCGTTGTTATATGTTAATTCGAGTTTGGAGGACCAAACTCTTTATAAGGAGGGGAGACTGTAACAACCCTCGTCACTGTTTACTGATTACCTACTGTTTACTATTAAACTGAGACTGCACATGATTGATAATTGAATTGATTGAAATACTGAACTGACTGACTGAAGTACTGAACTGATTGATTGACTGCAACTGTTTAAATGCATAATCTATCTGTTTGACTGCCAAATTATCTGTTCTCGTCTTATGCATTAAACTGCAAATTGAAGGCCTTATCGGCGGCCGAACCGGAAATGGATCAATGTTTTATGATCATTGGAATTTATGTAAATTAATGGTATATTTAATTGAAAATTGATTTGGTATGATTAAATTAGATAAAATAAGCTAAATCAAAGAATTGGCCTTATTTACGGAATTGCCACTTAGTGGCCCACTTCATGCCATATTTGAGCCTTGGTTTATACACTTGATCAAACATTTTCATCAGCTCTTTTCCTTGTCTTTGCCGACCTAGAGAGAGAGGGATTGGGAGAGAGTTTGGTTTCATCTTGAAATTGACTTGTATACTTGAATAAATTGAAGGATAATTGCTAAATTGAGCTTCTAGTCTTGTGATTGAGGATCTAAGGTAGAGTAATTACCTTCTTGTTTATGAATTGAATCACTCCTTGCATGGTTTAGAGGATTATTAAAGATTAGAGCCAAGATATGGCTTATAAGGTTGAATTGAAGCTCATCTCTTGCATGCATGCTTGTATTGAGGAATTTTAAGTTGTTTTCATGGCAAAAGGTTGCATGCATGTTCACATTTATGTATAAGTCCATGTTTTCATCTTGTTTTGAAAGGATTGAGCTCGTTAGAGCAAGAATTGAAGCTTTGAAATGGTTTTGACCCATGCATGTCATGTTTGAAGATTGTTCTTGAAAATGGGTTTGAAAATTGGATTTAATTGACTCACTCTTGGGCTTTAAATCCACAAATTGAGCTTTGAAACTTGTTATATATTGAGTTGTGATGTGTTTTCCAGAATTTGGGCCCAAGAGGTCGAGTATAGAGTGGGAGAATGCTTGGTTTGAGCTTGGGAGGCAAATCTGGAAATTCCAGAATTTGGCTCCTTCGCTCGAGCGAAGGATTCCTCGCTCGAGCGACCATCGTTTGTTCAGAGCTCCGCTCGAGCGGAGAAATGGTGGCTCGAGCGTAAAAACTCAGCATCCAGTACTTTTGCATTTTCGACAGACCGCTCGAGCGAAGGATTTCTCGCTCGAGCGAGACCCCTGTTTTCAGCAAGTTTTGTAAAATGTTTTCTGAGTGCATCTTTGCATCCTCATCCCATTCTAGGCATTCTTAGGCCTAGTTTAAGACATCTTAATGAGGATATAGATGTAGAACACACCGAGACAAATTAGGGATTAAGTTATTGATCTTCCCCAACTGTATAGCTTAGTGTGTGTTCATCCTGTATACTGTGTAGGGTTGGCTTACCGAGGGAACGCTGTAGCTTACTGTAGCCCAGAACTCTGTGAATAACAACTGTGTAAAGATATGTTCAAAAATGATTATCTTCTGAACTGTTTACTTTATTGAATTGTTTACCTCATTGAGCTGTCTACTTTATTGAACTGTTTGCTGAACCGTTCACTAAACTGAAATGTTTACTAAATTGAACTGTTTACGAAACTGCTTACCGAATTGAACTGGTTACTGAACTGTTTACTGAATTGATACTGTTTACGGAATTGAACTGTTCACCGAACTGATACTGTGTACTGAATGAACGTATGTCTTATATTCTGAACTGTACTGTGGCATCCTTGGCACCTACTATTTACTGTTATTGTGACAGAGATACCTCTGTCGGTTCCCAAGTTTGGAACCACTACTGTTTACTGTTACGATGGCCGTTTTGTATTTTTGATATGGAACAAAGTGCTGTACGAAACTAAGTGCTACACTGTGAGCCACCTCTAGAATCTACGGAACTAAGTGCTACAGTGTGAGCCACCTCTAGAATCTGTGCGAGACACCTCTTGAATCCACAAGTACTGTTCTGTTCTCTTAAATAGTACTGTTACTGTTACTGTTATTGTTACTGTACTGCTACTGATGGCCATCATTTACTGTTTGGTCTGTTAAGACCCGGTCTTTTAAGACCTACTGTTTACTGTACTGTTATGCCAATGGATGTACCACATATCACTGCTTTAACTGAATGACTATTATGACCTGAAATATGAACCACAAACTGAATGACTGATAAACTGACTGAAATGACTGTTTTCAATACTGAAAGGACATTTATTCTTAACCCCTTACGCATTATGTTATTCACTGGGCTTTAGCTCACTGTTTATATATATATGTAGGTGCTCAACCACCAGATCGGGGCTAGGAGCGTGGGTTAGACTCCAGTTTTGTCAAGCCAGCTTTTGTGCCTCACTGCGAGGTTTCGAGTCGCCATGCTATGGCTTGGAGTGTTTTGCTTTTCCCCCGTCTGTCTCCGTACTGTTTGGACTACTGTATAGACTGTCAGCTACTAACTGTACTGCTATCAAGGGATTAGGTCCCTGTACTGTGTGACTGTAAATTTTGGTATAGACTGTACTGTTCCATATGTGTGAATGCACGAAAAATCTTTTTGGCATACAGACTGTCACAGCTCAATGGACATTATTTATTTACTGTACTGGCTTCCGCCAGGCCCTGAACTCTATTTTACTATACTACTGTTAAGCAGGCCTTCGGTAATCTCGGATTACTGGCCGGTTACGGTGCTAAACCCATAGGGCCGGGTTTGGGTCGTGACAGCATTCCTAGGGCATGTTTAAGGCATCTTAAAGAGGATATTGATGTAGAACCACACTGAGGCAAATTAGGGATTAAGTTATTATTTCCCAACTATGTAGCTTAGTGTGTGTTCATTCTGTAACCGTGTAGGGTTGGCATCCGGAGACGCATACTAGCTTATCTGTAGCCTAGAACTCTATGAGTAACAACTGTATAAAGATATGTTCAAATATGAATATCTTCTAAATGGTTAAACTGTACTGTTTCTGAATTGAAACTGTTAACTGAATAAATGTATGTCCTCTATTCTGAATTGTATTGTGGCATCCATAGCAACTACCGTTACTGTTACTGCTACTGTTACAGAGATCTACGTCAGTTCCTATCTTGGAACTTCTGTTTACTGTTATGATGGCCATCATTGACTGCTCGGTCTTTCAAGACCTACTATTTACTGTACTGTTCTGTTAATGGATGTACCACATATGACTGTTATGCCTGAATGACCGATATACTGAATCAATTGACTGTTTTCAATACTGAAAGGACATTCATTCTTAACCTCTTTACGCATTATGTCATTCACTGGGCTTTGGCTCACTGTTTATATATATATATGTAAGTGTCCAGGCACCAGACCGGAGCTAGGAGCGTGGGTTAGATTCCCTTTTGTCAAAGCCAACCTTTGTACCTCACCTCGAGGTTCCAGTACTGTTCAAGCCAAGGCTATGGGGTGTTTTAGATTCCCCCTTTTGTTTGTGTTCTGTATAGACTGAATGTTTTTGTATTGTACAGTCTGAATAGGGATCAAGTCCCTAATCTAGATTATTGTAAATACTGTGCATACTGTTTTGGTACTGACTGTATATATGTTATAAAAAGTCTTTTTGCATACAGACTGTCACAGCTCATTGGACATCTTTTACTTACTGTTTTGGCTTCCGCCATGCTCCTATACTCTATAATACTGTCTTACTGTTAAGCAAGCCTTCGGTAATCACGGATTACTGGCCGGTTGCGGTGCTAAACCCATAGGGGCGAGTTTGGGTCGTGACAGAAACCTTAGCTCCTCGATCTGAAACACTAACCATTGTCTCTGGTCCGTCGTTTCACCATCGTCATTTTGCCACCGGCGACGTATGGACGAAGAAGAGAAGGAAACTAAAACAATTTTAGAATTAAAAAATAATTTTAGTATTAAATAATTAAAATAATTTTAGAAAAAAATAAATATTAATAAAAAATAATTGATAGAATTAAATAATTTTAGTATTAAAAAATAAATATTAATAAACTAAAATGTTAATAAATATTAATAAATTAATAAATTAAATTAATGTATTAATATATTAAATATTAATAAATTAGTATTAATATATTAATTAATATTGATTGATACTAATTATTAACAATTGTTGATTATTAATATTAATTGATACTAAAAATGAAAATAATAATAATAATAATAATAATAATAATTGATGGACAATTGATACTAATTTTAATAATTGATGAACAAATTAATAATAATAATAATAATAATAATTGATGAGCAATTGATAATTTTTATACTAAAATCACAATTAATAATAATAATAAAGAAAAGAAATACAAATATAAATATAAATAATAAAAAAGAATATATGAAAATAATATGTAATGAAATCACAACATTAATATAAATTAGAACATGAATATTAATTTTAATGAATTAATAAATCAAAAAAAATTAACAAAGAAAGAAGAGAAGAAAAAAAAATTAAAAAAAAAAGAAAAGAAAATAAGGTGAAAAGGAAAAGAAAATAAAATAAAATGAAAAAGAAAAAGAAAAAAATGTATTATAAATGAAATCACAAATTTTATATCTTATAAGCGCAAAAATGACAATTATACAACAAAAAACTATTTTATAGCTTATTTACTAAACACTACTCTGCTACTTAAATTTATAATCCCATAGCTGCACCAAATAGGTTACCAGCTTATGTTCACAACTATAAGTTATAATCTATAATCACTTTCCCACAGTTCTGCCAAACGTGACCAAAATAAGAAAACAAGAGTGAGACTTAAAACTAGACTTAAAACTCTACTCTACTCTACTTGTTTACAAATCGTATATATCTATCTATCTATCTATCTATACTATCTATCTATATTTATACTATTTATATAAGTAAATGTAGTAGAGTATGAGAATTCTCCAAACTCTTAATACTAAATTCTTATGGGTTTTCCCTCCTACGTGTCATCTCTCAAGTCTCACCTCTCACTTTTTTTTAATTTTTAATTATTTGTCAATTATTTAAATCTCAAAAGCCAAAAAGATTATATATATTTAAATATAATGATAAATATTTAGATATGAATAACAAAGAGGTAGAGATAAAAAAAATAAATAAATAAAAGGATAACTATTTAAATTTCAACCACAAAATAATATAAAGAGTAAAATAAAAGATAAAAAAAATAACTAAAAAACAAAATTACGAGTCAAATAATTTTAAAAATAAAAAGTTAACTATTTATATATGAACAATTAAAAAATATTTAAATAAAAAAATATTACAAGTCAAATAATTTTTAAAATAAAAAGGTAATTATTTTTATATGAATAACAAAAAAATTAGAGATGAAAAAATATACAAAAATAAAAATATAACTATTTAAATTTGAACTGCAAAATGAAAATTTAAATAAAAGATTAAAAAATATATTTAAATAAAAAAACATTAAATTGGGATATAAATATCCCAAAAAGGTAATAATTTTTTAACAATCTATATTTATCTTTTGTTAGTTTGTTATAGAATTTTCATATATTTCAGTTTAATCTTTTTGAAGTTTATCTTCAAGTTGAATTTAATATTTTATTATTAACGATCTATATTTATCTTTTGTTAGTTTGTTATAGAATTTTTATATATTTCAGTTTAATCTTTTTAAAGTTTATCTTCAAGTTGAATTTAATATTTTATTTTTTAAAATCATCTATTAATTATCCATACAAATTTTATATATGATAGAATTTCATAAATATCTTTTGTTTAAGCATAATTTTTTCAATATAAAAACAAGTTCCTGCAAAAGAAACTATGAACAGAAGATTGGGAGAAAAACAATCAACATTGAGTCATTTCTGGTTCCTTTTTAATGCCTAAAAATCTTAAATATTTGCTTTACATTTGAAATATTTATTTGCATGAGTTTTGGCGTTTGTGAAAAAGTAAATTTATGTAAATGGATATTATTTTTTTATTTTTAATTTTTTTTTGTTACAATCTGTATTTTCCTTATTTCTTTCTTTTTGTTAATAATGTGTCATTTAATTGAGATTTTTTTTAATTGTTATAAAAGCACTACTATAATCAATTTGTAACTCTCTCACTTATTGATTATTCGTGTTTAATTTTTTTTTTTGGTACAGATGTTAGATTAAAAATGAAGAACACATCAAAATTTATTGGATATACGCTTATACATTAAATGTATTCATCAGTTGATTTTTTATTTTTGATTATCCTGTTGAAATAACTCATGATTAAATTTATTTTTAGGAACTAATTTCCTTTGAGAACTAAACCACAAATTTCTTCTTTTTTTTAAATTTTTTTTTTCATTTAGATTCAGAGTTTGAGCAAATGAAAGATATCTCATATTAAAAATTTTTATTATTATTTTTGAATAATTTAAATATTTATATTATTTATGTTTGTCAATTCAAGTTTAATGCATTTCCAAACTTTTTTTTTTTTTTTTTCAATCATTCCAAACCTATTTGTGTTTAATGAATCAATTGTAATCAGAAAAACAAATAACATGTAAAAAAAATTTAACCATATAATGGGAATTAAAATTAATTTTATTTTAATTTATTATATTATATGGGATGATTAATGTAATATCTACTATTGATTAAACAAAATTAGTGTTACTTTTATTTAATATACTCGTCATTTTGATTAATTATAATATGCCTTTGTTACTCTATTTTTAGTTGTCTGAAGTAATTCTTAAATAAATTAATTATTATACATGTGATGATTTACTTAATGTATGATAGTTTTTAAAAATTTTCAATAATGTGAAATATTAAATATTTTTAATGATGTGAAGTAAGATTTATATACACAAACTAAATAAAAATATTAAGAAATACAATCAAATAGCAAATTTTTTTTGTAATTATTGACTTTCTAAAATCCCGTGCATCGCACGGGTGACCACTAATATATATACATACAAAAGTAGTATTTTTTATTTATTTAAGCGACATATTTTATAGGTTTACTTTTGTTATAAAAAAAAAAAAATACATCAGTGTATCTTTTTCATTTACATATAAAGTTTTATACAAATTAAATTTTAATTATAATAACCAATGTTATGTGGATTTTATTTGAAAAATACTTATTTTTCATATGTTTTTCTATTTAGTTTTGTTGTTGTCAAATTTCTTTTATATAATTAATATTTTAATTTAATTATTATGATATTTGAAAAAAAATATATCTCACTATACAAATAAATAAAACAAAATGTGCTTAATGGAAAAATTTACCTATCAATCTCATATGGAAGAATATTGATCTTGAAAAATCTAGAAATCCTCTAGATATTGATTTGTGATTATGTAACAATTTTAAGCAGTATATAACAATCCCAATCAAACAATCAAGACAAATCAACACAACGATTTTAACGTGGAAAAACCACAATTGGACACCTCTAACTCTGATTAAAAAACCACGGGCAACAGTCACAAAACAATCCACTAAGAAGATTTAAAGGAATTACACAGGTATGCTCTCAATTACCTAGCGAATCCACGTCTAATTGAACCAACCTCTATGTGCCTCTTCCAACCCCATCTTCACCTCGAAATTGTCTTGACGATGAGCCACTCCAGAATCTACCAAAGCTTCAGGCTCAAATTCTTCAGAATCCACCGAAGAACAACTCTCTCTTTTGTGTAGAATAAACAAACAAACCTTTGATGTATGCTTCTTAAACCATGAGTTGAATATTCAATGAAACATCAAATAAAACTAACAAAATATCCCCAGATATAAACCTTAATATCCAAAAAGAAGATCTGGAGGAATTAATTTAGTTTTGGGAGAAAACCAACTATTTATAGAAAACCAAAGTAATCCTAATTTTGGAAGAAAACCAATTCCTTATAGAAATCCAAAGTAATCCTAGTTTTGGAAGAAAACCAATTCCTTATAGAAATACAAGAGTGAATAAAATTACAACTGAAAAAAGTTTTTTCAAACGGGATTGCCAAGAATAAAAACCTAACAATCTCCCCCTTTGGCAATGCCGTGACAAAACACACCTAACAAATAAAATCCTAATCACCCCAACCCATTATAACCAACAAACGCAAACTTCTTTCTCAAGGTCATGATCTGCAAAACAACTATTAGTGCCGCAATCTCCAAAACAACTATTAGTCCCACAAGAGTATATAAAAAAGCAATAAACATATGACAAGATTATCTTAAAGCATTTGAAGCATGAGATGGAAAACATGAATATATGCGACTTGGAGATTTTAAGAACATGCAGCATGAAAACCTGAAAACTAAAACACATGCACCCGACACATGGCATGAATATGGCTTGAATACATGAAGGGGGAGTAACACATGCACAAACAGGAACAAGATGATGGAAAAATTAATAACCTACGAGATGTAAGCAATAAACAAGTAGTGGATAGCAACACACAAACCAACTAATGCCAATCTCTCTTTCACTCAAAGCAACCACAAACACTGTACAGAAAACAATGAACAAAAAGAATCCGACAAAAATAATATGGTGGAGCAAGCAAGGAATTTCTGATTTGTACCTTGAAACACACAAGATTATCCAAGAAGCACAATTACTTGAAAACACAATGTGCACAGCCTCTAGAAGATTCCTCATAAAAGAAAGTGATGCAATATGTGAAAAGCATAGATCCCATGATAAAAGTGTGTGTGTGACTCTTGGAGTTCGACAAACACAAGATTCAAATCCTAGTAGTGATCTGATAGCTGGACCTCTGACAAGAGAATCTAAGCACAACTAAGGAAAGTCAAACCACTAGGAATCAATGGGTATTTGTTGAGTAATTGTCACGACCCAAACCCGCCCCTATAGATTTAGCGTCGTAACCGGCCAGTAATCTTTGGATTACCGAAGGCCTCTGAACAGATAAGCATGTGATAAGGGGCTAGCGGAAGCAAATACATAAATATAATTGTCCAATGAGCTGTGTTGACTTACATGAAACAGAATATTTTTAAAAACTTTATATACATAACCATAAGTCAACCATACATTATATTATACCACACACATTACAGTATCTTAAGTACAGCCAACATAATTAGATTAAGTCTCATACATATACAGAACTAATCAGAACTTGAACCCAAGACACTTCGGGGAACCTCCTCGTGAGGCACAATGGTTGGCTGACAACAGAACACAGTCCCCCCACAAAACTTTCGGGCTTGCACTCCAGAATGCTCACCTATATACATATATATACAAACAGTGAGCTAAAGCCCAGTGAATAACATTAAGGTAAAGGGGTTAGTGAACGAATTCCGAACATTTTATACGTACAGAACTGATCATAGCACAATCATAGTCATCTCATATCAGAACATAATAATGGCATATCCCATAGAACATATCGAACATATCACATAACGTCTTCCGACTAGAGTAACCGGTCCCGGACACCGATTAAACACATATCACCACAATGAAGTGGCTAACGAGATCTCGTAAATGTCATGGACCCGCATTTTCATGCCGTCCTCCATGACTTGGGACTATCTATGGATGCCATAATAGATTTCAAACTTGGAATGTTCGTTCACAAAAACAGATATCATTTCAGAAAGCATAGCTTATCACATTTCATTTGGAACATAATTTCATATAAACGTATCTTTACGATAACGTTACTCACAGTGGTTCCAATAAGCGGCCAATCAATTCTCGGACGTTGACCTACAATCACAAAATACATAGTACAAAATATGTCTCATTATTATACATTCATGTGGTCAAACATGGCTTAGCTTTCTCACTTTAATTTCCCATTCATTCTATGCTACACAACTTGTTCATATTGCCCATATACTCGGATTCAACACATATTTTCTAATTCACTTACTTATGTTATTTCTTAGCTTATTAATCTTTAACGGCTCATAAATCATGCCTAAGAATGCCCATAAAGAGATGGGAGTGAAGATATGTACTTAAAACATCTTTTAAAAACATGCTGAAAATAGGTTGGTGGCTAGAGCCAGCTTTTCTTGGCTAGAGCCAGCAGAAGGCAAAAACAGAGCTCGCTCGAGCCAAGACTTCTTCGCTTGAGCCAGCCTTTAGCAGAGTGTAAAATTCTGAGAGCTCGAAATGTTGGCTCGAGCCACCACTTCTTCGCTCGAGCCAACTGTAAAATTCTGGGCAGAAAGCTTAGCAAAAATGGCTTCCAAACCACCTCCAAACCTTAGGGTCTTGCATGATTTGATCAAACACACAAAAAATAGCTTTAGAGAACTTCAATACAAGACCCTTAAAACATCTTTTATTCAAAAACTCATCAATTCTTGAAAGGTTTGAACCAAAACTTCTTCATGCAATATTTTTCAACTCTTTTCATGGTTTTTCAAAACATGCAAATGGTGATCCACAAATTCATGAATTCTGAAGCTATGGACATGATATAAACTCACATGCATGCAAGGATTTCAAAACTCAACTTTAACAAGATCAAATCAAAGATAAATCCACCATGTATGCACATGCAAGGCACCTTCAAATCCAAAGACCCATTCCTCATTCTAATCTCATGTAAATGATCCATAAGTGAGTTGAAAACATGATGCATGGGGGAATGGTTACAGAAAATGAGCTTAAACTCTTACCTAGGGCTTGATTTCACACAACAAGGGGTGATTTTCCTAGCTCTCTTCTTCTTCCTCACTTGAGCTCTCTCTCTCTCTCTCTCTCTCTCTCTCTCTACGCTAGGACCTCAAGAGTGATGGAGTGATACAACTCACCCCCAGCTTTCATCAGAATATACACAACTCACACACCCTCACATTGAGCTCATACACGTGCACACACATGCACACTTCCAACACACACACACACACAAGTTTTAATCCTCTACACCCAACACCACCAAGGCCTAGCACACCTCACTCTTAATCACATCTTGGATTATTAATAGAATTAATTTGGGCACCAATCATGCATTATTTAATTCAAACACAAGTAACCTTAATTTATTCAAGATTAGCACAAAATTCAATTATTCAAAAATAGTTCCACTTAAGGCTTAATTTAATCACATGCGATTTTACTAAACTGAATCAGTTTTTTATAAAATTTGCCATAGTGTTCTAAAAATTCCAATTAACATATTAAAGCAAAATTTCAAACAGATATTGCTATAAGTAGCAGATAGAAGCCAATTATCATGCAAATTACATATTAATCTCACAATTCATTTTAATCCACTCATTAGCATTCTTAATTACTGATTAATAGCTAATTACGGGTCGGGGTTATTACAGTAATAGCGGAGGCTTCCCCTCAATCAATGAATCCCTTTTTTTTTTTTTTCACATTTTTTTTTTCTTTTCTTTCTTTTGCACATTTTTTTCTTTTCTTTCTTTTGCACACTCATTGGTGACTGACACGTTCAAGAGTATGGAAACCGAACCAGAGAAGCATGGATATAATAAGGATGGCCTGGTTGGTGACTCTGAGGTAGCCTTTTCCTCATGGCTGGACTACAAAGAATAAAGGGGGAAAACCATGGAGATGCAAAAAGATGAAAGGTGGTTAAGAGACTCAACATCACCCAAGATATGCTAGTATCGGTCAATTCCTCTAGAAAAACAAAAGATACCATGCCAGAAGTCCATAGAGAAAAAAGATCACTAAGGCGGAAGACTCCAATATTTGCTAATCCAGAAGTGTGTACAGAATGAGACATACTAATCAAAGAACACACACTCCACAATAAGTAATGACCACAGAAAGTACACACATATTAACATGTAATGGATATTCTCATCAATTCCAATATACACCAAGGACCACTCAAAAATTTCAAGCTTGCAAAACCATACTAAGAAAATCTTTTTGATTTTTATTTTTTATTTTTTTATTCTTAACCAAAGCAAGACAAAAAAAAGAGCATGCACACATTTTTTTTAATTTTTTTTAATATTAAAAAAAAAACACACGGAAACCCAAAAGCTAAAACAAATAAACAAATTAACACAAGTCAAGTTTTCTCACCCAAACCGCTTTAGTATGAACAAAATTGCGAGAATTGCGGTTCTTGGGTGTTGTCTTAACGTTGTGGTTCCCTTCCCTTTCAATGAGAACCCGTCTTGACATGGTTTCCAACTTCCTATTCATAGGTCTAGGTAAATACACTCTCCCATGCAACTTATAACAATAAGGGCGAATATGATCATGCATACCACAATGATGACAAATAAAAACAGGATGTATAGGGTGTACCTTTTTTTCTTTTACCTTACCAACTCTAGGAAGTTTGAGAAGTCCATCCTCATGTTGAATTTTTTGTTCTCATTTTCCTTGAGTTCTTGTATCATGAGATGTAGATGCACTCTGTTTTTGCTCTTTATTATCACCAAAGCCAATGCCACTCTTGTCACAACTCATTTGTTGAGACCCAATGATATCCTCCAAAGTCTTTGATCCTTTGTTCCAGAGACCAATGGTAGCCATAGCACACTTGAGCTCTTCCTCTTTCTTGATCAATAGTTCTTCCAAAGCAACTTGTGACATCTCGAGAGATTCAATCTTTTCTTTATCCATGGCATGGGTTTCCAGTAGCTCATTCCTCTCTGTCTCACAAGTCAATAATTTTGCACAAAGAGCTTGTCGATCATCAGCTATCTTGATGGCATCAATCCTGGCCTCGGAAATCTCCTCCTTAAGTTTGACATTCTCACTTTCACATGCTTTGAGTTTCTTTGTGAGTTTGTCATTCAATTTGAATAAGTTAAGAGACTCCTTATACAACTTTTCATAAGCTTGCTCAACCTCTTCATGATCACTCTCCGAGGATTCATCATCAGTGGTATTCTCAACTGACCTCTTCGAAGACTCTGTTTGTCCTTCAGTTTTAGAAGCCGCCATGAAAGTAAGGAATTGTTTATGTCCCTCTTCGCCTTGATCTTCATTGTCACTTTCATCTTCATCAGATTCTGATTTATCATCCCAAGTGATAGCGAGGGCTTTCTTCTTCTTCAAACGAGTAGGGCATTCTGAAGCAAAGTGACCAAATTCTTGGCATTCATAGCATTGGACTCTTTTATAGTTCCCTTGTATTTTTCCTTTCTCCTTCTTGGTTATAGAATTAATTTTGAGTTTATCTTTGCTTTTAGATTTAGGAGTATGAGTAAGTTCCAAAAGATTAGGTTTCTTTTTCAAAAAAAAATTTTTCAATTGTTTAACAAAAGCAGCCGTAATCTTGGAATCTATTTCACAATCCTCATCAGAATCCTTTCCAACTCTATGAGTACTACTAAAAGCAACATCTTTTTGTTTTTTTTTGAAATTCCTATGCGCCTCATAAGTTTGGAGATTTCCAACCAAGTGATCCAGCTTGAGGTTGTCAACATCTTGAGCCTCCTCAATAGCCGTAACTTTTGGTTGGAACCGATCGGGCAATGATCTCAAAATTTTTCCCACAACTTTGGATTCTGGTATTTTTTTCACCTAAATTGAAGCTGGAATTTACAATATCACTCAACTTCGCATAAAATTCATCAAAGGTCTCACTATCTTTCATTGAAAGGTTTTCTAAACTAGACGTGAGCCTTTGAAGTTTTGAGCGTTTAACAGAAGGAGTGCCCTCATGAATAATTTGTAAGATATCCCAAGCCTCTTTTGCGACTTCACAATTATAAATACGACTAAACTCTTCAGGTGTGACAACGCAAAAGAGAGAATTGATAGCTTTACTATTCCAGCTACTATTTTGGTAATCAATTGTGTCCCACTTATCAATTGGTTTGGGGAAAGTTACTCCATCAACGGTAATTGTTGGTTCGGTCTACCCATTCATAACAGATTACCAAACTTTTTCATCTATAGATTTCAAAAACGACCTCATCCGAGCTTTCCAAAAAGAATAATTGGATCCGTCAAGTAGGGATGGTCGAACCATAGAATTTCCCTCACGAATTGAATTCATTATCACAAATCAAATAAGATCTCGTTTTAAAAGAATTTTTTAAAAAAAAAAAAAAAAAATAGAACGACCTGCTCTGATACCAATTGAAAAATCTAGAAATCCCCTAGATGTTGATTTGTGATTATGTATCAATTTTAAGCAGTATATAACAATCCCAATCAAACAATCAAGACAAATCGACACAACAATTTTACGTAGAAAAACCACAATTGGACACCTCCAATTATGATAAAAAAACCACGGGCAACAGCCACAAAACAATCCACTAAGAAGATTTAAAGGAATTACACAGGTATACTCTCAATTACCTAGCGAATCCACATCTAATTGAACCAACCTCTATGTGCCTCTTCCAACCCCGTCTTCACCTCGGAATTGTCTTGGCGATGAGCCACTCTAGAATCCACCAAAGCTTCAGGCTCAAATTCTTCAGAATCCATCGAAGAACAACTCTCTTTTGTGTAGAATAAACAAACAAACCTTTTATGTATGCTTCTTAAACCATGAGTTGAATACTCAATGAACCATCAAAGAAAACTAACAAAATATCCCCAAATATAAACCTTAATATCCAAAAAGAAGATCTGGAGGAATTAATTTAGTTTTGAGAGAAAACCAACTATTTATAGAAAACCAAAGTAATCCTAATTTTGGAAGAAAACCAATTCCTTATAGAAATCCAAAGTTATCCTAGTTTTGGAAGAAAACCAATTCCTTATAGAAGTACAAGAGTAAATAAAATTACAACTGAAAAAAGTTTTGTCAAACGGGATTGCCAAGAATAAAAACCTAACAGATCTATTTAGTTCTAAGAGTTTTTTTATGAACCAATTAGTCCTTTTTATTTTAGAAGGTTGTATTTGTTTAATTTGGTGCCATTTGAGTTTAACTTAATGCCTTTTTGTGATTCATTTTTCAAATTTTTTTATTCATTTTTAGGATGGGAATGGAAAGGTAAAATGTGGAAAATTCTATTTTGAGGATTGGTAGCTGAAGTGTTGGTTGTCGAGCGTAGAATTCTATATTTTCTGTTAGTGTGGTTTTCTGGTATTACATTGGAGTATTAAATTAGAATGCTACGTTTGGAAAAAGTTCATTAAAGAGTTTTTGTCTGTTACATTGATTGGAGTATTACGTTTGAAAAAAATACAATAAGAAATTTTTTTTAGAATGTTACGTTTTTACGTTTGAGAAAATTATATTAATGCATTATATTGGAATGTTACGTTTGAAAAAAAATACACTAAAGAGTTTTCTTTTAGAATACTACGTTGTTACGTTTGAGAAAAGTCTATTAGTATGTTACATTGGAGTGTTACGTTTGGAAAAAATATATTAAAAAGTTTTTGTATGTTACATTGATTAGAGCGTTACGTTTGGAAAAATTAGACTAAAGAGTTTTTTTTTGGAATGCTACGTTCTTACGTTTAAGAAAAGTATACTAAAAAACTTTTTAGTGTTGGAATGTTACATTGTTATGCTTGACAAAAGTACACTAATGAGTTTTTTTTTTGTGTTACATTGGAATTTTACGTTTTTTGAGTATTAAAATGGAGTATTACGTTTGAAAAAATTACACTAAAATTTTTTTTTTTTTTGAAGTGTTACATTTAATAATTTTAACATTGTGAGAAAACTCACATTTGTCCCTCAACGCATAACACACACGTGTTTATGCTTGACTCTTTATGTAATTCATACTAGAATGAGACCTTTGGGTCTATAAAAAAAAATGAAGGATCAAACAATTTCTAAGATCACTATTTGAGATTTATTTATATTTCACCCCTTATATTATAATCAAAATATAAATACTAGTACCGATTTACAAATTCCATGGTATTTTCATGTTACTCACCACATATATTAAAGGAGTAATGTTAGAGAGCTCAAGAGTTTTAACAAATTTTCTATCAAATGTCTTATATGGATGTGAGATTCACATAGTGTAAGACCCATATGGTATGAGTCTCACACTCATATAAAATATTTAGTAAAAAATTTGATAAAATTTTTGACATCTATCATTTTTCATATTAAAAAAAAAATAGAGGGGTCTTTTGGGAACAATGGTAAAAAGTCAACTTTTTGGCTTTTTAACTTTTTTTGCCAAAAAAGTCAGTTTTTTTACCCAAAACAACTCAGTTTTTTGTCAAAAAAATCACCAAAAAAGCCAAAAAATCAAAAATTCAATTTTTTACCAACTTCCTAAAACACCACAGAGACAATAAAGATGGCTCTTCCAAAGTAGATTTCAATATTTTTTCTTTTCATTTCACTACTTTTCTTTTTCTTGCAAGAATTTTATCACACAACACTCGTAATATTACACTCGTAATATTACGTAAATTGACGTTATGGAAAAAGGTGCACATAACATGATAATATTATGGGAAATGTTTCGGTGTGCACACCGTATGTAACTTAACAATAAAATTACGTAAGTATTTAGGAATTTCCATAAATGATTATATAAAAATATATAAGTTGAACATAAATTTGTATAAATTCATGAAAACTTATGTGATTATTCGAATTTGTGTTGAATTTGCACATTTTTGTGAATTCACTTATATAAGTTCGTAAACATTTATGTAATTTTGTATAAGATTGCATATGATGTGCAATGCACACCCAATGTTTTTTTCATAATTTTTAATATGATGCTTTTAAATAAGAATTTCATATTTGATAATAAAGAAATATTTCTAATCTTTCACATAGATGAGAGATAGAAATTCTATTTATTTTTTAAAATTTCTATTTAATTTAAACTATATTTTTACTTCGTTTATAACATTTTACCTAAAAAAAGTATATGATATGTAATATATTTTAATATATAGAGTAACGAGTCATTGTAATCATATCCAACTTCTAAATACATATTTTAATATTCTAAGATTATTTATAAAGGTCCAATACTATAACATGCACCTACACCCGATTCTCATAAATACACATGCCATGAATATGTGTGAGTAAATTTCCGATCACACTGCCCTCCTTAGTGAATCAGCTGTAGAACACAGGCAGAATAGATGGCACCCTGCAATCTGCACAGAAAGAAAAGGCTCCGGCGGTGGTTCTTCCACCCGGGGGCACTCCGACGATCAAGTCAGTCTCTCTCAAAGATAATACCAGTACTTAAATTAATGCTCAGGACTCAAAATTGCGTACCTTAGACCCGCCGGGGGTGCCCCTCTTTTATAGTCTTTCTCTGTCCTAGTCCCACTAGAAGTCTCACTTCTATGGACTCTCATTCAGTACTTACCCTGGACTCTACAAGAGATAAGGATAGACTCCCTAAGAATACTATCCTTATCCATCTTGAAGTCTTTCTTCATTCTAGGACTCTTGCCCCTTATCTGATCATCTCGGATTCCGATATCTTCGGCGGTAACCCCGGACTCCTGTATTCTCGCAGATAACCTCGGCAACTCTTGAGATAACCTCGGCGTAACTACCACGACACGTGGCACCTTGGCTGACACTTCGGTGTCACCTCGGCCACGTGTTGGTATTCAGAAAATACATCCCCACAACTGCCCCCTAGGTTCTATCACCTCGGTATTCTGAGATGATGGAACCTACATTTGAACTTCTGTTTCGTACGTCGGCTTAGAAACTTTCCAGCCGATGTCATTCACTTCAGGCCGATATGTCTTCTTTTCAGGAACAAGAATTCACACGAACTCTCCCAATGTGCATGAGCTGTCATGCACCATTTTTCAACCATTCCACTGACGCGTTTTTCCTTTATTGGTCCGTGCTGGCGACGCGCCTGTTGGCCGTCTTTTCTCTCCTTGCGCCGTTTGACGCATGTGTTAACCCAGGGTCAATAATTGCTTTTGTTTTGCCGCCGTTTCGTGTTTTGGACAAAAACGTTTGCCTCTCTCTTTCTCTTCACTTTTGCGTTTGAATACTTTACATTTTCTCTCTCTAAAGCTTTCTCTTCTTCGAATTTGCCATTGCCCCCAGCTCTGAGCTCTGCAACCATCTCCATCTACCATTTCTGCGAAGCTTTCGCCACTGTTGCCCCCATCGTCTGATCTCGGCGAAGCTCATTCCGGCCTCACATTTTCTGGTAAGCAACTGGCTTTTCTTCCCCAGTTCTTGATTGTTTCTGGAATTTCTTGTTATTGATGTTCTGTTTTAGCATTCGATTCGTGAATTCTCTTCCTGAATGATTCCTATTTCATGCTTCTGTATATGTCTCTTGCATTGTTTTATCATTGTTCTTGGTCTTCCACCCTTTGTGTTTCCTGAATCTGAAATTCCGTTTCTGTTTTCTGCTTTTTTGTATTTTCTCCAGATTCGTGCCTTTGTTCTTCGCCTTCATAGTTCTTAGGTTTGGGATTTGTTTATAGAACCTTTAATTCTTAGGGAAAACTGCAACAATCTTTTGCCAGTATACACCTAGGTTTAAGCCGAGGTACCAGTAACCCTTCAAGATCACACTGTTTCTGTAGCCAAGTACCTTTGCTCCAAAAACCATGGGTATGTGGAGACACAGAGTAAATTCCCCAACCAAACTCGAATTCTTTATGCAAGAGTTCTCTATCCCTGCCGATGTTCACCTTAGGCTGGCTGGGGATGACGATTCCATTATGCCTACTGATAATACAATGCCCTTTCCCGTTATAGCGTTTATTGAGTGTGGACTTCGGCTCCCACTTAATCCCCTTTTTCGTGAAGTTCTCCACTACTACACTTTGAACCCTATGCAACTCACCATCAACTCCTACAGAATACTTAATGGTATAATAGCCTTAGCTCAACAGGAGAATGTTAGAATTACTCTCGCCGACATCCAATATTGTTACACTATGTGCGCCCTCAACCTGAAAGAAAAGGGCTTTGTATATTACCTTAAGCCGAGGTCTACCGAATTTAAAATTGTAGCCGACCTCCCAGACTCCAACAAAGGGGCTGGTGATGATTATCTTATTGCTTCTGGAAATTGGGAGTTTGGTCCAAACGAAGAAGTCCATCTCTACCCTCTTCCCCGAACAGTTAAAGAGGGCAAGGGTAAGAGCCCAGCATCAATTACTTAGCTGTTGTTTGTTTTTCTCCAAGTATTCAAGAGATTTTATTTGTTTCTGATGTTGTGCTCCTTGCTGCAGACGTTCGTAAGCCTCCCAAAAATTTTCGCCAGTCTTACTTCCTCGGCAAAGACTTAAAGAAGCTTCTGGATCTTCCTATCCAAAAGCGAAAAGCTCCAGTCTTACTGAATTTCATTCCAACACACAGATCAACTCTTCCCGACGTTCCCAAGAGGAAGAAGAAAAAGAGCTCCTCTTCTCTTACTGTAGTAACTCAAACCGCATCCACATCTCGGGCTGATCAAGGTTCAACTTCTGATCCAGCCGATCATCTTTCAACCTTGGCACCACACTTGGTACCAATTTCCGAAAGAAAGCGTCGGCGACGACTTGTAAAAACTGCCGAAATGGTTCGCCCGAGACCTGTCGCCCAAGACCTTCTGGCGGACCTACCAGATGATGTTGATGCCATTCCGACCCAACCGATGCCCCCACCAAAACCCAGACGAATAAAGAAGGCTCTGCCAAAGACCAAGGCTACTGATGCTGAAGCCGATGACGCTATACCCATCTCTCAACTGGCCGAGAACATGAAGAATGCTTCCTCCTCGGCAAAAAGGTCTGCTGAAACTCAACCAGCAGAGTCACAAAAATCAAAGAGGCCGAAGTCTTCTTCTGGGACAACTTCAAAATCCAAAGTGCCCAATGTCCCTTGGACACCTGCAATCACTCTGGAGAACAAGCCAGTCTTGGCTAGTGACAGCGCTGATGACATAAACATTGGCGTTGCACTAAGCACAGCCCTCCTTCTCCCAGGCGATCTTGAAAAGAACGCCGAGATGAGTGAGTTTGAAAATTACGCCTTTATGCTCCAACGTTGCGTTCAAGTAAGTGTCTTTTACTTGTTGACTTGTTCTTATCTTTATTGCTCCGCATTTGAAAAAATTCTGTTATAACTTTTTGCCTTGTGTTCTTTCAGGCTGTCCAACATGCACATTCCTTCTCTATGCAGTCCTTCGAGACTAGGGAGAAGTTGAATGACTTGAAGAAGGAGTTTGCAAGCCTTCAAAAGATAAATAAAGTTCTTCAAGCAAAAATGAAGAAATTAGAAGATCAGGCCGAGGCTGCTACTAAAGCCCAAACACTTGCTGAAGAAAAGGCTGAATCTTTAGAGGCCATTAAAAATGTTGCCGAGGCTCAAAAGAAAGATGCTGAGGGGAAAGCAGCTCAGGCCGAGAAGGAGCTCGCGGAAGCCTTGGCCACGAAGTCGGCTGAAATCAAAGAAGTTGATGAAAAGGCTTACGCCCAGGGTGTAGCCGATGTTACTGAAGACTACAAGCTCCAAGTCAGGCAGGCATGCAATAAGGGATTTTCCCTGGGTTGGATGTCCCTGGCGAAAAAGCTTGATCTTCCTGCTGACTCACCCTGGCGCAAGGCTGAAGCTATTCCTTTGCCATTTCCTCCTCCTCCTCCTCCAAGTCAGACTGAGGAGGAAGCTGAATCTGAATCCCAGGCTGAAGATGAGGATGAAGACAAAAATGATGATGAAGCCTTGGTGAGGAAATCCAAGGATGCCACTAAGACCAAGTCACCTCCTTAGGGTGATCAAGTCCTGGACTTAACCCAATAGGAGGACGAGGAGGTTGAGATGGTGCCCAAGGAAGCGGACTCAGTTCACCTATCGTCTGACCTTCTTCTGGCTGAGAGAAGTGTTGAGAAGACTCTGGCCGAGATTGATGCCGAGATTGCGGCAGATAAGGATGCCGAGGTAACTCTTCCAGAAACCTCCGAGGTACCAGCCCTTCAATCTGCAGAAAAAGATGCCGAGGTGATTCCTCCAGAACCCTACGAGGTCCTAGTCCAATCGTCTACTGATGTGTGAAGAATTTTGAATGCCTTTTGCACTCTTTTCTTCTTTGTACTTTCTTTTGTTTTTTGAACAATTTCATTCTGGTCGGCCGTAATGCCCTCTTCGTATACCACTGCTACTGCTTTTCTCTGAATGTTTTAGTTTTCAATTTCTCTTGATTGCTTATGCATGGTTCTATACTTAGAATAGTTTGTATGATTTACATACTTCTTCTTTCTTTGTGCAATCTCTTCGGGGAAAAATTCCTCGGGTATGTTTACCCGAAGATTTATTTCGGCAAGAACTTCACCTGTAAACAAGTATAAAGCACATTCAATTGTATCTGGCAAACTTTTCTCAAATTTTAACAAGAGTCTGAATCAATAAACCTAATTTAACTTCATCTTGTAAATTGCTACAAATTTCAACAAGTGAAGATAGACAATTATCTCGGCTTAACTTTAACTTGTAAATTGCTATAAATTTCAACAAGTAAAGATAAGGAATTTATCTCAGCTTAACTTTAACTTGTAAATTGCTACAAATTTCAACAAGTAAAGATAAGGAATTTATCGGCTTAACTTTAACTTGTAAATTGCTACAAATTTCAACAAGTAAAGATAAGGAATTTATCGGCTTAACTTTAACTTGTAAATTGCTACAAATTTCAACAAGTAAAGATAAGGAATTATCTCAGCTTAACTTCGGTTAAACTTAATTTCTGTTTAACTCCGGTTAAACTTTATCTTAGATTTAACCACTGTTAAACATCTCGGCTTAACTTCGGCTAGGCATTACTATCTTCTATCTGCCCCCAATGTGAACCTAAGTTCCACTTGGGTTCTCATTATTCAAAAAACAACGTTATGCATAATTTAATAAGTTCTAGAAAATTCTGGTAAGATTTCATTGATCATATCGGCAAAAAGTCAAACAACATCTAATGATAAAAAAACTTTAAATTACAAGTGTTCCATGGTCTAGGCAATGCTTTGCCTTCACTATCTTCGAGCCGATATGCCCCATTTCCTAACACCGAGGTAATTCTGTAGGGCCCTTCCCAGTTTGGGCCAAGCTTGCCCTCTCTGGGATCCTTCTTATTGCCGACGACTTTCCTCAAGACTAGGTCGTTGACGTGAAAATCCCTTGGATTGACCTTCTTGTTGTAAGCGTTGGCAAGCTGTTGCTGGTATGCTGCAAGCTGGATTACAGCTTTCTCTCTTCTTTCTTCTAGTAGATCCAGATCTCGGGCTAAGAGCACATCGTTAGCCCCGTTCTCAACTCCCTGGGTTCTGATCCCTGGGATGCCGATCTCCAATGGAATAACTGCTTCTGTGCCATAAGCCATGGCGAAGGGGGATTCTCCTGTTGATCTTCTCGGCGTTGTGCGATATGCCCAGAGCACACTGGGCAATTCGTCTACCCACTTTCCTTTTGCTGCCTGCAGCCTCTTCTTTATTTCGTCCAGAATTACTTTGTTGGATGCTTCTGCTTGCCCATTACTTTGGGGGAAGCTTGGTGTTGAAAAGTAATTCTTTATCTTGAACTTTGCGCAAAAATTCTTGATGAGTTTGCCGTCAAACTGTGTTCCGTTGTCGGCAACGATTGCTCTTGGAATCCCAAATCTGGTGATGATGTTTCTCCAGATGAAGTTCTTCACATCCACATCTCGGATTTTGGCAAGAGGCTCTGCTTCTATCCATTTTGTGAAGTAGTCTGTTGTTACCAGTAGGTACTTCTGCTGCCCAATCGCTTGGGGCAGTTGTCCAACGAGATCCATGCCCCATTGGGCAAATGGTCAAGGGCTGGAAACGGGGTTCAGGTCGGCAGCTGGCTGATGTATCAAAGGTGCAAACCTCTGGCACTGTTCACACTTCTTCACATAGGCTTCTGCATCTTTTTGCATATAGGGCCACCAATACCCCTGGGTAATGGCCCTGTGAGCTAACGATCTGCCCCCTGCGTGACTTCCACAAACTCCTTCATGGATTTCATATAAAAAGTCTTCGACCTGAAGAGGGTGTACACAACTTAAAAGAGGTCCAGTGAAGGATCTTCTGTAGAGATGTCCTTCTGCTGTCAAACTGAATCTTGCCGACTTCAATCTGACTTTGTGTGCTTCCTTTCGGTCTTCTGGCAGCTTTCCTTCCTTTAGGAATGCAATAATTGCATCCATCCAGCTGGGTCCCATGTCCACACATAATGCCTCTTGCATTGTGTTCGGTGGCTCTATGCTCGGGCCTGATAGGTAATCGATCATTATTGTCCTCGTCTTTCCGGTTTTCATTGAGCTTGCTAAATTGGCCAACGCGTCGGCGTGGTTGTTATCGTCTCGGCTAACCTGAAGAAGTCGGCAGTTTTGAAACATGTCTGCCAGCCTGATGACTTCTTTTGCGTATGCCGACATCCTTTCATCTCGGGCAGCAAACTCTCCTGTAGTTTGATTCACTATAAGTTGTGAGTCACAAAAAACGATTACCTCATCTGCCTCTGCTGCTACTGCCAGCTTCAGTCCAGCAATCAGTGCTTCATATTCCGCCTCATTGTTCGAGGCTTTGAACCCCAGTCGAATGGACTGCTCCAATATCTCTCCATCGGGGGAAATTAACACTACTCCTGCCCCTGCCCCCTGCCGGTTTGAGCTTCCATCAACAAAAAGTTGAAAGGAGTCGCCGATGTAAATGCTGCAGGGTCTGAGTTTTTCCTTCCTTGGTTCTTTAGCCTTTGGCTGGGCTTCTCCTTCCTTGTTTGGACATCGTTCATCTCGGCTCAACGGAGCCCGATGTTCGATGTATTCTGGCGAGAATTCGGCCACGAAATCGGCCAAGACTTGGCCCTTAATTGCTGTTCTCGGCCTGAACTCCAGGTCATATTGGCCCAAAACTACGGCCCATCTTGCTATTCTTCCAGTTAAGTCTCCTTGTTGCAACAAGGACTTCAGTGGGTGCTCTATCAGAACCACTATCTTGTGAGCCTGAAAGTAATGGTTTAGCTTCTTTGAGGCCATTACCAAGGCCAGCATTAATTTCTCCAGTGGTAGATACCTTGTTTCTGCATCGGCCAAGGTTTTACTCACATAGTAAACAGCCTTCTACTCTTCCTTCTCTTCTCGGATTATCACAGCACTTACTGCGTGCTCAGAAACTGCTAAGTATAGAAACAGCTCTTCTCCAGGTTGAGGTGTTGAGAGGACTAGAGCCGTGGTAAGATATTTCTTCAGGTCGGCCAGAGCGGCTTCACATTCCTCTGTCCATAGAAAATCCGCGGCCTTTTTCACCAGGTTGAAAAAAGGTTTACATTTGTCCGAACTTCGGCTTATGAACCTGTTTAGGGCTGCGGCCCTTCCAATAAGCATTTGAACCTGTTTAGCCGATGTCGGACTTTGTAATTCCAGGATGGCCTTGATCTGATCTGGGCTGGCTTCAATGCCCCTTCTAGTCACTAGATATCCCAAGAACTTACCGGATCCGACTCCAAACGCGCACTTCGATGCGTTGAGTCGGAGCCGATATGTTTTTAGTATGTCAAAGACCTCTTTTAGGTCAGCAAGATGATCCTTTGGTTCCTTGGTCTTCACAACCATGTCATCAATGTAGACTTCTACTGTTCGGCCAATCAAGTGTTTGAACATCTTGGTCACCAGCCTTTGATAGGTTGCTCCTGCGTTTTTCAACCCAAAAGGCATGACTTTGTAACAATACAGACCTTTTGGAGTGATAAACGCTGTCTTCTCCTCGTCCGGGGGGTACATGGCTATCTGGTGATACCCCCTATAAGCATCCAGGAAGCTCATCCTTCCATGTCCAGATGTGGCGTCCACCAACTGGTCGATCTTTGGCAGAGGGAAGCTGTCTTTGGGACAAGCTTTGTTCAAGTTTGTAAAATCTACGTAGACCCTCCACTTGCCATTCTTCTTCTTTACTACCACGGTGTTTGACAACCATGTCGGATAATTGGCTTCTCTGATGGCCTTGGCCTCCAGAAGTCTGTCCACCTCTTCCTCCACTGCTTCGACGTGCATCAACGTCGGTCTTCTGGCTCGTTGTATTATAGGTTTGGCCGACCTGTCAACGTTGAGTCTGTGACATGTGACCTCGGGGTCAATGCCAGGCATTTCATAGGGTGTCCAGGCGAACACCTCAACATTCTTTCTCAGAAAGGCTTCCAGCTCCCTTTCCTCTTCTTCGGCTAATCCTGTGCCGAGAAGAAAGAAACGTTCTTCATTGCCCTCCTGGACGAAGATCTTCTTTAGTGCTTCTTCACTTTTCTCGGTCGGCTCCTTGCCGACATCATCTAGGACTTTCATGTCCTCTTTTTCAACTTCTGCCTTCTCTGGTTCCCGAATGCTGCAGGTTAACTTCATTGCTGCCATGGAGCAATTTTTCGCCTGCAACTGATCTCCTCTAACTTCCTCAATCCCATGTTCTGTTGGGAACCGTAGCAGTTGATGCAATATTGAGGGAACTGCCCCCATTACATGCAACCACGGCCTCCCTAAGATGATGTTGTAAGGCGAGGGCGTGTCAATCACAATAAATTCTGTCTTGATCTTCTTCGTGCCAGCTTGTACTTCCAAGCTTGTTGCGCCTAATGGCCATGTCGGCGTTCCATTGAAGCCGACCATCGGGCCGTTTGACTGATCCATGTCATCAGGGTGAAGGCCTAGCTCCTTGTAACATCTGACATACATGATGTCGCAGGAGCTGCCTTGATCAATCAGGATGCGTTTCACCTGGCACTCCCCAACCTGGAGGGATACTACCAAGGCATCGTTGTGCGGGTGCTGAACCATATCTAGGTCGGCTTCTGTGAAAGCTATCATCTGTCCTTGGCACTCTTCAGGCCGAGGTCTTTTTAGTCCGACCTGGTTGACGTGCTGCAGGTGTCTTACCCTCTGTGTCTCCCCCCGTATGTCGTTTTCATTCACCTTTGAGTGGATCACATTAACCACCCGAGGTCCGCCTGCCTGTGGTTGCTGCGCTGGCGGTGGCGGGGCTGCTGGTGCTTGAGGCAATCGTGCCTGTTCTTCCCTCGTTTTGGCCTCATCCACAAGGTCTCTCAGATGGCCTTGCCTCACCAAATCTTCTAAGTGTGCCTTAAGGGCTCTGCAGCCCTGAGTTGGGTGCCCCTCCTCATTGTGGTAGGCACAACGCCTACCAAGGTTTCTTCCCATAAATTCTCCTGGTGCCCTTGCCGGCGCTCTGAAGTAGGGCTGATTTCGAATTTGGTCAAGGACTTTGTGGAGCGGAATTCGGAACACCGTTGTTACTGCCTGCTTAGCCCTTAACTCTGTCTCCTGTTTGTTGGGTCCATTGTTACCACGGCTTCGCTTCGGCGAGCCGCTGCCTTTTTCTGGCTTTGTCTCCTTATTCCCCGATGTGTCTTCCTCGGCTCTGGCATACTTCTCGATTCTCGCCATAAGCTCTTCCATGCTCTTTGGCAGGGTTTTTGCCAAAGACTTCCGCAGTGAACAGTCATCCTTCAGGCCGTTCTTGAAAGACACGACCGCCACCTCCTGGTTGCATTCTGGTATTCGATTGAACACCTCATAGTACCTCTTTGCATAGGCTCTGAGGCTTTCATCTTTGCCGATTCTCAGGGCCATCAGTGCATCCACCCTCAATGGCTGCAGTTTGTTTGTGATGAACCTGGCCACAAACATCTCGGCCAGGCCTTCCCAATTCTTCACGCTCCCCTTCGGTAATTTGTGGAACCAATCCGATGCAATCTCCCCGAAGGATGAAGGGAACACTTTGCAGAGCAACGGCTCGTTCCCACTATATAATGCCATTGAATTCAAAAATAATCCAACATGGAAGTTAGGGTCTGACTTACCATCATATATCTGGAACCTCGGCATACTGAACCTTTTCGGCGCGACGAATCTGTCCAATTCCACCGAGAATGGTGTCCTCGGCTTAACCGAGGAGGTCACTTCGACTCCGACATTCTCTTGCTTCCTCTTGAGGTAATCTCTCAAGTCTTCTTTACTTCTCCCTGCAGCCCGGCTGTCTTTGGACTTCAGCCTTTTCGGCGCACTACTCTCGGCCTCATGGTGGCCTCTCTTCGATCCTTCCCCGCAGGATGCGTCGAAACACAATACCCGCCCCTAAACATGCCGATGTTCTTTGGGGTCTGCCTCCTTCTCGTGATATGTCCTTCGGGACTCTTCTCTTCTCGGTTCTTCTCAGCCGACTTCCCTGGAAGGTCGGTGAGAGTGTCTTCCACTCCTCGTGTGCTGAGGGGCTTCGGGGATTACTTTATGCCCCTTCTTCTGGGTGTTTGCTGCTGGCATCGGTGTGTCCTGCAGCGGGTATGGCGGCTGCATGACATTATTCTGCATCATGAAATTGACAACCGATTGAAGGTCTGCCAATTTGTTTGCCATTTCCTTTACTTCCTCATCCCTCCGTAGGCACCTATCCTTCCATACCTGGAGGCTATCTTCATTGTAGTATCTGCCTTGGTCTGTCTTCTTTGAAGTGTCGCCCTCCTTGCCGACGTTTTTCTCTGCGTGATTCTGATCACGAGTTTCTTCGTTGTGGTTGTCTCCTTCAGTGTCAAGGTTGATAGGCCTGTTGCTCCCTGCGGGAGCGTCGTCCCCAACCTTTTCCTTCTGCGTGTTACTGGCCATCTACTCTTCTTTCGTTCCCACAGACGGCGCCAAATTGTGTGAGTGAATTTCCGATCACACTACCCTCCTTAGTGAATCAGCTGTAGAACACAGGCAGAATAGATGGCACCCTGCAATCTGCACAGAAAGAAAAGGCTCCGGCGGTGGTTCTTCCACCCGGGGGCACTCCGACGATCAAGTCAGTCTCTCTCAAAGATAATACCAGTACTTAAATTAATGCTCAGGACTCAAAATTGCGTACCTTAGACCCGCCGGGGGTGCCCCTCTTTTATAGTCTTTCTCTGTCCTAGTCCCACTAGAAGTCTCACTTCTATGGACTCTCATTCAGTACTTACCCTGGACTCTACAAGAGATAAGGATAGACTCCCTAAGAATACTATCCTTATCCATCTTGAAGTCTTTCTTCATTCTAGGACTCTTGCCCCTTATCTGATCATCTCGGATTCCGATATCTTCGACGGTAATCCCGGACTCCTGTATTCTCGCAGATAACCTCGGCAACTCTTAAGATAACCTCGGCGTAACTACCACGACATGTGGCACCTCGGCTGACACTTCGGTGTCACCTCGGCCACGTGTTGGTATTCAGAAAATACATCCCCACAGAATATATATAGGAGGTGAAATAAAATGGTAAAATAAATCTAATGATAAATAACTATTATGTATATATAAACTGAAAACCAAGAAGGAAGTCCAAAATTTTGGCGTCGCAATGAATTGAAAGTGAACAATTCAAGAACTTCTTTATTTTTGCAAATTATGTTAAGTGGAATTACTTTTGTCCATTGAGATCTGAAAAATAACGGTAGTGTTACATGTGTCAATTGGTATAAATTAGTATACTAACGAGTAATGTGACATAATTTTAGAGATTTTAAATATTTATAATTTGTATAATAAATGATGTCATAATTTTAAAATAATAATGTCATCATATATATTAGTACACTAATTGATATACCAATAAATAATAAACACATTGAGTAAAGTCAAACAACCCTCAATAAATAATAATTATAGAAAACTTAAATTGCAACTCAAAAATAGACACATTCCCTTTTAAAAAATCCCGCATCGAGAACCTACAAGGATCAATACAATCATATATGTAAAACTAGTAGTCAGCCGTGTGTGATGCACGCGATTTTACAAAGTGAACATAACAAAATAAAATAAAAATCATGCTATTTAGTTATATTTTCTAATATGAATAAAATATTTTTATTTGATTTGTGTATATAAACCTTACTATACATCATTTAAAATTTTTAATATTTCACAACATGAATACTTTTAGAAAACTATCATAAATTATGTAAATCATCACATAACAAATAGATAATAAGAGTTAGTTAAAACAATCAAAAGTGGAGTAACAAAAGCATACTAAAATTATAATTAATCAAAATGACTAACATGGAAAATTTTAGAAAACTAACATAAATAACAAATAGATAAAAAGAGTTAGTTAAGACAACCAAAGGTGGAGTAACAAGAGCATACTAAAACTATAATTAATCAAAATGACTAACATTAAATAAAAGAATGCTATTTTTTTTCATTTTTTTCAATCAATAGGAGATATTATATTAATTATCTCACACAGTATAATGAATTAAAATAAAAGATTAAGCTTAGACAAAAGATATAATTGGAATTATATCATATTTAAAATTTATATGGATAATTAATTGATGATTTTTACAGATAAATAAAATTCAACTTGAAGATAAACTTTGAAAAAATTAAGTAATATATGAGAATCTACAATAATCAAGTTCAAATAAAAGATAAACTCCAAGAGATAGGGAGAGATAGGGACTTTTGAAGAAAATAAAAATTTGAATTCAAATTTAAAGATAAAATAAGATAAATATGAGAAAATAGAATAAATTAAATAAAATTTCAACTTTGAAATTTTGATCTTACCTATAGGTTATGAAATTAATTTCCATTGAAAAAATAATTTGACAATTAAAAAATGAAACAAAAAAGAAAACATGAAAGGCAATAAAAGAGGATTGCTAAGTAGAAGAAAGAAATATTGAAATTACAAAAATTTAAGAATAATTATTTTAAATTTGTTTAGAACGCACTATATTTTTTTAGGCGACGGATAAATACACTAATGGTTATGAAAATTTTAAATTTTTTGTATTTATTATTATTTTTTTATAATCAAATAATTATGATTGAGATATAATCAAATATCTAACCTAATTGATCATGACCACATATATTAATTAATTTAGTTAATATTCAATTAAGTGTTTTCACTATCTAAAAAAAAAGTTGGATGAACCATTCTAGCTACGATGCAGTTTTTTTATCGGGTCTTACTTTAATGTACTTCTCATTTTGATCTTGGGAAATTCTAATACACACTCCTTTAAAAAGGGTGTACCATATACACTACTAGTTATGCAAATTTCTTCTTTAGTTATAACATTATTTTTGTTATGACTTGTGAGTTTTTTTAGTTATGTTTTATGTTGTGTTTAGTTACGACATTTTTTATAGTTATGAATCAGAAAATTGAAATTATACTATTTTTCTTTTTAATTATAAAGTGCATGATATACACTCTTTAAAGAATGTGCATCATAGTATTTCCCTTTGATCTTAATAAAATTATTTTATTTGCTGATAATATAAATAAAAAAAATAAAAATAAAAAATCACACAATACGGTATGATTGAATGGTACTAAAAAAGAATAACAAATGTACTTCTGGAGGCTGCAATCGCCATCCTGCAATGGAAAAATAAAAAAACATTTTCTATAGTTTTATTATTTTCAAAAAAATTATTTTGTCTACAAATGTGGACTGGGGCTGTCCAGTTGGGCTTGTGAAAGCTTACTAGGGGCCCAACTATGATAAATCAATCCGCTCATTTTCTATTTGCATATTGTTCTTAAAAAAAAAAAAAAAAAATCAAATTGATCTTTATTTTTGTTTTTAATATTTTTAATTCAAAAAAAGAAATGAACGATGAGAATGATTTTGAAAATAAATTGTCAATTTTTTTTTTTTTTTTTGAAAACAAATATAACGAAATAATATGAATACATTTATCAGATCAATGTGATTGTTTTCATCAACAACTCATACATAGAGAGTTACAAAATGATCGGATTATATTATTAGAGTTGGACTCATGCCAAGCCCACGGGCCCAACTAAATTGTCTAGTTTACATTTGTAGACTAGAGGGAACCTCTACTTACATATCACACAAGCACTGCAGCATAGGCAATGCTTGTGCAACTTGAAAAAAATTATAATATTTGTTTTTAATTTTAATATATTTTTGTGTCCTCTTTATTATTTATAAAAAAAAATTTATTTTGTTTGCTTAACCAAATTTAAAATTATATTCGTACAAAATTTTTCAACGTATCCTATCTCTCTTTTTTTTTTTTTTTTTTGATTTAATAATTTTTAGAATCTTATTGTTATCTACAAATAATAAACTACTAATCAATAAATATAAAAAATATACAAATAAATTGAACCTTATCAGCTATAATAAATAAATTTAAAATTTTGATTTGTCTTCAATTATTTTTTTAAGTTTCATTTTTTAATTTTTTTTAGGAACAATCCAAATATTTTTGTTATAAAGATCATGGAA
Organism: Camellia granthamiana; assembly: GCA_036172215.1. Lineage (NCBI taxonomy): Eukaryota > Viridiplantae > Streptophyta > Magnoliopsida > Ericales > Theaceae > Camellia > Camellia granthamiana. The sequence continues at coordinate 74,503,712 of CM069915.1, read as the reverse complement.
AAAATTAAATATTTATTTATTTTTAATATCTTTTGGTGTCATCCTTATTATTTATAATTTTTTTATTATTTATTTACTTATCTCACCCTCAAACAACGCATAGAAGATTCCACCAATACACAAACACACAAAATAAGAAGTGATTTACAGAAATTTCACTCCCACCCAACAGATTCCACCAATACTGTAAGGTTTTTTTTTTTTTTTCCTTCTTCCAGTTCTCCCTAAATTTCTTTTTAACTATAACTCTTTTCTTCAATTTTTCTCTAATTTTTTAAAAATTTTATTACTTTATTATGATGTATCATAAAATTTCTAATGTACCAATTCAGATAGTGGTATTGTTCTATTATTCATCAATAATACTAGCATACGTGATAACTTTTTACCACTTATTTTTAATTTAGAAATTAGAAATGCAGCTGGCTTTTTCCTGTTTTGGTGCAGGCAATGCATATCATCTTTTATGGATTATTTTTTGGTTGTGATTAGAGCTAAAGATTATCGGATAGTCTGTTGCTTCCTTAATTTTAGGCAATAGATAAGAACTTGAGAAAATATGAATAGAAAATAATTGTTCTTTGGCTCAAAAAGAAAATATGAATAGAAATATAAGAACTTCAAAAATTATGAATAGAACATATGAAATATACTAGCAGTTTAGAACTAAAGGATTGTCTAACAACACCACCGTTCTTTTACTGTAAGTATTGTGCTCTTTTTTTTTTCTTTTTTTTTTTGAAGTATAAATTTTGTAATTGTTTAGTCAGAAAAATAATATTTATTTATTTATTATTTTTTTTTAAGTATAAATTTTGTAATAGATTTATTACAATTCCCCCATCACCTTTTGGAAATTACATCTCTCCCCTGAGGTTTAAAGTTTCATTACAGATTCCCCCTTTCAGCAATTTTTTTTTTTAAAATACCAATTTTGCCCTCATTAGGTAAATTACATTGACACCCCTCACATTTTAAAAATTGCAATCCCCTCCCCAAGGTTTAAAGTAGCATTACCAATTGTCCCCTCGGTTAGTATTAGTTGGAAAAAAATTCATTAAAAAAAAATTAATTGGAAAAAAAATTATTTGAAAACAAAATTTAATTGAAAAAAAATTTTATTAGTAAAATTTTTAAATTTTTGTTTAAAAATCAACATAAACTCATTTTTTGAATTTACGTTTTTTTCTCAAATTTACAAACTGAGACAACCATTTATAAAGTAAAAAAATTATCAAACAAGTTTTTATGACAGTTTTTAAAATTTTTGTAAATAAAAATTAAAAATTGAAAACAAAATAGTTACCATACAGGCCTCAGATGGTAAAAATGTGGTAAAATTACCAAATAATTAAATAAGTTATCAACGTAAGAAATGACTTATCAAAATATTCTTAGGTAATGTATGGTTTGATTTTTAGAATTTTTTTTTAAAAAAAATTAAAAATTAATTTGGTTAAGAAGTAAAAAATAAAAAATAATTATCATTTAAGGGTAAAAAATAATTATTATTTTAACTTTTGGGTAGGTTATATACATACGTATAGCTGTTTCAATTTAATTTGTAAAAAATTATTTCTAACCACTCGAAAGATAAAAATTATATAAAAATGATAATTATTTTTTATTTTTTATTTCTTAACCAAAATAATTTTTAATTTTTAATTTTTTTTTTTAAAAATTTAAAAATCAAACCATACATAGCCTAAGAATCTTTTGATAAGTAATTTCTTATGTTGGTAACTTATTTAATGATTTGTAAATTTTACGACATTTTTACCATCTGAAGCCTGTTTGGTAACCATTTCGTTTTCAGTTTTCAATTTTCAATTTATATTTACAAAAATTTTAAAAAATGTCATAAAAACTTGTTTGATAATTTTTTTGGTTTATAAATGATTGTCTCAATTTGTAAATTTGAGGAAAAAACGTAAATTCAAAAAATGAACTTACGTTAGTTTTTAAACAGAAATTTAAAAAATTTACTAACAAAATTTTTTTTCAATTAATTTTTTTTCCAACTAATACTAACCGAGGGGGCAATTGGTAGTGCTACTTTAAACCTTAGGGAGGGGATTGTAATTTCTAAACTGTGAGGGGTGTCAATGTAATTTACTCAATGAGAGCAAATTTGGTATTTAAAAAAAATAAATTGTTGAAGGGGGAAATTTTTAATGAGACTTTAAATCTCAGGGGGAGATGTAATTTCCAAAAGGTGAGGGGGGAATTATAATAAACCTAAACCTCAGGGGGTGTCAGTGTAATTTACCCATTCAAGTTTAATGCATTTCCATACTTTTTTTTTTTTTTCAATCATTCCAAACCTATTTAATTTAACCATATAATGGGAATTAAAATTAATTTTATTTTAATTTATTATATTATATGGGATGATTAATGTAATATCTCCTATTGATTAAACAAAATTAGTGTTACTTTTATTTAATATACTAGTCATTTTGATTAATTATAATACGCCTTTGTTACTCTATTTTTGGTTGTCTGAAGTAATTCTCAGATAAATTAGCTATTATACATGTGATGATTTATTTAATGTATGATAGTTTTTAAAAATTTTCAATAATGTGAAATATTAAATATTTTTAATGATGTGAAGTAAGATTTATATACACAAACTAAATAAAAATATTAACAAATACAATCAAATAGCAAAATTTTTTTTTGTGATTATTGACTTTCTAAAATCTCGTGCATCGCACGGGTGACCACTAATATATATACATATAAAAGTAGTATTTTTTATTTATTTAAGTGACATATTTTATAGGTTTACTTTTTATATATAAAAAAAAAAAAACATCAGCGTCACTTTTTCATTTACATATAAAGTTTTATACAAATTAAATTTTAATTTTAATAACCAATGCTATGTGGATTTTATTTGAAAAATACTTATTTTTCATATGTTTTTCTATTTAGTTTTGTTGTTGTCAAATTTCTTTTATATAGTTAATATTTTAATTTAATTATTATGATATTTGTAAAAAAATATATCTCACTATACAAATAAATAAATAAATAAAACAAAATGTGCTTAATGGAAAAGTTTACCTATCAATCTCATATGGAAGAATATTGATATATTTAGTTCTAAGAGTTTTCTTATTAACCAATTAGTCATTTTTATTTTAGAATGTTGTATTTGTTTAATTTGGTGCCATTAATGTTTTAAAAATCGGACCGGTGAGTGAACCGGAAAAATGATCGGGTGGACGGGTCACCGGTTCAACCGTCGGGTTGAACCGGAATCGAACCGTGACGTTATAAATATATTAAAATTATATTTAAATAAAAATATAAGTAATAAAATTATAAATTAAAAATTTTAATAATCTTAAATATTTCTCTTAATACTTTTTTTTTTATTAAAAAATATATAAATATATTTAAAAATATTATTAATTTTAATTTTGGAAAAAGAAATCAAATATTCAATATTCCCTCTATATGATTTTAATTCAAATAATTTGATTAAAAGAAGAGAAAAAAAAATTGGAGGGATATTAAAATTTTAAGTTTCTCTCCAATAAATTTGATTGAATCCCACATAGATTTCTTGAATTTTTTTGGAAGAATTTTTTCCTTATAAATAGATAGAGGCTTTCACAATAATTTCAAGCTCTCAATAGGATTCCTCGCAAGAGGAGACCCTTAAAAGAGAGTTTCCAATTAAATTTTTATTATATAATATATATATATATATAATAAGAAAGAAAAAAAGAAAGAATAAAAAAATATAAAAAATTCGTTTTATCAACCCGGTGAACCGGAACCGGTTTGGCGGTTCAACCGCCAGTTTACTTTTGTCCATTGAGATATGAAAAATAATGATGGTGTTATATGTGTCAATTGGTATATTAATTAGTGTACTAACGGGTAATGTGGCATAATTTTAGAGATTTTAAATATTTATAATTTGTATAATAAATGATATCATAATTTTAAAATAATAATGTCATAATATATATTAACACACTAATTAATATACCAATAAATATATATAGCATTATTTGAAAAACAAACCAGGGATATGAAGTTGGGGTTTCCCAATTTACCAATTCATATTCAACCAAAGACAGCCTAAGGAGTAAAGTCAAACAACCCTCAATAAATAATAATTATAGAAAACTTAAATTGCAACTCAAAAATAGACACATTCCCTTTTAAAAAATCCCACATCGAGAACCTACAAGGATCAATACAATCATATAGGTAAAACTAGTAGTCACCCCGTGTGATGCACGGAATTTTACAAAGTGAACATAATAAAATAAAATAAAAATTATGTTATTTAGTTGTATTTTTTAATATGAATAAAATATTTTTATTTAATTTGTGTATATAAACCTTACTATATATCATTCAAAAATTTTAATATTTCACAACATGAAAATTTTTAGCAAATTATCAGAAATTATATAAATCATCACATAACAAATAGATAATAAGAGTTAGTTAAGGCAATCAAAAGTGGAGTAATAAAAGCATACTAAAATTATAATTAATCAAAATTACTAACATGGAAAATTGTAGAAAACTATCATAAATTATATAAATCATCACATAACAAATAGATAAAAAGAGTTAGTTAAGACAACCAAAAGTGAAGTAACAAAAGCATACTAAAATTATAATTAATCAAAATGGCTAACATTAAATAAAAGAATGCTATTTTTTTCATTTTTTTCAATCAATAAGAGATATTATATTAATTATCTCACACAGTATAATGAATTAAAATAAAAGATTAAGCTTAGACAAAAGATATATTTGGAATTATATCATATTTAAAATTTATATGGATAATTAATTGATGATTTTTAAAGATAAATAAAATTCAACTTGAAGATAAACTTTGAAAAGATTAAGTTGAAATATATGAGAATCTACAATAATCAAGTTCAAATAGAAGATAAACTCCAAGAGATAGGGACTTTTGAAGAAAATAAAAATTTGAATTCAAATTTAAAGATAGAATAAGATAAATATGAGAAAATAGAATAAATTAAATAAAATTTCAACTTTGAAATTTTGATCTTATCTATAGGCTATGAAATTAATTTCCATTGAAAAAATAATTTGACAATTAAAAAATGAAACAAAAAAGAAAACATGAAAGGCAATAAAAGAGAATTGCTAAGTAGAAGAAAGAAATATTAAAATTACAAAAATTTAAGAATAATCATTTTAAATTTGTTTAGAACGCACTATATTTTTTTAGGCGACGGATAAATACCCTAATGGTTATGAAAATTTTAAATTTTTTGTATTTATTATTATTTTTTTATAATCAAATAGTTATGATTGAGATATAATCAAATATCTAACCTAATTGATCATGACGACATATATTAATTAATTCAGACGACATATATTAATTAATTCAATTAATATTCAATTAAGTGTTTTCACCGTCTAAAAAAAAAGTTGGATGTGCCAGTATAGTTGGATGAACCATTCTAGCTACGATGCAGTTTTTTTATTGGGTCTTACTTTAATGTACTTCTTATTTTGATCTTGGGAAATTCTAATACACACTCCTTTAAAAAGGATGTACCATATACACTACTAGTTATGCAAATTTCTTTTTTAATTATGATATTATTTTTGTTATGATTTGTGAGTTTTTTTAATTATGTTTTATATTGTGTTTAGTTATGACATTTTTTATAGTTATGAATAAAAAAATTAAAATTATACTATTTTTCTTTTTAATTATAAAGTATATATGATATACACTCTTTAAAGAATGTGCATCATAATGTTTCCCTTTGATCTTAATAAAATTATTTTATTTGCGGATAATATAAATAAAAAAAATAAAAATAAAAAATCACACAATACGGTATGATTGAATGGTACTAAAAAAGAATAACAAATGTACTTCTGGAGGCTGCAATCGCCATCCTGCAATGGAAAAATAAAAAAAAACATTTTCTATAGTTTTATTATTTTCAAAAAAATTATTTTGTCTACAAATGTGGACTGGGGCTGTCCAGTTGGGCTTGTGAAAGCTTACTAGGGGCCCAACTATGATAAATCAATCCGTTCATTTTCTATTTTGCATATTGTTCTTAAAAAATAAAAATAAAAAATCAAATTGATCTTTATTTTTGTTTTTAATATTTTTAATTCAAAAAAAGAAATGAACAATAAGAATGATTTCGAAAATAAATTGTCAATTTTTTTTTTGAAAACAAATATAACGAAATAATATGAATACATTTATCAGATCAATGTGATTGTTTTCATGAACAACTCATACATAGAGAGTTACAAAATGATCGAATTATATTATTGGAGTCGGACTCATGCCAAGCCCACGGGCCCAACTAAATTGTCTAGTTTACATTTGTAGACTAGAGGGAACCTCTACTTACATATCACACAAGCACTGCAGCATAGGCAATGCGTGTGCAACTTGAAAAAAATTATAATATTTGTTTTTAATTTTAATATATTTTTGTGTCCTCTTCATTATTTATAAAAAAAAAATTATTTTGTTTGCTTAACCAAATTTAAAATTATATTCGTACAAAATTTTTCAAGGTATCCTATCTCTCTTTTTTTTTTTTTTTAATTTAATAATTTTTAGAATCTTATTGTTATCTACAAATAATAAACTACTAATCAATAAATATAAAAAATATACAAATAAATTGAACCTTAGCTATAATAAATAAATTTAAAATTTTGATTTATCTTCAATTATTTTTTTTAAGTTTCATTTTTTAATTTTTTTTAGGAACAATCCAAATATTTTTGTTATAAAGATCATGGAAAAAATTAAATATTTATTTATTTTTAATATCTTTTGGTGTCATCCTTATTATTTATAATTTTTTTATTATTTATTTACTTATCTCACCCTCAAACAACGCATAGAAGATTCCACCAATACACAAACACACAAAATAAGAAGTGATTTACAGAAATTTCACTCCCACCCAACAGATTCCACCAATACTGTAAGGTTTTTTTTTTTTTTTTTCCTTCTTCCAGTTCTCCCTAAATTTCTTTTTAACTATAACTCTTTTCTTCAATTTTTCTCTAATTTTTTAAAAATTTTATTACTTTATTATGATGTATGATAAAATTTCTAATGTACCAATTCAGATAGTGATATTGTTCTATTATTCATCAATAATACTAGCCTACGTGATAACTTTTTACCACTTATTTTTAATTTAGAAATTAGAAATGCAACTGGCTTTTTCCTGTTTTGGTGCAGGCAATGCATATCATCTTTTATGGATTATTTTTTGGTTGTGATTAGAGCTAAAGATTATCGGATAGTCTGTTGCTTCCTTAATTTTAGGCAATAGATAAGAACTTGAGAAAATATGAATAGAAAATAATTGTTCTTTGGCTCAAAAAGAAAATATGAATAGAAATATAAGAATTTCAAAAATTATGAATAGAACATACGAAATATACTAGCAGTTTAGAACTAAAGGATTGTCTAACAACACCACCGTTCTTTTACTGTAAGTATTGTGCTTTTTTTTTCTTTTTTTCTTTTTTAAGTATAAATTTTGTAATTGTTTAGTCAGAAAAATGATATTTATTTATTTATTATTATTTTTTTAGTTTCAAAAAGTGATTTTGAAACTGTACAAGACAAATGTGAAAAAGTAAAAATGTGAAAGTGATTAGTTATGATTGGTTTATTGAGTTCCTATTTAAATGCCACATGACAATAGTTTCAAAAAATCAAGTTAAGGGTTCACTTTATATAATAATATAGATAGTATAGCAGTTGTGCTAGGGACCCTTAGTGGGGGCACCCCTAGCACCCCCAGTTTTTTTTCATTGGCCAGTTTTTGTTTTTTTTCCTTTCCTTCCAATCACCCACAGCCACGTGGGGCTGGGAGTCACTGGGTGGGGGTCTACCGCATTTTTCAATAGTATAGATATGCTTTTTTTTTCTTTTTTCTTTTTTTAATTATTTGTAATTTAGATTGAACTTTTACATGGTGGAAAAAATGAAAAAAAAAAAAAAAAAATCGTAAATATGAGCATAAATCAACATGATCAACAAGATGAAACAATAATGTATATATATGGGTTTTCTTTTTTTTTTTAATTTGTAATTTAGATCAAACTTTTATATGGTGGAAAAAATGAAAAAAAAAAAGAAGAAAAAATCATAGAAATATGAGCGTAAAATCCACATTATAATGTATACATTTTTTTGTTTTGTTTTATTTGTAATTTAGTTTGAACTTTTATATGGTGGAAAAAATGAAAAAAAAAAATCATAAAAATATGAGCCTAAAATCCTATACATTTCTTTTTTTTTTGTTTTATTTGTTATTTTTTAAATGAACATGATCAACAAAATGAAAATGTGAATTTTCCATTGAGAAATTATTAGTTCTAAACTGCTAATTAATAAACATTAAAAATAAATAATAAATAAATACCATTTTTTTTTTTTACTAAACAAGTACAAAATTTATACTTAAAAAAAAAAAAACAAATTAACAAACAAACACTAATTTTAAATAGAACACAAACGGTGAAAGCTGAGATGTGCCATCAATTTTCCTTGTGCAAACTCATAAAATATGCACAGTCAAAACAAATATGATGTGCCACCAATTTTTCCTTTTTTCTTTTTCTTAAAAAATTATAGAATTTATACAAAAATTAAAACTTAAAAATAAACAATCACTATTTTGATACTAAAAAAATAATAATAAATAAATAAATATCATTTTTCTGACTAAACAATTACAAAATTTATACTTAAAAAAAAGAAAAAAAAAGAAAAAAAAGCACAATACTTACAGTAAAAGAACGGTGGTGTTGTTAGACAATCCTTTAGTTCTAAACTGCTAGTATATTTCATATGTTCTATTCATAATTTTTGAAGTTCTTATATTTCTATTCATATTTTCTTTTTGAGCCAAAGAACAATTATTTTCTATTCATATTTTCTCAAGTTCTTATCTATTGCCTAAAATTAAGGAAGCAACAGACTATCCGATAATCTTTAGCTCTAATCACAACCAAAAAATAATCCATAAAAGATGATATGCATTGCCTGCACCAAAACAGGAAAAAGCCAGCTGCATTTCTAATTTCTAAATTAAAAATAAGTGGTAAAAAGTTATCACGTAGGCTAGTATTATTGATGAATAATAGAACAATACCACTATCTGAATTGGTACATTAGAAATTTTATGATACATCATAATAAAGTAATAAAATTTTTAAAAAATTAGAGAAAAATTGAAGAAAAGAGTTATAATTAAAAAGAAATTTAGGGAGAACTGGAAGAAGGAAAAAAAAAAAAAAAAACCTTACAGTATTCAATCCGTGTTTTACATACCAATAACATAAAAATAAATTGTATAAAGAAAACATACCTGACAATGCTTATTCTTATATTTTTACTTGAGGAGCAGTCACTTCCAAAATTAACAAAATGGCTGAGGTTAAAAATAAAAACAACAATAGAGCCTAATCCAATAAAATCAGAGCCACCAGTTAAAAAGAAATTTAGAGAGAACTAGAAAAAGAAAGGAAAAAAAAACTTTACAGTACTCGATCCGTATTTTACATACGGATAACATAAAAATTAATTGTATTAATAAAACATACCTAACCATGCTTATTTATATATTTTTATCGTATTTCACATACGGATAACATAAAAATTAATTGTATTAATAAAACATACCTAACCATGCTCATTTATATATTTTTACTTAAGGAATAATCACTTCCAAAATTAACAAAATGGTTAAGATTAAAAATAAGAACAACAATAGAACCTAACCCATTAAAATCAAACCCACAACCAATTAGGGTTGAGCAAGGAATTTGTGAAATCCATAATCCAATCCAGTCCAGTCCAATCCGGTAGGTTTGGATTGGTTTTTTTAATCCGTGGTTCGGTTCCAGATTGAACCCTACGGTTCCAGATTGAAACCGATCCGGACCATATATAAATAACTTATATATATATTATACATCCTCCCACTTAGTGCCATTTTGGGAACATAGCAAAAAGCCACGTTTTTGGACAAAGTGCCAAAAACGCCAGAAAATTGGTTTGACAAGTGCTAAAAACGCAGGTGTAAAATTACAAATTAGGGCCTATGAAAAAAAAATAAAAAAATAAATTTCTTATGTTAGGTAAGGGTATTTTGGTCATTTTAATTTGATTTGACACCATAAATAAATATTAAACTAAAAAGCAAAGAGCTAGCTTTTTACCAACTTCCCAAATCACTTTCCAAAAAGCTAAAAAGCTTGGTAAAAAGCCAAAAGCCAACTTTTTACCAACTTCCCAAAACACTTATCTTCTCCTATTCCATATAAAACTTAAACCCAAACTTAAACTCGTATAGTACCTTCTTTTATTGCTTTTGGTTGTTAGTTTTTAGTTTTAATTTGTAATGGTCTAAATATTTATGGTAAAACTAATTTTCTTATGGTTGTTTAAATTGTAGAACAGTATGTCACTATTATGAAAAGACATGTTATTGTGGAACCAATATAATATTATATATATTTTTTGTAGATGAAGTAAAAAATTCTAATTGGACAGTTAAGTGAGAGAAGATCACTACAAGAAAAAGCACAATCGGCGATTAAATTTCCTGACTAAAAAAAATTTGATCGCTGAAAGTATAGCTTTTAGGGACCAAAACAGCATTAGTAGCCAAAAGTAAAGTTTTTTGGCGACTAAACAATTTTAGTAGCCAAAAGTCCACAATTGACAACTAAAAATAAGTTTGGTCGCTGATTATATGGGTTTTAGTGACTAAAAAATTTTCAGTAGCCCAAAGTAAAGCTTTTTGGCAACAAAAAAAATTTAGTAGCCAAAAGTCTACAATTGGTGACCAAAAATAAGTTAGGGCGCTGATTATATGGGTTTTCCTGACTAAAAAAATTTTAGTAGCCAAAACTAAAACTTTTTGGTGACAAAAAATTTTAATAGCCAAAAGTCTACAATTGGCGATAAAAAAATAAGTTTAATCGCCAAAAGTGGTCATTTTTAGCGACTGAAATTATTTTGCTCGCTAAAAGTTAATTTTTTATTTTTATTTTGCTACTAAATAGTTTATTTTACATAAATTATATAATAAAATAATTATATCTATATATTTTTTTTTATATAAATATGAGTGTATGTACTATATAAATAATATGTCACATACAGTCATGTGGTGCATAAGGTTTATGGTACGGGAGGTTGGCGGTTTGAGTCTCTGCAAGAGCGAATCAAATTGTTCTACAACAAATTTTTTTTTTTTTTTTCCACATTTGAAGCTTTTGGCGATTACAGGTGCTGGTCGGCGATTCCTTGACTATTGGCGACTAAAACATTGGTCGGTAAATGTATAATTTTAAAGGAATATAATTAACTATTGATGATCAAAATTTTGATCGCTAAAGACTTGCTTTTTGGCAACCATAGGTTTTTTGGTTGGCAAAACCCTCCAAAACCTTTCGCGAGAGGGTTTTGGCGACAAACGTAGCGACCAAAATTTTTGGTCGTCGAATGTCATTGGCGACCAAAAATAGACAATTGATGACTAATATTTGAGTCGTTAAAAGTAACTTTTTTTTTATATGGATGTTGGTGTGGAACAATAAAAAGTGAGGGAACAAAACGTGTCGGTTAGTTAAAGCATGCAGGTGTAGGATTTATTATTATTTTTATATAATTTACAGGTGTCAAAAGTTTCAAGAGATTAAATTGTGGCTTTACTTAATAAATAGTATAGATGTATAAGTAATACAATACAAAACGTGGCATTTTCACTCAAAAATGACAAAGACCATAGCGGTGTATTATTTAATGATTTTATCAACAAAAAAAAAATGTTAAAAACTTAACAAATTGATTATCCAAACTTTAAAAAAAATTAAATAACTCAAATTTGTAAATAATTCTAGCCTAACTTGAGTTCATTTTATTGGATATACAGGTGTGTGTTGAAAGTCAAGCTTATATAAATTTGGGTTATTCTCAGCACAAGTCAGGTTGAATCTAACTCTTCAACTCACCCAAAATTCTACACTTTAAAACTTTCTACAAAATTATACTTTTGAAGCCTAGTCAAACTACATTTATAATGACCATCTAAAATTAAATAAATAAATTTATAATTTATTTTTGTTCTATATCACCCACTATTTTGGGAGAAGCGCCCTAAGATACTAGGAATGGGTGTATATATTTTACTATCATTTTTTTTATTTATTTTATTAAAATATGTTGATATATATACATATTATATTTTCGGTTATGTTATAGATAATTGAATAGAAGATTTTATTCTATCAAATCACTTATGATTTATCTAATCATTTATTATATATTATATATATAAAACAATACATTTTGTTTTCAAATAGAACTCTTCAATCCTAAAGAGAGGGGGGAAGGAGAGAGAGTCCAGAGACTATGTGGAGTCAATGTGTTTTCTTCTTCTGAAGAGTGAAGAAGAGTCTTCTCCAATAATGGCTTTTCCAACGCAAAACCAGCCTAAAGTGGAGGCCACGGTTAGAACCCAGAATGTTGATAATAGTCCTATACATCAAGCTCAAGATGAAGAAGAAGAGCAAAATTACACTGGTTATTACTCTTCTTCAATAGGCACAATTGTGGCTGTGAATGAGCCTCAAACTCGTCACAATGCCCAAAAATACCCACCAGGGTATAGGTTCTGTCCCTTTGACCACAAGCTCATCCATTACTTGAAGTTGAAGGTCGCGGATCAGCCATTACCAGATGATATGTTCAAGGATGTCAATCTTTATAGTCATAATCCTGATTATTTTACAGGTTTTATTCTCTCTCTCTCTGGCTTGTTTTTAGTTTAGTTCTTATATGGTAGTTTTAGTTTAGGTCAATGGTTTTAGATTTTTACTTTAAAAGCTTATGAAAAAGATGATATTTTGTTTTAGGGTTTTGAAAAGTATCATGATCTATGATCTAGGATTTTTTTAATGGTGTTGGTTTTGATCCATGGAGTTAGTTTTAGTTTTTATGTTTTAAGATTTTCTAAAGGCTTTTGAAAAAGATGTTGGTTGGAACTTTGATATTTTGTGTTTTAGGGTTTTGAGAAACATTATGTTCTACCAATTTTACATGATTTTTGGTATTGATACATTTAGTTCATATGTGGTGGTTTTAGTTCTTATGTTGTAAGGTTTCCTAAAGGCTTCTTAAAAAAATGAGACTTTGATTTTTTTTGTTTTAGGGTTTTGAAATAACGTGGTGTTCTATGGAAATTTTAAATGGTAGTTGGATTTGTTTTCTTGCTTCTGTTTCTATATATTTTCAGTTACTTCATATACATGTGATAGTCTTAGTTCTTATGTTCTAGGGTTTCCTAGAGGCTTTTGATAAAGATGGATGAAAAAGAAATTTTAAGTGGTTGTTGCTTTTATTTTCTTTCTTTGCTTTTGTTATTGTTTTTGGTTCAATCAATTGAATCTAAACCCTATACATACTGAGTTGCATTGAAAACAATTGACGTAATAGGATGGTGCATGGCTTCTGTAACAGAATAATAAAAATATAAAGAAATTTTAAACATTCAAAATTGATTTTTTATTTTTAGTAATGTGTTATATCTCTTGATTTTATCTTTACAGTAAATTTTTACATGTCTTTGTATGAGATGTCTTCTCTCAACTTAACTTTAATATTAATCATCAAATTAATTAACAGAAAGGCACGGACCATTAGGAGAGAGGGAGTGGTACTTCTTCACACCAAGGGATCGAAAGTATCTGAAGGGAAGTCGGCCAAGCAGAAAAGCCGGTTATGGTTATTGGAAGGCCACAGGAGCAGATAAGCCAATCAAGTTAAACGGTAACACCATCGGATACAAGAAGTCGTTGGTTTTCTATCTCGGCAAACCACCAAAGGGAGACAAGACCGATTGGATTATGCATGAGTTTAGACTGAATGCACCTCCGAGAAGGCGAAAGAATGCGAATGACATGAGGGTATAAATAAAAGTCTTTTCCATCTCTACTACTAAACTTTCATAACTAGTATTGTTTATTTTACTAACAAAGTTATCCTTTATTCTTTATTCTATTCCTGCAGCTGGATGATTGGGTTTTATGCAGGGTTTATAAGAAACATAAGAAATCGAATAAAGCCAAACAAGATCATCCTGATGATCTGATTAATTATTCTGTTCCAGCAGTAGCATTGTCAGACGAGAATGCTCCGTGTGTTAATAATGACAACAATGTCACTGAAATGAATTGGGACTATAACAATAGCATTGGAGAGTCGAATCAATTAATTATTAACTCATGCAATGACTTCTTTGGATCAGCTTCCCTAGATGAACTTGGAATGCATCATTTTACTGATCCCTATCCAACAAGTAGTCACACTCAATCACCTTTCCAAAACGAATTCCTCCAAACCCCACCTCAGTTTACCGATTACGCTAGTCTCCCAAATTTCTCCATGCCTCCTCAGCAGCCAACAACAAGTTTCAATTATGGGTCTAGGACAAATGCCTCAACCATACCTTTCATGTCAAGGTACAGGGAAAAAGAAGAGAATGGTTGGGATTCTAGGACAAGAAAGCCCCAAGAGGATGATACATGGAGCTTTGGAAAATTGCACAAACATGGTGGTTTGAATGATTTTGCCTTTTCCAACTATGTGGATCCTTATCCAAGCGTGGACAATCTTCAACTCAACAATGCCCCAGGTAGTCCTTCATTGCCAAAGTCAATGTGAACTATGGTGCTTCTATCTTTTAGTGCTGCAAAACACAAAACCAGACATAAAAAATATATGCATGCATAAATAAGATTTTTCAAAATTTGTTCTTTTTTTTGAAAAATCATCTACATCATATATTTTCTATATCCCGTTCTGTGTTAAGCAAGTAGTTTGGAATTTAGAGAGTTTAGTAGTTGATTAGCTTTGAAGTTTTTCTTCTCCTGTAAACGGAATTTAGAGAGAGTTTTGAAGTTGATTGGCTATGAAATTTTTCTTCTCTTCTGTGAACTATGTATTATAGTTTCGTCAAACTTTTGCTTTTGTTTTTCATGCATGAAAATCGGTTTTTTTTTAATTTTTTTTTTTTTCCTGATCAGCAATGAAAATTCTATTAAAACCATAAAATTAAAGATATAAGAAGATGAAAGTGTATTGACAGAGATTTGAAGAGTGTACAAATTTTCACAACAACAAAACTAACTATTTACTGCTTTATGTTTACGGCATACATCAAATGCATGCCGTAGTTAGTACATTCTACGACATTTTTTTTTTTCTTCAAGCCATTAATATTTTTTCAATAACGACATACATAACATGTAAATCGTTAATTTATATATTTATGACATTCAAAAGTATGCCATAAAAAATGTATATTTTCATGACTTACAAAAATGTCATAAATTATTTGCACTTGAGACGTCTGGACTCTCTCTCCTTCCCCCTCTCTCTCTCTCTTTAGGGTTGAAGAGTTCTATTTGAAAATAAAATTTATTGTTTTATATATATAATATAATAAATTATAAGATAAATCATAAGTGATTTGGTAGAATAAAATCTTGTATTCAATTATCTATAACATAACAGAAAATATAATATATATATATGCATATTTTAATAAAGAAAATAATAGGAAAATACATGCACCCAATTCCTAGTATATATATTTATTTATTTATTTTTAGATGGTCATTATAAATTTAGTTTGACTAGGCTTCAAAAGTATAAATTTTGTAAAAAGTTTTAAAATGTAATAAGTTACTGAGAATAGCCCAAATTGATATAAACCCGACTTTCAACCCGCACATGTATGTCCAATCAAGTTAGGCTCGAATTATCCACAAATTTGAGTTATTTAATTTATTTTTTTTTATAGCTACATGATTCTACAATTAGAGAAAATTTTAGTCTTGCCATGAAAAAAACACAAACATGCACACATGCAGATGCTTGGACATACTTAACAATTCAGTTCGACACAACATGCCTTAATCCCAAAAATAATAGTCCATTACCAAGCATACTATGGAGCCCATCAAATTACAGCAAAGAGAAAACACAACTCCATCCATAATGATATATATAAACAGCAATATAGAACAAATAATCAACACAAGGATATCCAAGCAATCACTTGAGTCTTTGGCCCTGTTTGGTACAGCTTAATTTCAGCTTATTTTAGCTTTCAGCTTAATTTAAGCTATTTTGATGTGTTTGGTTTATCTTAACAATACAGCTTATAACTTTTTGTAAGTCAGAAATTAACTTATTCTTTGAGTGGGGCAGGAGAAGCTTAATTTATAAGTCAGAAATCAGCTTATGTTCATAGTTATAAGCTATAAGCTGTTAAGGTATAAGTTATAAGCATTTTCCCACAGCTCTACCAAACAGGGCCTTTATATCCAAGTAAGACTCAACTGTTTTTAATTTAATAAAACACAGACATACAGCACTCATCTGAAATGATTGAAATGAGTCAATAGATTGCATTTGTAATTGCAAACGTGTAAATAAAGAAGTACAAACATGGTGAGGTATCCTTTTCTTATGTTTCTGTTTAGATGCTGCTAATCTTTTATGCTATAAAGTTGGTCTCAATGATATATATATATATATATATATTTTTTTGATAAATTCTCAATGATATAGTTTTATCCTGTTGTTAATGTGAAACATCACTTCTCATATTGTGTGAAACATCACTTCTCATATTGTTTGAAACAAGATGGGATAAAAACATAGAACAAAGAAAAACTACTCACTAAGTTGCTTATACATATAAGCATAGACATGCGTTGTGTTGCAGAAGATCCACCTCTAAGAGTTTTGCACCTTATGCTTTTATAGGGTATGATTTGTAAATGTTATGATATAACAGGGTATTATAGACAACTCGTTTCAAGAAGGACAATATGGGAAATTTAAGAAATTCATTTAAGTTGGCGGCTGACTTTGCGAGAAGCCAATTCAGCAAGCATTCTAAAAGCTAACCTAGGTAGCTTCTTTGAGATGGGCTTTGGCTTGCGTGACTTTTGGCTGAATCACTTTCTGTTGTCTTCACCAAACAGGAAAAATTTATTCAAAATTACTTTTATAGTCAGAAAGGACTTTGAAACACCACCTTCGTATCTTCTCATATGTCTTAAGTAGTCATCTACGTAATAAACTCTTACATATAAAGGTCTCTTATCAGATTAGGGAGAAGAGGTTGGATTCAACACCATCTAATGTTGCCACTTCCTCACTGTCTCCGAATCACATTTTTAACCATCGCTACTATGATTAAGACAATTATTGACACCATTTTCTTCTTCATCATCACTACTAAATTATTAGCAACTAGATACTCCAAAAATTTAAGCTATTGGGAAATAGACCAAACAATACATATCAAACTATCTAACATGACTGACTACCCTGTCCTACACAAGGTGAGGCAAATTGATGAACACACCCCGTTGAACAAAGAAGGTGCACCATAGAAAATCGAATGGCGAACAAATGGATATAACAACTTGAACCTAAGACTTCCTAAAACTAAAGCTCTGAAAGCATATTAAATTGTTAATAACCAGCCACAACAAAAGCTGAAGATATTAAGAAATTAGCACAACAAAGTATATCAAATTATTTAAAATCAAATGTCACCAAAAGCATCTCCATTACTTTATTGTAATTTGTAAATATCATAAAATCATAAAATTTTATTTATTTCTTTCAATGTTATCCAATTTTATTTTATTTTTCAAATTAACAAAACAACTCTTACTAGTAGACATGTCAGGGTTTCTTGAATATCACTAGCAAATTGAGGCATTGCCATTTATTTTTCATAAATGAGAAAATTAACAATGGTAATGAACAGGACCCTTAGACTAGCAATATTAAAGAAGAAGAAAAAAAAAGAATAGCTGATAAAACCTTTAGGTGGATGCACATGTCAAATCAAACTATAGTACCAATTCTACTAAAGAAGTCTGGTAAAAACAAAAGAATAAAAGAATATCCTTACTTCTGTAATGTCATCCTCTCCAACAGTTGCAAATGGTACAATTGTAGCCCCAAACCTTGCTGCCATCCTCACAAATTGGGGTTGATCAGGCCAAAACAACTTGTATATTTCACCCTGACAAACATAAAAGTTCCATCACTGTCATGAATTAGAGTTTTTATGAATACAACCAATGCTTTCCTTAATAAAACTAGTGTACATTTCCAAGCCTCAAAAAATGAAAAGCCTGACTCATAAACGCCATGCAACAAATGGCCTCTCTGTCTCAAGATTAAAAATGAGGGTTATAAGAGAAATGAGTTTCTCTCCATTTCTTTCCACTTCCACTTACGTTATCCAAACAAGTAAGAGAAATACATATCTCCATTTCTTTTTTTATCACTCAATACAAACATTGCGTTAAAAATTCATTGTGTCATCATTAACAGATATCCATAATTTACAAGCAGAATGGTCACAAATTGAAGTTCCATATCCGGTTAATGTTCATGTTTGCGTTGGTGTGATTTCATATTTTTAAATGGCGAGATATTATTGAATCTGGCTGCAAGAATGATCAATTTGGCAAATTCCCAGCAAAAGCAGCTGCCATGTCCATCAATGATCTGGTAAAGACAATAGATAGTGTAGTACATGTAAAACTTGGTGTATAACAAAGCAACAAAACAAAACAATTTCAGACAAATCTAAGGATTTCGATTTCAAATAATACAGGGAATGCCCTAATCCAAACATAACCTGCAAGACCAAACAAGGTTCCAATGATTATATGACATGCTATTAACATTTTATTCACAACCAAATGTAATTTTATTTCCATTTTTCTTTCTGCTGATGCCGTTAAAACATCAACTGCCTAGGTAACAATATAGTTGTTGCACATACTTTAAAACTTACCTTGCAAATCTAAATCAACACTGCACCTCCGATCAACACCACCCCCGGCGACGGAGTTCTCTGCGAAGTCAACGGTTCACTATCTGATTCAGATTGGTGATTCACGATCTGAGATGAAGAGAGAGGGAGGATCGGTGGTTCAGATCTGGTTATGACGGCGGCGGATCGGTGATCGGCGGCAGATCTGGAGAGAGAAAGTAGAGAGAGATCGGCGGTAGATTTGTGGTAGTATGTAGCTCGCAGACTGCGGCGAGGCCGCCGGCTCAATGATCGGAGACAGCGACGTTGACGGCGGCGAGTGACGCTGAAATCAGCGTTAGTCGGCGATGGAGGCGGCGGAGGCGAACTTAAGCGTGAGTGAGGAAATCAGCAGCAACGGCGGAGGAGGCGGCAGCTGCGGCGGGAGAATGCAGCAGCTGCGGCGTAGGTGAAGTGAGGAGAACGGGGAGAGAGAGAGAGAGAGAGATCTGAACGTGAGTGAGAGTGAGAGTGAGAGTGAGAGAGTGCATTGAGTGAGTGTGACTGAATTTTTTTGTCCTTTTTAAATTTAAATAAGAATGATGAGTTGGACCCTTTTTTTTCTCACGTTTTTTTATGTAAATAATTTACATAAAGAAAATACTTTTTAATTTTTTTAAAAATTCACTAAATTTAAAAAATATATATAATTTAATATTTTATAATATAAAATGTATGTTGTCTTAAATGCAAAGATTTTATAACATATTTTTATATGCCATAAAAATATATATTTTTTACGACATACTTTTGCATGTCATAAAAAATTAGATTGAAATTTTTTTTAAAAAAAGTTTTCACGACATTCATTAGCATGTCGTGTAAAGTTATAATATTTTACAACATGAAATGTATGTCGTTTTAAGTGCAAATATTTTACGACATATTTTTATAAATTGTAAAAATATACATTTTTTATAGCATATTTTTACATCCCATAAATATATAAATTAACGACTTACATGGTATGTATGCTATTATTGACAAAACATTAACGGCTTGCAAAAAAAAAAAAATCGTAGAATGTACTAACTACGACATGTATTTAATGCATGCCGTAAATATAATACCATAAATAGTTAGTTTTGCTGTAGTGAATTAACTTGAATTCTATAGTTTCAATCTAAAGTATCAATTTTTTGATTTTAAGAATGATGAAAATTGTTTCAAAATTCTAATTTGAAAACAAGATTCTTGCAAGAAAATGGAAATAGAAAGCAATCCTCAAGATGACATATTATTGTCCACCGATCATAAATATATCAATGCTGTTTGGTTTAACAAGGTTGGTCTGTTATGAATATGAATATTTTTAAAGAGGAATGACATTGCAAAGCTAAAATGTCAGCTCAAAAAGCTTAACTCACGCAGGAGTAGTTTGGAAACTTGGTAAAAAGTCAATTTTTTAGCCTTTTGACAAGTTTTTCCAAAAAAAGGTACAAAAAAGTCACCAAAAAATCAAATTTTTTGCCGAAAAAGTTAAAAAATTAATTTTTTTACCAACTTTTCAAAATACCTCACAGTCAGCAAGAGCTGAGAAGACTTTGCTTTGTGAGATTGAATTATTGAAACGCTGACCCAATCTTTTCCGTTGTAACCAAAAAAAAAAAGAGAAAGCAATTCGTCGAATATGAAGACACAATGGCTGGCACATGTTTTTGGACTCCGGTTTGCTCACATGTGGCATATCTGGGTAAGGAAAATGATTTGGAGCCCTAAAAAGAGGTCTCCTAATCCCCTTAATTTCTTGTTTTGGCAATTGTTTTTTTTTTTTTTTTTTTTTTTTCTTACTTGATATAGAAATTATGGGGATTAGGGGGGATGTTTTTAGGGGATGTAGCATGACCGATCTGGGTAATAAGACACCAAAAAGAATTTTACAAGACCCTGCTAGTGCTAGTGCTAGTCGATACCAAATTTCCTCTGCTTTGATTGGGTCTCTGAAATTAAAAACGATTAATGCTTGGGATCTTCAAAATTGAAGACCTTCATGATCTCTAAAATGATATAGGCCAATCATGTATTTTTATTTTATTGTTTTTTTTTTCTTTCCTTCCTAGATCAATCACAGATGAGTAGAGATTGTGGGAGTTGTGTTTTTTGGAGGTTTGTATTACCTTTGTGAATAAAGAGCTATTCAGTGTATTTGGTTTGAATTTTTTGAATTAAGTTTTTGGAAATTGAGTTTTTTTATTTTCATATTTTTTTTGTTTTTAGTGAATATTTTTAAAATTTTAAACATTTTTTTTACTTTTTTATATGCACCTCACTTAAATGTATCTAAAAAGTAAAAAATTTGTGAAAAAATATTTTAAAAATTAATAAATACATAAAAATACAAAAAAAAAATGTACTGAATTCTTGTATTTTTTTTTTAATATTTTTGGTATTTAGTGAATTTTTTAAAGGCTTTTTTTCACAAATTTTTTACTTTTTAAATATGTTAGGTATGTCTAAAAAGTTTTTAAAAAAAAAATTTACTTAAAATATTAAAAAAATTCAGTAAAAACAAAAAAATAAGAAAAATAAGAAAGTAAAATTTTGTGAAAAGTGTTTTTGAAAAAATGTAAATCAAGGCAGTGTTTAACAATTGATTCTGATTAATGTGCAGATAAAGTAGATAGGATGAACAAACTTGGAGGAAAGCAATACGACC
This sequence comes from Camellia granthamiana, assembly GCA_036172215.1. Lineage (NCBI taxonomy): Eukaryota > Viridiplantae > Streptophyta > Magnoliopsida > Ericales > Theaceae > Camellia > Camellia granthamiana. Next base: position 74,482,106 of record CM069915.1, on the reverse strand, counting down.
TTGCAAATGACATCCGAGAGCATGGTAAGAACTTGAACAATGCATGTGGTATTTAAAGGTTTATCTTAGAAATGTGGTTTTATGAGTAGATAAAGACTGCTAAATGTTTGAGTGGGTGATAATATAAGACTGAAACATCCTCAATGGCATCACACACACAACTAATATAAAATAGCTTCTAGCTGGTTCTTTAGACTGCTTTGGCATTATTAACAGCATTCAATAGTATGGGATAACCTTGTTAAATTTAAGATTTATGAACATATATAAGAATTATATTTATCCCTTGACCTTTTTCCCTTGGTATCTTCATTTTCTGGCTTCTAGAACATTAACATCATGTATAACAGAGGCAATTCTTTTTGTCATTGAAGTTGTTTGTGTTTAATTAGCTGATGGATGGAAGGATCAGCAAATAGAACAGTTCCAAGCCTTGGAGGCTCATTTTACTCTTGTAGGTCTGTTTTTCTTGTTAGCTAGTAAGCTATTTTCAAGAAAATGGAATTTTTTTCCCTCTACTTTCTGTGTCTCTGGTTTATTTGAACATGGTATGTGTGGGTGAGAGGTGTGGTTAGAGGTAGTCCGGGAAGATGGCGGACACTTCAATGGCTTGGGATCACCGAAGGTGGAGAGGAGGAGATCAAGGCAAGCTTGGAGAGGGAGAGGTTAGCAGTGATAGACCTTGAATACTAATGTAAAGCGAGAGAGGGTGTTTTAGCATGAGACTTGGCTGTATTGTTGTTGTTATGTCTCGCTGCACATACGATACATTATATAGGCTATAGGAGTATTGGAGCCCAAGCAAACTGTTGGATAGGTGGCTCGTTCTCCTCAATTCTGCCAGAAGTGATATAAGCCCTTCTGCCGTCTGTGGCTCGACGGCAGGCGGAGAGCAATGTTTCATGGCAGGCGGAAAGTAACGTTTCATATATGCATCAGATGACATGAACGTAAGGTCATTGTTGCCTCTTCTCCAAGCCCGGTCGAGATGGAGTTGTCTTAGCAAGAAGACAACCATCCCGACGATCCCATGACCTTAGCCGTCAGTCCAGTATCCTCTGATGATCCCGAGCAGTAGTGCCTGGGTCCTGCTCCCAACCCAGGCATCCAAGTAGGTGAATAGGCTAGGGCCCACCTTAGTGTGTAGGAGAGCCAAGGGCTCGCTTCCAGGCGACCAGGTAGGAGGATGAACCGCGGGCTTATCTCAATGTTTAGGAGAGAGGCTCGCTTCCAAGCGACCAAGTAAGAGCATGGGCCGCGGGCTTATTTCAATGTTTAGGAGAGCTAGTGTTTATCAATCCAAGTCCAAGTGAACTGGGGGCTGATTGTATTGTTGTTTGGTCTTGGAGCGAGGTATGAAGGACCATGGACCCTGCAGGGCCATGGTGCTGCCTGTTGCAGGGCTCTTCATATCTAGATATATTTGGACTTGTATATATGTTTCCGCTTAGGCTAAGCATATAGTTTTGGTTGCCTTAGGACATGGCACCCATAGGGCTCGCCATGTATCAAACATACGACATGCCCGACGTGGTGCCTTATTGGTCTACCATGTGGGTGGCACATGACGCCCATAGGGCTCGCCATGTATCAAACATACGACATGCCCGACGTGGTGCCTTATGGGTCTGCCACGTGGGTGGGGTTTTGATGATGTGGCACCTGTAGGGCTTGCCACATATTGAGCTTGATACAAGTACCCACAATAATGCCCCCTTGTACAGATGCTCTTATAGCTAATGAGAGTATTTGAACATGACTATGTTAAAAAGTTTTGAAAAATATTAACTCATGCAGACAAGTATTCAAATAGAGTCGTCTAAATTAGGCTTTTGATACAATGGGGGCATTTGGATTGCTCATGGAGAGTTTACATTTTAAATTTCATCCGGTGCGAGCCGGCCGGATAAAGATGTGGGCTTGTTGGGCGATGGCTTGATTCTGCGGAATTTTCACTACTTCACAGGAGATTTCGGCTTCGTTCCATAGGCACCAGATTCCGCCCCTCACCCTTTCCATGTCGCTAGGAGGGGGGGCAATGGTCTTGGTGTTAGGAAAGCCCATGATTTGGCTCATGAACTGGGCCTCGCTTCCCCTTTTTTTTGTGTTTGTGATGATGACGAGGTGGAAGCGTCCGCTAGAATGTAGGTGCATGTAGTGTTGGAGGAAGTTAGGGTGAGCGACGCCCTCAGTGTTGAAGAAGAAGATGTTAAGCGGAATGTTGTAGGGGATGTTTGGCTGAGCACTGCGGGAAACGCTCTATTCTCCCATGTTGAGATCTGCAAAGCTCTCTATGTCCCACCCAAGTCCCAAATCTTCATTTGGGTTTTCCAATGGTGCTGACATGATGGAGATGTGGTGGTCTAGATCTCTCTCTGTCGGTCTTTGCGAGAGGATGTTGATGCGGATCCTCTCGAAATGTGGAACTAACACCTGATTTGCTGGCAGGTGGATCCCTAGAGAGTGAGGTTGATTTCTTGGTTTAGCAAAAACCAAGTATGGGACAGTGGTATTGTGTAAAGTTCTGGAATGGTTAGTGCCTTGTACCATCCTCTTATTTTACCCCGAAATTCTTCTGGCACTTCTACGACTGTATGAGCAGATATTAGGTGTTGGATCCAAGGGGATTCGAATAACTGATCTTGGAATTGCCATGGAGGCATGGAGAACATCTTTCGAAAGAATTCGCACATCGGGCGGCGGCGGTGAGTAGGAGTGGAGCTTGAAGCTCTAGAGTTGGAGCTTGAAACTCTATAGTTTGGACCTTTTGGATTTAGAGCCTTGTTCACCGGCCGCCAAACGGTGTTATCTCAGTGCCCCTCTCTTCCGAAAGCCATTTAGAGAGAATGGGTTGTTAAAGTTAAGAGGAGAGTGTTGGCGAGTGAATATGAATTTGCTTGCGTTTTTTTTTTTTTTTTTTTTTTTTTTTTTTTTTTTTTTTGTTGACCTGCATTTGTGCTCTTATAAAGATGGGGTTGCATTGGAAAAGAGGGGGTGAACTTACTGACTTTTGTAGCTTTTGTTTGGAAAGAGCGATCTATGGAGAGGACAACTCATCGATTGGAGTTATAGCTTTAGAGCAAACCATTAATGGCTACTGATTGGAGCTGCCATGGTAGCGTGCAATAGCTTTTTAGAAAGTCTAAGGTTGTTGCAGTCTATTTTTAGTGTTTATAATAAGCAAAGAGAATTTTTTTGATTGGTTTAAGGATTTTTTCTTGGGAAGGTACACTCTCAGAATGTATATAAATTTATTTAAATTATTTATTTATTTATTTATTTATTTTATTATTATTATTATTTTTTATTATTATTATTATTTTTTTTTTGGAACTTCTCGTTCTGCTTGAACATTGCATTTTTGCCACATAAAAGATTGTGTATATTTTGGGTATAACTTGAACTTGTTCGAACGATTCAAATAGTGAGCTCGCCGTTTTGTAGAAATAAGGACTCTATATATATACAGATATATATATATAATTATATTTTTTTTTGAATCAAGTAGGAGCTCTGTTTGCACCTTTTATCCATTGTACAGAAGGGTGTGTTATGGACTTGGTTACCCGTTCATTTTTGTGTTTAGATTAATGTACCGTTAAAAAAAAAAAAGATTCCACAGTCTCTCAGGTTGATTTCTGGGTTTCTATACTCCCTCTCCTCCTCTCTCTAAAGTTGGTTGGCTGCCTATGTTGTATTCAAGCTTTTAGAGAGAACCAGAGGTTGTCATCGGTGGGTCGCGAGAGTGTGGAGTGGTGCAGCAGTGGTGAGGTGACTCGCCTGCTGTCTCGGACTGAAGTAGATTGCGACAGTAGAGGTTCGGTTTCTGGGTATAAAAGAGTGGCTAGAGTTTTGTGTTGTTGGTTTCAAGGTGAGGAATCGAACTTCGAAGTCGTGAAAGGAGAAGAGAGACGAGTCGGGTAGAGAGATAAAGGAGGGAAGAAAAGTGTTGTGTCGCGGATGGGCTGCGAAGCAATCGGTTGGGCTGTTGGGTGTTGAGGTGATTTTGGATTGGCTGCTAGGGTTGGGTTCTTGCCGATCGCGAGTGGGTTTTCTCTTGATTGAAGAATCTATGAGTCATCGACAGAGGCTGAGGTTTTGATCTGTTTGAATCGATAAAGTTGGGTTTCTAAGGGTTATTGCTATGGATGGAGCTTGAGAGGAGCAATCGAATCAGGAAGGCGAAGAAAGAGGAGCTGCGGATACTCGCGGAGCTTGTCGCGGTTGCTACCGTAGGTTGTAAAGGTATGGGTCTGCTCATAGTTGATTTGAATTTTGTTTTCATATATAGATTCATATATATATATATATAAGGTATTGTTTTGTGGAAAATAGAAGGCTGTTGAAAAATAAAGGTGAGCCACGTAATAAAAATAAAAATAAATATATATATATATATTTTTTTTTGAGCATGAGGCAGATCAATAAAAAAGGGTTGTGTTTTGGAGAATTGGAGAGGTCTATAATAAAATGTTAATTAGGTAAAGAGTGAAAAGGTTGGAAAGTTATTAATAACGAATATTGGAGAGGTGTATGCTTAGAAAATAAAAATAAACAAAATATCGGAGAGCTATTTGGCAAAATTTTAGAATTGTATTGAGAGCTATGAGGTTTTATTTTTTTATTATTTACAGGTTGTAAACAGAAAAGTTGAACCGAGGGAAGCCCACAAAAGGATTTGGAGAAGTATAAAAATAAGATAAATAAATAAAATAATGAAGGGGCTATTTTATTTTATTTTATTTTTAAATTGATGAGGTAATAGAGGGCTGTAAATAAAGGAGAGCTATGAAAGATGAAGCCCATAAAAAAATTTCGGGGATTATAAGACCATGAGGCGAGGGAGGCTCAAGAATTTTTTATTTTGTTTTTATTTTGTTTTTTTTTTACAAAAAAGAATTTCGTGAAATAAAGAAAGATGAAGCGAGGGAGGATTGGTGCGAGGGGAGTGGCGAGGGGAAGTAAAGATTAACGGGAGGGATGGTGGGTGTTGCGAGGGATGGGTTTCATTATGCGAGGGAAAAGGGGCTATCTCAAAATAGTGCATTAGCCTTAGCGAGAGAAAGAGATTTTTTTTTTTTTTTTTTTTTTTGGTGAGAGAAATGAAAATGAGTGCGAGGGGTGGAGGGGAGGTGCGAGGGATGGGTTTTGTTATGCGAGGGAAAGGGGCTATCTCAAAATAGTGTCTTAGCCTTAGCGAAGGGAAGAGATTTTTTTTTTTTTTTGGGTAAGTTGTATATCAAAAAAAAGTTGAAATGAGGAGAAGTAAAGATGAATGCGAGGGGTGGAGGGAGTTGCAAAGGAAATGAAGATGAGTGCGAGGGATGGAGGGGAGTTGCGAGGGATGGGTTTTGTTATGCGAGGGAAAGGAGCTATCTCAAAAAAAGTGTCTTAGCCTTAGCGAGAAGAAGTTTTTTTTTTTTTTTTTTTTTTAAAACTTCGGTAGGAAGGGTTACATATGAGGGGTGAGGAGAGTTGCGAGGGATGGGTTTGGTTGTGTGAGGGAAAGGGGCTATGCGAGGGATGGATTGTGTTATGCAAGGGAAAGGAAGATGAGTGTGAGGGGTAGGGGAGGTGCAGCTCTTTTTTTTTTTTTTTTTTTTTTAAAAAAAAAAAACTTTCGGTGGAAATAGTTAGAAAATGAGAGAGGGATAGAAACATATGTGGAAAGCGAGAGAGAGGGAAATTGGAACGAAGGTGTACTTCATGCGAGGGATAGAGGCCTAGCGAGGGGAAGAGGCCTAACTCAAAAAAAAATTTTTTTTTTTTTTTTTTTTAAACTTCGGTGGAAATAGTTAGAAAATTAGCGAGGGATAGAAACATACCTGGAAGGCGAGGGAGAGGGGAATTGGAGCAAAGGTATACTTCATGCAAGGGATAGAGGCCTAGCGAGGGGAAGAGGCCTAACTCAATTTTTTTTTTTGATTGGTAAAATGTATTTCAAGTAAAATGCACCTTAATGGTGAATGCCCTTTTTGATTTGTAAGTCTTGTGTTGATGTAGGAAAGACGAGGTTTTGTGATATGGCTAAAGTAAAAGGGGGAAGTGTTGTTTCCCGTCGCAGCGCGCAACAATCACTAGCAGGTTCTTCTGGCATTTCCAAGTCAAAAGTGGGTAAATCCAAGAAAAATCTTTTTAAGGCCAAAAAGGACACAGATCCTCCAATCGTCCCTCCAGCAGAATATTGGTGTAGGGCACCTTTCTTTGGTGCCATGGATCTGTTTTGGGCGAGGGTGGACTTATTTGATGACAATGGTGGGGGCCCAACTGATTTTCTTCTTGGTGGGGTTGAGCCAGAGAAAGGGGTTGAAGCTTTTGTTCCTCCAGAGTCTATTGTACGTTTTCATATGGAGAAGGGCACTTATCCTTATTCTTTTCCGACTTTTGAGGATTATACAGGGCCCAAAGATGACTTTGATGTCTAGAGTGCAGCTATATTTCGCCATCTCTCATATTGTGAGGTGCTTACTGAAGCTAAGATTGCTACTGTTATTTCTCAGTGTATGCGGATTAAACGGGAGCCATCTTGGCTAGAGTTCGCATTGTCACGTTGGAGTTCAAGCTCTCATACTTTTATTGCGCAGTGGGGCGAGACGACCCCTACTCTAGAGGATGTAGCTATCTTGACGGGGTTAGAGCACCTTGGATCAGCGAATCCTAGCACAGGAAGTTTGTCCCTTAACCAGATGGCTATTGTTAGGAGATTGGAGAAGGCCGTGGCACCGGCAAGGAAGTTATTAAGTCGTTATCAAAATAAAGTGTTAGTAACACCTCGATCACGAAAATGACCAAAAAACACTTTTAGGGGATGGCTTCGGTACTGGTTTCGAGATCTTAGCCATCAGGTGCAAGGAAATGCGGAGGACGGATTCATAGGTCCAGGGATGAAAGACGACAAGTGGGGGAGTGTTGAGCATTTAGCTGCTTTCATTACATATTGGCTGTCGCGGTACGTCTTGATGGGTAGACCTCAAGACAGTATTTGCCATGAGCTCTTTTCTCTTGCTGCGATTCTTGCTTCCGGCCGTCCGATTCCGTTGGCTCCTTTATTTCTGGAAGTGCTATCTAGGAGGTTAGATATATATCAGGAGGGTGTTGATCGTTCCAACGGACGATATGATGTTACTAACTTCCTCCCTACTACCTTTCTGCAGTTGTTTTTATATGAGAGATTTCCTAGCTTGGCCCCTATGCCAAAGGCGTTTTCCATTGAAGAAAGTAAGCCGCGTTCTGCTAGGTGGGCTGAGGGATGTGTACAGGGGAGTTTGGCCAGCATTTTTTATTTTGAGGACAAGTTTGTTGCTCGTCCTTATGTCACACCAGTTCGTGGAGTATCTTCTACCATTGCCTACCGCCTAAATGATTGCGAGCTTGTTCTCGAGCCGGGTGTGTCTTATTTGGGGGATGCAGATTCAGTGATGGTTCTTAGCACCGTTTCTGGGTATTTACCTTATTTTGTGGATGGCACATATGGTATGGTGGCCTATAATCCTTTAAGAGTTGCTCGACAATTTGGTTTGGACCAAGGGGTTCCTCAACATCTTCTTTCCCCTGTACCTTCGACCGTCGACTGTATGCAATTATATGTATACTCTTTTCTTTCAGAAGAATTAACGCGTCGGGGACGAGTTGTGCTAGCAAGTAAGGGTAAAATTGGCGGAACCACCCCTAGTTAGAGGAAGTATTGGAGATGCAATCTTGCATTATTTCGGGCTTTCTTGAGTAATGATCTTAATCCTGTCCATGTTGAGCTCATTTCGTCTGATGACCCTGAGTTATGTATGGCTCGCGGAGAGCGGGGCTTGTCAGCTGTAGATAGGGGGGAACTCAGCCCACTGGCTCGTTTATCTAAGGTGACTATTGTTTTGGAACAAACCCAGATAGTTTCTCCTGACCGTCCTTCTAGTGCCAAGCGTAAAAGGCCACCCCCTTCCTCCGTTCTTGTTCCAATGCCTGGGAGAGTACCTCCAAAGATTGGAGGTATAGATCCGCCTACTAAAACCAGGGTTGCCTGCCAAGCGAGGGGTTGCTCGACTGACACCATTGATTCGTCACAGGTAAACTCATATTTCGCATTTTGGAATTATTTGTGAGTTTGTAGCGTTTCCAATATGTTTGTATTAAAATACCTGTATTGTTTGCAGGGGTCGGCTGGCGCGTGTCAGATAAAATTGGTGCGGCATAAAGCCTTGCCTATAGGTGCTGAGGATGATGCAGAAAATTCAGAGGATGATGAAGAGGGTTCGGATCAGAGTCTTGAGATTATAGGGGAAAGGGATGATGTTGAAGACGATATTGGATGTGACATGGTTAGTGCTAGGTCTTCTTTGTTGGATACACCAAATTCTAGGGATGCATTGGTTCCTTTGCGGGCCAAGATTGGAGGTGGTGTCCCTATTGCTCACTTGTTTGAAGGTGGTTGTAATTTTTCACATAACGATGTGCTTAGCTCACGAGTTGGAGGTGCGAGTATATCCGTGAGCTTGTCATGTGACATTGGCTCTTCTGCGCCCATTTCTTTACATGCTTTTACGACCTCTGCGAGCCTAGAGAGTAATGTGCCTACCATTCCTTCGAGCTCCGAAGTTGGAGTCAACTCGCCTATTGTTTCAACTGGTTTAGACTTGGGTGGTGTGCTCGTACGCGAGTTGTTTGGGTTTATTCAAAAGGGTGCCAGTGATATTGGGAGTAGCCTTCAAAAGCCGTCACTACCAGCTATTGATGGAGATTATTCCCTCATTCATGCAACTGATGGAGATTTTTCTCATATTCATCTTCCCCGTGGCAGTGTGGTTTTTAAAGGGATCGATGGGAAGGAAAAGCTACTGGATCCAATTGTGTTGTTTGTCGGGGTAAAAGCAGAGTTAATTCCTCGATTACTCTTTGTTCTTCATTATAAACCCACCACTTTTATGCACTTGGGTAGCTCTTATCTTCGGACTTATTGTTTGGATGGTTGTGGAGAATTCTTTAAGAAGCTTTACAAGTTATCCCCGGAGACAACTTCTCTTGATGAGGTGTTGGCCCAACGTGCTGTTTTGGGCGAATTTCGAAATGGTCGGATTAACAGATTAGAAGTGGGTTGGTTGGATGATTGGTTATCTCTTCTTGAATCCGGGGTCAGGAGGAGGATGATTAAGGCTGAGCTAGGCAAAGTAGATAAGGCTTTGGTTGTTGCTGTGCGAGTGGAGGAGGAATGTAAGCTATCTTTTGAGCGAGCACAGAAAGCTTTGAATGAAGCAGTATTGGCGACTTCTAGCTTGAGAGAAAAAAAAGTGATTCTTGAAGCAAGATTAGCGGATGAAGAAGAAGAAGATCAAGCTTCCAGAGTCTTGATTTAGTTAGATCATAGCTTTATAGCATATGATAGCTTTATAGCCTAAAACTTTTTTTTATGTTGGAGATTTGGGCCTCCCTTTCTTTTTTGTAATTGAAAATCTTCAACTACTTAATGGAGCTGACTTTATAGTTAGAGCGTCATCTTTTATTATTTATGATTATAGTTAGAATAAGTGTGGAAAAGGACGATATTCATTGAAGAAGCCCAAATGGGCATAATACATCTTGGTGTAGTACATCATATAGCAATGAGTAATTTCTAAGGATAGTAAGGCTTTAACCATTTCGCATTGATAGGGCTCAGGAGGGTTTGAGAGTCAGGCTCAGAAATTCTGTAATACCCATTTTCATTGACTTCCCTTACTACAAAAGGACCCTGCCACTTAGGTGTGAACTTATGGGTTGATGTTCCCCTCATGACGTGAGGTGCAGCCCGTAACACTAAATCACCTTCTTGGAACTGTCTTGGGCGTACCAGAGTATCATAAGCTCTAGCTATACGGCTCTGGTAAACTCTAAGATTCGTCTGGGCTTTGTCCCTTCTTTCATCAAGGACTTCCAGCTCTAATGGTCTAGAGTACGGGCTAGTTCTACTTCGGAGGACCATACGAGCTGAGGGTATGGCAATTTCCACTGGGAGGACGGCTTCCGTGCCATATACCAACGAAAATGGGGTCATTTGAGTTGGTCTTCTTTTGGATGTTTTGTATGCCCAGAGCGCCAATGGAAGCACATGTGCCCAGTCCCTTTGATAATCCTTGAGAGTCCTTGAAAGGATTCTAAGGAGTGTTTTGTTTGTTGCTTCAGCTTGTCCATTCCCCTGGCGATAATAAGGCGTTGATTTATGGTGTGTGATGTCGTAGGAGACTAAGAGTTGCCCCACTTGGCGGTTGACAAAAGGGGTCCCATTATCCGAGAGGATTACTCTAGGTACACCAAAACGACATATAATGAATTCTCGAATGAAATTGGAGACAGCGGCTTCTGTTGCCTTCTTCAAGGGGATGGCTTCTACCTACTTTGTGTAAGTCTCCGTGGCCGCTACAATCCATATGTGTCCCTTTGATGGTGGAGAGATAGGGCCAATAAGATCCATAGCCCACGTGTGAAAAGGCCATGGTGAGCTTGAACTATGCAGGTCGGTGGCTGGTGCGTGAATAAGGTTTACATGGAGTTGACAAGGTTTGCAGCGTTTGGCATACATTTTGGCATATGCTTCCATGGTAGGCCAATAATAACCTATATGCAGAAGATGCTAGAATAGCTTGACTCCACCTTGGTGCTCCGACCTGTGAGCAAGTTCTAAAACTTTTTGGATTTCTACTCCCGATAAGCAACGTAAAGGCTTCCCATCAAAGCCATGCTGAAAAAGCTGCCCTTCCTGCAAAAATAATTTCAGAGCTCGCTTCTTGATTATTGCAGTTGCAGAGCGGTCTGGCGGCAATGATGCTTCTTTGAGGTAATCTATATACACCTGACGCTAGTCGGAGATGATTTCTATGAAATTGCATTCAGCTTTTGGAGGGAATTCCTGGCATTTGGTGCACTTTCCTTGAAGGTCGTTTGCTTCCTTGGCCATACCAGGCCAATAATATCCTTGTCGTTGTAGCCTCCTATAGAGGCTTACGTCTCCCATTCCGCAAGAGCGGTTGTGAACACCTTCTAGCTTAGACTTGGCTTTGGTAAGATCGATGCAACATGCTAGCAGACCCCCAGGCCCTCTGTAGTAGAGGACTCCTTGGTAAATCGTGAAGTGTTTGATTTCGCACAAGGGTAGTTTACCTGAGGGGGCACAGAGCTCGTCGATGATTGGGGCTCTGCAGTCAGCGGGTTCTTTTTCGGGAAAGATAGTTGTTACCGAACACGGCATAGAGCGCTTCAGAACTTCTATCTTAGTTGATTCTTCTGCGAATTCTACCTTAGAAGCCAAGGTAGCAAGGGCGTCTGGGTGTCGATTGTTAGAGCGAGAAGCATGTTCTATCATTACTGTGTCAAATTTATCTGTCAACCTTTGGACAATGGTTCTGTATGAGGCCAAAGGGGGCTCTTTGATAGCATAGTCTCCATTGGTCTACTTGACCACCAGATTAGAGTCGCCTTTGATACATAGGAGACTTACTCCTAGGTGGAGTGCTGCCATGAGTCCTAATATCAGGGCTTTGTATTCCCCCTCGTTGTTAAAGCACTTAAAATCCAGTTTATACGACAAATTGACTTCAGTTTGATTTGGGGAAATAAGGACTATTCTAGCTCCTCCCCCTTTAGAGGTAGACGATCTGTCGAAGCTCAAACTCCATTCTCCTTCGGTGTTTACTTCAGCCGCTTGGAACTCATCTCTTGGTAATTCATCCGAGGGCGACTCATGTTCTCCACTGGGGAAGTGAGCCAAGAGGTCAGCGAGCGCTTGACTCTTGATGGCCTTGGGAGCTTTGCAAGTAATGTCATATTCTGCTAAAGATAGGAGCCAACGGGCTGGTCTGCCGAAGAGCGCTGGTCTAATGAGGAGAAATCAGATAGGATCGCTTCTGGTCATGAGATGGATGGGGTAAGAAAGAAGGTAATAGCGGAGCTTTTTGGCGGCAAACACTAGGGCGAGATAGTGCCGTTCAATGGGGGAATATCGGATCTCAGCCCCTTGGATGACTCTGCTTATGTAGTACACGGGTCGTTCAAGTCCGTCAATTTCCTGGGCGAGCAGAGCTCCGACTGATTTCGGCGTAGAAGTGATGTAGAGGAGTAAGGGCCTCGCTGGCTGAGAAGGAGTCATGGAGAGAGGGGATGTTAAAGATGACTTCACTCCTTCGAATGCTTGTTGGTGTTCCTCATTCCAAAGGAACCTGACATCCTTCTTTAGTAATGAATTGAAGGGTTGTGTTATTTCGGCCATAGGTGGGATAAACTGTCTCAAGTAAGATGCCCGACCAAGGAAGGTTCTCAACTCGTCTAGATTGGTTGGTCGTGGCATATTTTTGATGGCGACGACCTTTGCTGGATCGGGGTCTATCCCATGGCGATGAATGATGCAGCCAAGGAACTTGCCGGCAGTGACTCCGAATGCGCATTTAAGCGAGTTCATTCTGAGTCTGTATTTCTTACAACGTTCAAAGACTCTTTTGAGGTCTTTGAGGTGACTAGTCTCCTCTTTGGATTTCACTACCAAATCATCAATGTAACATTCCAAGGACTTGTGCAACATATCGTGAAAAATGGCTGTCATAGCTCTCTGGTATGTTGCTCTCGCGTTTTTCAACCCAAAAGGCATTACAGTATAGAAAAAGTTACCTATAGGAGTGCGAATTGCCGTTTTTGGGGCATTCTCTGGAGCCATCTTGATCTGGTTGTAGCCGCTGAAGCCATCCATGAATGAGAACATATGGTGCCCCACCGCTGAATCAATCAAGGTATCTATGTTTGGAAGTGGGAACTCATCTTTGGGGCAAGATTTGTTTAGATCTCTGAAATTGACGCATACTCGAATTTGACCATTCTTTTTGATAACTGGGATGATACTAGAAAGCCAGGTGGGATGTTGGATGGGTTTGATAAACCCTGCTCCAAGTAGCTTTACCACTTCGTCCTTGATGTTGAGCTCCACCTCGGGCTTATAAAATCTTACCCCTTGCTTGACGAGGCGAGCCAGGGAGATGACGTTCAAATGGTGCATGATAAAATCTTTGTCTAATCTTGGCATTTCTTCATATGTCCACGCGAAAACGTCCGAGTACTTCTTGATCAACTCGATGAGGGGCCCCCTTTGTTCTGCTGGAAGATCTTTGCAAATGAAAATAAGACGCCTGGGTTCCCCTTCAGGGGCTATATTGATTTCTTCCAGTTCTTGCTTTTGGGGCCGAGGGCCGTCCTGTAAACACTCCGAAGCAGGTCAAACATCTTACAATTCATCTTGCTTTAGGATTGCAACTGAGTTGGCAGGGACTTGGTTAGGAGATGAAATGGTTGCCTTAGCGAGGGGTTTAACTTTTGAGCCTTCGGCTCCATCCAAATGAGTTATCGCAGGACAATAGGATCTATCAAAGTGTTTATCTGTTGCTGGAAAAACAGCGACTTTTTTTCTCCTTATACTCTTCTTGTCTCTACTTTTTTTATTCTTTGCCATTGGCGGGCGTTGGGCCAGCGCAGACAAGGTGTAGCAACAGTGATCTTCTCCACTTAGTTCACAATGGGCGATTGCTACGTCGTCTAGCTGGGGGTCGGCATTGGTAACATTTGCCAACCCCTCGCACCGTCATAAACGGTATACCACTCTGCCATCTTTTGTTTGAAACCTGGTGACTTTAGGGAGCTTTCTTGAAGGCTCTGATTTGGTGAATGTCTTTCTGCGAGGTGGTGATGAATCTTCTTTAGAGAGGTCATCCCAGTTGGGTATAGGAGTTCCTCGAAGTGGCAGGGGAGGTTCATCTTCATCGACATGATTGTAAAATACCGCATCTGCCATGTGAACTTCATCTACTCGAAAAGGCTTTTGAGAGCCAGCTATGGCTACTACCTCATTGTTGTAGATTGCTTTGACACATTGATGGCAGGTGGAGGGGATCGCAGCATATCTATGAAGCCAAGTTCTCCCTAGGAGAGGCCGATAGGTCGTTTCTGCTTCTATAACATGGAACTTAGTAGTGGAACGAATTGGTCCTACTGCTAAGTCTAACTGGACATGACCTATGATTTTAATTTTTTGGCTTCCAAAATCGGTGATGGAGATGGGTTGTCTGACTAAGTGCTTTGGTGGGATCCCGGCTACCTAGAAAATAGAATAAGGCATTACATTGAGTGAAGCTCCTCCATCCATGAATCCTCTTTGAAACTCCATCCCATTGATGAATACTGGGACGTAGAGGGGACGGTTATGTGGAAATAGTACTTGTTTGTCAACCTTGGTAAAGGTTATTGCCAAGGAGTTGTCCCGAAATACTTTCCTTACTGATCTGCTTACACTCATGCATGTTTCACCGTTTTGCTCTGCAAGTCTTAAAAAGGCCTTGATGGCTTCAAAGCATGTTGCTTCGGACAGGCCGAATTGGTCAAAGAACCATTTGAACTTTGTCGATTTCTTAAGCGCGATCACACGCTTGGTCTCGAAGTCTGGACAAGTGGGAGCTGCGGGTTCAGAGAACTTGCACACCATCGGCTCTTCCATCTCGTCATAATCATCATGACCGTCTTGCCATTATCCTTGTGGCGCGGGAGGAGATCTTTCAAGACATCTTCTATTTGGCGGGGTAACCCCAAAGCGTTGTCAGACATCATTTTTCGAACTAGGGATCTGAGTGCCTAACACTCCGTAGTAGGATGTTTAACGGAACGGTGGTATATGCAATAGTCTGCCCGCGCTTGATCCTTTTTGGTGACAAGTCGCCTTGGCTCGGGGAAGTGAACTTTTCCATCTTCTACCCAAGCGTTGAGGAGTGCTTGTGCCTCGTCCACTGATATAGGTAACGGCGGGGGAATTTGATCAAACTTTCTTTTTTTTGCCTGCGAGTCTCCTCTTCCTCTAAAGGGGCCTTCAGCTGCATATACAGTGTGGTTGCGTCGGTTAGGCCTCCATAAGGAAGGTTGAGGTGCCGTTGGTTGCCATGAGTGGGGTTGTGGTGCTGTCATTCGTGCCCCTGATCTTACTGTTTCACTTATGTTTCGGGTCGCAGCACATAAAGCGGAAAAGTCAGGGAAGTGGTGGTTGACCAACTGGAGTTTATAAGTCGTGAGCATTCCTTCAATGCACAATTGACACCAATTGGTGTTCTTCTATCGGGTCTTGAATGTCTACTGTTTTTTTCCTGAAACGGCGGACGTAAACGAGGATGTCCTCCCCAAGTCATTGTGTTTCCCTCATAAGATGAAGGGTGGTTAATCTTTCTTCAACGTAGAAGAACTTGATGTAAAACTTTTTTATCAAGTCTTCTCATGAAGAAATAGAGCCAGCAACGAGGTTAGCATACCACGAGAATGCTCGATCTGTGAGGGATTTGGAGAATTCCCTTATGCGGAGGTTTCGGTCCTCTCGGTGAGCTCCAAGGGCGTCAAGAAAGCGTGAAACATGCTCCCTGGCGTTCCCTTTTCGTCCATCGAAGCGAACAAACTTGGGTACTGTATATCCCACCGGATATGGAAGACTTGCGATGTGAATAGGGTAAGGGGGACGGAGGTCCAATTCTGGGGAGGCAGGGATGTGACCTTTGTTTGTATGAAGTAGACTGTGTATGTGTTAGGGGTGGGCGCGGATCGGTTGCGGCCACGAAACCTCCAATCCGTCATCCGTCCGCCAATCCGGCGGATGCGGATTTGGCGGATTGGCGGATTGATGCGAATCGGTTTGACGGTTTGAAATTTTACAAATTTTCAACATACAAAAAAAAAAAACCCAGGAAAAAATTCAATTAATATCACTGAAATAAAAAAAAAAAACCCAAGAAAAAACCTAGGAAAAAATTCAATTAACATCACCCCACTTTGTTGTTTTGTGTGTATATTGAATATTCAAATCTGCCATTCATCTTCTTCACAATATGCAGCAAATCTGCCATTCATAAATCTGCCATTCAATTAACAATATGCAGCAAATATGCCATTCATCTTCTTCACATGTGATGTGAGACCAAAAAGCATTGCACAAACATACATAAATTTGATAGGTCTCCTGGGCATCAACAGCATAAGACATGACATGCACAAACATACACAAAGAAAACTTCAACAATTCCACAAAAGCATCAACTTAACAAACCTCATAAGACATGACATGTTATCAATTTCCATTATCTTCTCCTGGGCATCCAAAGTTCAATGTTCTAGTGGGCAATGCAAAAACATAATTCATTACAGTCATCCAAAGTTGAAGTTGAAAATCATCCAAAGTTTAAAAAAAATAATAATAATACAGTCATCCAAAAAGAAGCAAAAAGTCGTTAATTTCTTTGAGCCAAACCATGAAATGAACCATCTAAACCTGCATAACAAAAAAAATGAAATTATTTAATAAGGAAAACACTAAAAAGTCTTAAACTTAAAACAAATAAACATATGTTAACAACATTTAGCAAAGGGGAGGGGTATTTTACCATGATATTAAACTTCAATAAAATTAGGTTCCGGACTTGGGCTTGAACAAGAACTTGATTCTAAAACAACTACACATAAAACATAACACAAGAAAAATATGTAAAGTGAAAATAATGAATTTTGAATAATACAAAATAAATGAAATTTAAAACAAAATAAATCATTGAATGTATTACCCGAATCATATTGTTGTTCAAATTCTTCAATATCATTCATTGCTTGTCTAAGGCATATTGGAATGTTATTTCGAAGCCAATTTTGTGCACAAACAAGAACCTCCACCATCTTGGGAGCAAGTGAACTACGAAATGAATCAAGTATACGACCTCCTGTACTAAAAGCCGACTCAGAAGCAACAGTGGAAATAAATATCGCCAACACATCTCGTGCTATAAGTGATAATACTCTATACTTTGTTGCATTAACCTTCCACCACTCCAAGATATCAAATTGAGAATTATTCCCACCTTTCTCAATATCACCCAAGTACTTGTCCAATTCTGACATACTCCCACTACTACAAAATTGCCCCTCCAAAAATGAGTTAAATTGAGAGTTCACAATAGAGTGTGGGTCATTTTCATCTATCACCATATCTACTCTTTCATTTACATTGGAGGCATGCACATTTGTTGGCTCAAGTGTGGCATAATGATCATACAATTTGCCCAAACAATTTTTGACCTTGTCTAACATTTCTTTCACTTTCACCATATCTCCACCAAAAATTGTTGAAAAACAAAATTGAAAGTATGTCATTTTTCTTCTAGGATCAAGCACAACCGCAACATACAAAAGTAGATTGATTTTATCCCCATTTCCCCAATACTTGTCAAACTTCTCTTTCATTTTCTTTGCCATTGAAGACAAAATAGGATCATTGTCTTTGATTAGTTGTCCAATCATATTTTCAATGACAAAAATTTCAGTGTAGAATGTGTTTGAAGTAACAAATAAAGACCCAGAAAATCTCTGTGGCATTGTAGAACATTCTAAGAAATTTCAAAAACACCCTACAATTATCCCAATTCTCGGCTGTAGGCATCTCTCTCCTCTCACCCCCTTCATTATCCAAAAAGTAGTGTTTGTAATTGTAGTCCTCCTCACCCATTCTTTGAAAAGCACTCTCAAATTTTTCTACTGCCTCCAACATAAGATATGTTGAATTCCACCGTGTTGGCACATCTAGGCACAAGAGGCTCTTACTCTCAATTTTCAAACTTTCCACATACTTTTTAAAAGTGTCAAGGCGGTTTGGAGAAGACCTCACATATCTCACTGCATGCCTCACATTCGCTATACAAGACTCAAGATCCTTCAATCCATCACTAACAATAAGATTTAGAATATGCGCACAACAACGCATGTGTAAAAATTCATGGCCCAAGATAGTTCCCTTCCACAATTTTGTTATTCATTTCAAGAATCTAATGGTTAGATTATTGGAACTCGCATTATCCACAGTTAAGGTAAAAAGGCCATCAATGTCCCACTCCTTTAGAAGTGCCTCAATTTTTTTACCAAAAGTTTCTCCTTTGTGGTCTTCAACTTGACAAAAATTTATGATCCTCTTTTGTAACTTCCAATCATCATCAATGAAATGTGCAGTTAGACACATATAACACAAATTTTGTATGGAAGTCCATGTGTCCGTGGTAAAACAAATTCTACGCCCCTTCACAATTTTTTTCAACCTCTCTCTTTCATTGGTGTATATGTCTAGAATGTCCCTAGCAACGGTATATCGAGATGGAATCTTGAACTTGGGTTGCATGACATTACAAAACCTCTTAAAACCAACCCCGTCCACAAATCTAAAGGGCAATTCATCTATTACTATCATCTCCGCAAGATGCCTTCTAGCAATTTCTACAGAAAATGACGTAGTCACAACATCAACAACATCCTCCCCACCAACTTCTCTAGGTTTAAATCCCAATGATTGTTGCCCATGAGTATCCCTATATGGATACTTTGTACAATTTTTCAAATGACTTAACAAATTACTTGTTCCATGACTCTTAGAGCCTGCCATATATTCTTTCTTACAATACTTGCACATAGCCCTATCTTTCCCATCAATGCCCTTAATCTTTTCAAAATGATCCCAAGCCTTTGATGTTGTTCTCCCACTACTACTAGTTTTGGCCAAGGGTGGTCTACGAGGGGGAGCATTAGATTGGGTAGAGGGGTCAATAAAAGATGATTCGGGCTCAACATTAGGACTCACAAAAAAAGTTTCTTCACTTGGAGGATCCATGGCCAAAAGATTATCAAATAAACTGCCAACAACCAATAAAAAATCATTCAAAATATGCTTTTCAAATCCATGCTCTTTTTGAAAAACTAAGAGATTAGTTTAAACTAAGAAGGATATTAGTTCACTGACTAATGAGATTTTAAACTAAGTAAGATGAATCAGTAAGTTTAAACTAACTAATGTTCACTAACTAATGTTCACTAAGTAAGATTAGTTCACTGACTAATGAGATTAGTTTAAATGTTCACCAATTACTCGTGCATAATCTGAGAGTGCCAAATCTTTGTAATTTTCAGTAACCTGTAATTGGGAATATGTCATGTCAATTGTAGAAACTCTAACACAAATTTCCAAATAAAATCATCAGTTAAGTAAAGAACTCTTTTATAGACTGAAACATCTACAGCCACATATTTGTTCAATCTTTGTTGATAGCATAACTATGTTGGCTACAATAGTTTACTCAGATAGCAGTTTACTCAGATAGCATAAATATGCTAACGTAAATCTATATGCAGGAACTAGTTAGGCCATGTTGTGATGGAAAATATTGAAAAGTTAGTCTGTTTTATATAAATAATTTCATAGAATAATTGGACTCATCACAAATGGTGCTCTAAAGCAAAGAGATATAGAATGTGCAGTTTTGATCATACAATTAATTTTAAAAATCTTAATTTAATGTTGAAAACCACACATGAACTTGCAGACATATAGTTCTACAATTTTTCTATACACATTCGTTAAAAATCACATTCGCTATACAATTTTTCTAAGTAATCTCAAACAATTCATTACTCTTCTTGTTTAAACCAGTAAATTATGTCTCAATGTTTGAAAGAATGTTTAACCTTAAAATGTTTTGCCCATACTTCCACAGTCTCAATTAAAGTTAACTCAAGTATTAGAGATATTTTTCTGACATAAAAACTTCACTTTATTTAAACCTATTCCTCCCTTTTAATATTGTCAAGATCAAGAAATTATTTACCAGTCCTAAGTCAAATCCATATTATATCTCAACTTGATAATTATTGATTTATATAATAAAATTTGTTACATTTATGTTAGTATTTTAAGAGATAATAAAAGTAAGAATAAAATAAAAGGTTGATAATAATAACAAAACAGATTGTTCAATCAATCTGGTTTAGAACTGGAATCAATCTGGTTTAGAACAGATTGTTCAATCAATCTGATAATAACAAAATAGATAATAAACCAAATTGAGATTCAGAAGAGATTGTTCCAAACCTCTCTGTGGTTTTCTCTCTGTATTCCTTTCTCTGTAGAACCCTTAACACTGTGTATCAAGTTTGGAACAAAACAGATAATAATAGATTAGATAATAATCTGATAATAACAAAACAGATAATAATCTGATAATAACAAAACAGATAATAAACCAAACCCTTAACTCTGAAACAAAACAAAATAATAATAATAGATTAGACTATAAAAGATTAGAAGTTTAGAACTTGAACGAAAAAAAAAAAAAAAAAACCAGTTAAGATTCAGAAGAAGAAGAAGAAGAATGAGAGAGAGATAGAGAGAGAGAGAGAGGTACCTCAGTAACTCAGTTACAGTCAGTGAGTGTAGTAGACTGTAGATCAATCAATCTAACCATCTATTTCGTTTTAGAACTGGAACAAAAAAAAAACAAAAAAAAAAGAAAAGATTAGACTCAGATCAGAAGAAGAGAAGAAAAGAGAAGAAGAGGAAAGCAGAGAGAAAGAGAGAGAGAGAGATACCTGTAGATCGATCATCGACGCCGTGTAGATCGATCGCCGACGCCGTGTAGATGATCGCCGACGCCGTGTAGATCGTCCGACGATGGGTAGGGTAGAGAGAGAGAGAGAATGAGAATAGCTGTCTTCGAAAATTAGGGCAAAATGACAAGAGGATGATGCATTAGAAAGGAAAAAGGGGGAAAATGAGCATATATCAGTCGAAAATAAATAAAAAAAGAGCCAATGACGGTCAGGTCGGGTCTGGTGGCTAAAATGGCGGGTTACCCGCTACCCGACCCGAACCCGAAAAATGTCATAAATCAGGCCCGCATCCGCCCGCCACGTGACACGCATCCATCCGTTGGGGATCGGGTCGGGTCGGTCCGGTGTGGCGGATCGGTGGATCCGCTGCACAGCCCTCGTATGTGTTCTCTTACTACTTCCAATGTTAATGGCTGGGAAGGGTTCTGATCCACCGGGAAAGCTGGAGAGCTAGTCGAAATCACTGCGGTGGGAGCTTCGCCAATGGATCCAACTTGCGGTAGAGGTATTTGGCTGGGAGCTAACGGAGGGAGCGGGGCGACTGTTTGTCCTCCCACCTCAGTTTGCAAGTTGTTTTGGGTAACGAGGTTGGCTTCCGAGCCATTTTGGGCTAATGGCGGAACGCCATTTTGTGATGTTGAAAGAGGGTTAGACGATGATGGAAGTGTAGGTGCCCTTTGTAAGGCTAGTAGGGCATCCATTAAGAGTTGTTGGTTCTGTTGAAGAGAGATGACGCTCTCAGTCAACGCACGTAGTTGATCTGCTATGATCGGTTGGGAGGATTATTCTTCTGGAGAGCCGCCGGAGTTGTGTTCAGAGGTCTCCGCCAGGGTCTCCCTACTGCCACCTTGGGATGTCGCTATTCTAGTTCCAGTGTTCTTTTTGGGTGCCATGTGAAGCGAGCACCACTCTTCCCCAGCAGAGTATAATGTAGGTGAGAGGTGTGGTTAGAGGTAATCCGGGAAGATGGCGGGCACTTCAATGGCTTGGGATCACCGAAGGTGGAGAGGAGGAGATCAAGGCAAGCTTGGAGAGAGAAAGGTTGGCAGTGATAGACCTTAAATACTAATGTAAAGCGAGAGAGGGTGTTTTAGCATGAGACTTGGCTGTATTGTTCTTGTTGTGTCTCGCTGCATATACGATACATTATATAGGCCACAGAAGTATTGAAGCCCAAGTAAACTGTTGGATAGGTGGCTCGTTCTCCTCAATTCTGCCAGAAGTGATATAAGCCCTTCTGTCGTCTGTGGCTCGACGGCAGGCGGAGAGCAACGTTTCATGGCAAGCGGAAAGTAACATTTCGTATATGCATCGGATGACATGAACTTAAGGTCATTGTTGTCTCTTCTCCAAGCCTGGTCGAGATGGAGTTGTCTTAGCAAGAAGACAACTATCCCGACGATCCCATGACCTCAGCCACCAGTCCAGTATCCTCTAATGATCCCAAGCAGTAGTGCCTGGGTCCTGCTCTCAACCCAGGCATCCAAGTAGGTGAATGGGCTAGGGCCCACCTTAGTGTGTAGGAGAGCCAAGGGCTCGCTCCAGGCGACCAAGTAAGAGGATGGGCCGTGGGCTTATCTCAATGTTTAGGAGAGGGGCTCGCTTCCAAGCGACCAAGTAGGAGCATGGGCCGTGGGCTTATTTCAATGTTTAGGAGAGCCAGTGTTTATCAATCCAAGTCCAAGTGAACTGGGGGCTGATTGTATTGTTGTTTGGTCTTGGAGCAAGGTATGAAAGACCATGGACCCTGCGGGGCCATTGTGCTGCCTGTTGCAGGGCTCTTCATATCTAGATATATTTGGGCTTGTATATATGCTTCCGCTTAGGCTAAGCATATAGTTTTGGTTGCCTTGGCACATGGCGCCCATAGGGCTCGCCATGTATCAAACATACGACATGCCCGACATGGTACCTTATTGGTCTGCCACGTGGGTAGCACATGGCGCCCATAGGGCTTGCCATGTATCAAACATACGACATGCCCGACGTGGTGCCTTATAGGTCTGCCACGTGGGTGGAGTTTTGGTGATGTGGCACCTGTAGGGCTTGCCACGTATTGAGCTTGATACAAGTACCCACTGCGGGGCCATGGTGCTGCCTGTTGCAGGGCTCTTCATATCTAGATATATTTGGGCTTGTATATATGCTTCCGCTCAGGCTAAGCATATAGTTTTGGTTGCCTTGGCACATGGCGCCTATAGGGCTCGCCATGTATCAAACATACGACATGCCCGACGTGGTGCCTTATTGGTCTGCCACGTGGGTGGCACATGGCGCCCATAGGGCTCGCCATGTATCAAACATACGACATGCCCG
Organism: Camellia granthamiana; assembly: GCA_036172215.1. NCBI lineage: Eukaryota > Viridiplantae > Streptophyta > Magnoliopsida > Ericales > Theaceae > Camellia > Camellia granthamiana. Next base: position 74,459,348 of record CM069915.1, on the reverse strand, counting down.
ACGTGGTGCCTTATTGGTCTGCCACGTGGGTGGCACATGGCGCCCATAGGGCTCACCATGTATCAAACATACGACATGCCCGACGTGGTGCCTTATGGGTCTACCACGTGGGTGGGGTTTTGGTGATGTGACACCTGTAAGGCTTGCCACGTATTGAGCTTGATACAAGTACCCACAGTATGATGACTTTCCTGAGTTTCGTCTATGTTGATATATTTCATCAAATTGTGATTAAATAGAGGCTTGAAGTTTTAAAGTGAACTATAACTGGAGAACTCAACCCTTGCCCCCCCCCCCCCCCTCCCCCCTCCCTCCTCCATTGGATTTTCCCTTAATCCACCTCTTAACCTTTACACTGTTATGTAGCATAGCCTATATATAGCGTTCTTTTTAATGTAGTAAATTTTAGTGTTCCAAACTAATATAACTACAACTTTTATTATTTATTTATTGTATTACAGGGTTTGCTTGATAATCAATGTGAGGCAGGAGAGTAAACTCTAATAATAATAGTGTTGTTAGACATTAGAGAAGCCATTTCTGCAAAGCAATTACGGTGAAGTTACTTGTGCCTTCCCAAATTTGTTGCAAGGGACTTCTTGATGGAGGTGGGCATTTAGGCTTGCTGGACTAATGCAGGAGCTCCCCAAAGAAAGATTGGTGGATTTGGAGGGTGGGAATTGTGTAGAGTACTCAGTAAAAACAATTTTTATTCGATTATAATTAGACTTGTATTTGAATGGTAAAATGAAGTGGTTAGGTTAACTATTATCTTCGTCTTTGATTATTCCAGTTTTTGAATTTGGCCTTCAGGCTTGCTTTTATAATGATGTAAGGAATTGTATAGAATGGATAAAATATAGTAGGAGATATAAAAACAACATAATGAGTGTGTATATAGATATATATTAAAAATAACATTCCACGGCATGTAACTGTGAAAAGTGTAATGATTTAAGACATATAAAAAAATATCGTAAAAAATTATATATGGTATGCAAAGTGTGTCATAAATATATTAAAAATAACATTTTATAACATGCAAAATTAAGCCATGAAAAGTATAATGATTTATGGGATAAAAAAAAAAAATGTCGTAAAAAATTATATACGGCATGCAAAGTATGTCATAACTATATTAAAAATAATCTTTTGCATGCAAAATTAGACTGTGAAAAGTATGATGATTTATGATATACAAAAAAATGTCATAAAAAATTATATATGACATATAAAGTATGTCATTAATATTTAATTTATTACTTTTTATAACTTTATCTGCATGCCGTAAATGACAATCAACTTTCCACGGCATGTCATATAACGACATTTGTGTGCATGCCGTGAAAAAAAATTTATAACATGCATTACAAGCTTCAAAAATTTAATTTTGTTGTAGTGTCTTCTACAACTGCAACTTGCACCTACACCGCCAAACCCTCAGTCTCACGAATTTTATTTTTTATTTTAAAAATAGGAAAAACAACCAAAGAACAAAAAAAACAAGATGAGAAGATCTTAACTAGCCAAAATACACTCATATGAATGCAGCCTTTCTATCTCTTAGATAAGGTGCTAAGATATTATTTAATATTGAGGTTGGTGTGAAAAGTGCTTTAAAAGCAAGAAAAAAAGTTAAAGGGAGCAATGAAATTAACGAAAAGTATCTTGAAATAGGTGATACATATTTCACGTTTTTTAATTTTATTTAATTTTATTATTATTTTTTTAATGTCATGAAATACTTGTTAATAAGAACTTATAAATATACATCCTTCTTTATATTTTTATTGTTAAGAAGATCATTTAAAATTTTAATTGATTTAACCAATGTTTTGTTCGAGGTTGAAATAGTGATAGATAATTTAGTTTGTGGGTCATTTAGCATTGAATGTATGTTGCCTAGATATCTATAAAATAAGAAAAATGCTTGGTGACCCGAAGATATATGGCTTGAATGGCTCGAATGTGTCAAAACGACGTCGTTTTACACTCAAAATGACATCGTTTTGAAATATTCACGCCATTCGAGCTATGAAAATTCGAACCACCTAGCATTGTTGATAAAATAAGTCAGTAATATTATAACCAAAAAAAAATTGCACATAATTTATATAGAAATGTATGCCTTTTATGATCTTTTCATTTTAATATATATATATTATTATTATAATTAATAATTTTAAAAATATCAATATCACACCATTCTTATTTATTTAATGTATGAAATTTGTATTTATAAATCATTTTTAAAACAAAATATAAGTAATAATGGTTGGTAGCACCAATACTTATATTGGAAATTTTGGTGGTTAAATGTTTTTTTCTTCCCCACTTTCCCAAGGTTTACTATACTTTTCAATTCATCTACAACCCTTATCATTGATCAAATTAAATTTTTAAATCAATTGATTTATGTAAAGAAGTGTTGTTTTCGTATGTGATGGTAGTTCATACTTTTGCCATTTCAATTTCTTCCTCTTAATCATCATTCTCCTATCAACTATATAGTAATTTTGTTGTAAATTGAAGAATAATGTGAAAGGAAATAAGTCATAGATCTGGTAATCACGATGAGGGTAGTTAAATTATTTAGATAGTAAACAGACAATTTAGGGGGTTGGCAAAATTCACTTTACACCTATATGGTTAAAACTGGGGCACTTTGCTCCCCTATGATTTAAATATAGGCAAACCATCCCCACATGGTTTTGGACTCCATTACAACGCTAACTCTGTTAACGATATCTGTAAAATGACTTTAATATCCCTCTAAACTTTGCTCATTGGGTATTCGGGCTTTGGGCGGGCCGGTGGGCCTAGGCTTGAGCTTTGGGCGGGCTTGGGTGGGACTAAACAAAAAAATGTTATTATTTATTATTTTCCACTTAAAATAACACTAGGCCTCGGGTGGGCCGGGCCTGGCCTCGGGTCGGGCTTTGAGTGGGCCTTGAGCGGGTCGATGCGTTGGGCCCACGGGTCGGGCCGAGCTTCAAAATAACAGCTCAGGCCTGGGCCTAAACAGGCCAAACCCACCCTGGGCTACAAGCGGGCTTCAAGCCGCCCACAGGCCATGAGCTATTTTTACACCCCTGAAGAAAAGCCAGCCAAACATAGGTCCAGACAAGCAACCATGATTAGAATTATAAGAACAATCTAGTAAAAAACACCCTTGCATCGACCAATTTAGTTGAAATTACGAGAAATTGAGAAAACAAAAGTTAGGAATTAATCCCATTTTTGTACATTTCTATCAGTTAAGGTCAAGAAATAAATTAGTGAAATAGAAATTCACTAAATGAATAGAAAAATGTTGAAATGTCTAGGCCTTCCTAAGTTGATTTGGGTAACAAAAAAATTTAACAAGACAAATTGAGAATAAAAGACGAAGATACATTACCAATAAGTGATCAAATTCACAGAAAATTTACAAACACTTCATTATCTCAAAACCCATAATTTATACCCATTGACAAAAATATATGCCAAAAAAAAATTGCAATTCATATCTTTGTAAAACCCACAAAAAACTAAAGCATTAAAGAATGCCAAAATTTTCTTAACCAATTCATAAACACAAAAGGGCAAAAAAAAATCAAAATCTACAGTGATCATAATCAACACCATTTCTTGTTAAATACAAATAAGGTTAAATAATTAGAAATATATAATGAGTAAATAATTAGATTAAATAAATTGAATTTTAGAGTACAAAGATGGTTTTATTAATTAAAATATGATTAAATTAAAATTAAGTTTTTAATAAAATAAAGAGGGAGGTTAGGGTTAGGATTTGAGTTCCATATTGGTTGGGAAAGAAGATGAAGTGAAGGGTATGTTTGTCTTTTAACATTGAATCTTGACTCTGACTTCTATTTTTTTTCATTGCCTACTTCTAATTTTGATAAGTGTGAAACACTCTCCCTCATTTTAGACGAAATTAATAATGGCAAAGAGGCAAAATACAAAATGATCAAAACCACGTGGGGCTATTTGCCTATTATTGAACTATAGGAGTGTATGGTGTTTACTTTGCATTGAGAATGAATTTAAATTTTCAATATTTTAAAATTTCTTTTTCCTGAATTCATATGTTGTTTCCATCAAGAAGTACCCCCTTTTGGATCCACATATGTAATGTGTAATGCACAGCCTACCAAGCAAGCACTGTTGACCGTAAGAATTTTTGCTGGAAAATGCAAGATTAGATTGATATATGACAACATTCATTACCCCCTAGGAGTTTGTGACTTGGTATTAGAGCGGTTGTGTGGTGGCCATGATCTTGGAGGCACGGTCATGGTGGTTGATGCTAGCGATGGAGAGGTGATGGTAGTGATGACAATAATGATATGAGAATGGTATACCTCAATAACAAGTACTTAGAAATTCAATATCTAACATTCAACATTAATGTTGTGTTTGGTTGGGGGATTTGAGGAGGAATTTGAAAAGAAAAAGGGAAAAGGTGTGTGAAACTATGTGAAATGTAGGTATATTTTTTTTCACATTTCACCTACCTTTTCCATTTCCCTTTCCAAATCCTTCCTCAAATCCCTCAACCAAACACAACATAACTAAAAATACATTATTTCAAAAAAATTATTCTACTTTAAGAGAGTTAAATTTAGTTTCATTAAAAGCATTCAATTTTAAATGTTTGAATATTTGAACACCATTTTATTCGTTCATTTCAAACATAATCACAACAAAAACAACTCTTCACATGTCTAGCAACAAAAACCTTGTTGGCTTGATAAATAATACCCTTTATACAAATAGAATGCAAGACATGAAAATTGGAATAAGAAAATGACATTGCATGCCAAAATTAGAGCAAAAACTAACTCGTACAAATCTTGCTTAACAATCAACCAAAAAAAATGACCCCTTTTGCAGATTCTGCAGCTTGATAGAAGTATTGAGGGGTCAACAGTAAAAGATAGCTACAAACCAAGTGCTTGAACAACACCGATTCGTACTTGATCAATACTTGAGCTCCTAACTTCATGATTGAGAAATTAACCACGCGGAGTAATAATCCTTAGTACTGTATTTGGTTGGGAGATTTGGAAAGGTATTTAGAAAGGAAAAGAGAAAATGTATGTGAAATTAGGTGAAATTTAGGTATATTTTATTCATATTTTATCCACCTTTTCCATTTCTCTCTCCAAATTCCTTCTTAATTCTTCCAACCAAACACGGTATAAATGCTTCAACTTCCATAGATATAATCTCTTACTTCTTTTTATAAAGGAAAATACCCAGAATAAAATGTTGAAACAAAAGTTCATATGCTCCCTATTAAACGGTTAACTGACATCTTGAGTCATCCAAAGCTGGACCAATTTCTCTCCTCCTCAATAGTCTTTTGGGAACATTGAGCAATAAATCAAATACTAATCCAACTATAATGACAAATCATTGTAATTTAAACTCAACACGGGTAACAATACACATTCTTAATAAAAAGTAGTCTCCCATTACCTCTGCTTCTAGAGGAACTCCTTGCACTCTTTTTGCTTTACCTCTTTCAATTGCAACCACATATGGAAAGATTTGCAATCAAAAATGCAAATTTGAGCACATGATTTGTGGAGCTTCTTATCCTTTGTGATTACCATGATGAAAGGCAACAAGGCATCACTTCAAATAATACTTCTTACTTGACCCATCTTTGACATCTGATATATGTTACAAGGTAGGTGTTGCCACAATCATGTTTGGATAGAGAAGCTATGTTATCAAAACATTTGATAACTTGTTGCAAGAGGCAACTAATTCATAAAGACTTCTTTTCCCAAGACCCCTCATTCCGATTAAGGATAGGCCCCAATATATTTCTATACAACTTAAACAAATCATCTCAAACTTCAAATTTGCAACTTGGTTTCTAAACCAAAACTTAAATATTTCACCTAGTCTCTGTTGATTCATGTCTACTGACTGATCCAATCTCAATTACCAATTACATGTTGGTTCAAAGGGAAACAAAAGTTACCTGCTTCATCAATTCCACTTCCAGATCTGATCTGTGAATAGCAAAGCCCAGATTGCAAAGTCAACCACAAACAAATCAGTATCACTTCTGCTGCAATTTTAAGCTCTTTGTTCTTTATGAGCTCTTTTCAGCCACTAAAATAGATATCTTGTGAATCTTAGCCATGATCTCCTTGATATGACAAGATCAAAGGTAGAGAGAGAAAGAGAGAGAGAGAGAGAAGGCATATTCTTCCATAGCTTTGGGAGGCATTGTATATAAAAGTAAATGATAGATTCATCAACATCAATTAAAAGATTATTCAATTAGGTAATTTACATTCACCTTCCTTAATGTTTGATAAAAATATGATATATTTCGTAATTTTAGAATAATATATAATTACTTTCTTATACTTTTATATTTTTTTCTTTTAAAATTTTAATTTTATTTTAATGTGAAATGACAAAAATGCCCTTGATATACTTAACCCTAATCTCAGCTCCAGCTGCCAAGTGTGTAGTTTCACGAGTGTGGTTACCAAATGGACAAGACTTATGGCATGGTCAAAAGGTTGATTCTAGAAGGTCCAATCCAACTTTTTTCTTATTATAGATTAATCCTAAGGTTACACAAAATGGGCCTTGAAACTGGACCAAGCAGTATCAATATTTGCCAACTCCTCTGAACATTGCCTCTGCACTTCCATGTTTCTTCTATGAAGACCCAAATCAACCAGGAGACAACCCTTTTGACTTTGAACTTCATCTTTCTTAGCTCTAATCTTTTCCATCTTTTTCTCTCAACACTTCCTCCTCTTGAGCAAGCTTGTGGATTTCCGATTTCGACTTTGTGTTGTTCTCATTATTTCCTCTAGAAGAATTGACCAAGGCATCCAAATTAGCTTGAAAAGTTTCATAATTTTTCTTGAATTCAGTTGAACATTGCATGAAGATCAATATGGTTAAAAGGTCTTCATACTAAGGCTATGTTTAGATTATGTATTTGGGTAGGAATTTCGAAAGGGAAAGGAAAATGTGAGGGAAAATAAAATTAAAAATAAATTGGGAATATGGTTAAAAGGTCAATAGAGTGTGATTGACTCACCCACTGGTGTTAAAATTAACATAGGCTCCTCTAGTAATTTGTATTGGGGCTTTCCTAACTCTGACTTTTGGATATTTTGCTTGCTTTCTTTCCTTTTTCCTTCTTAATCTCTCCTTACTTCTCCTTTGCCTGTTTTTTCCCTTTCTCATTCTCTTCCTTTCCTTTTCCCTTTTTGTTTTCCTTCTTAATATATTCCTTCCCATCATATTTTCCCATTTGTACCGTTCCTTTGATCTCAAATCTTTCTTTTTTCTTTTTCCCTTTTTTTTTTCCTTTGACATTCCTCTTTTCCTTCCCTTTCTTTCCATTCCTCTTCTTTCTCATCATCCTCTTTCTCCATTTCTTCCTTTTCCTCTTCCAAATTGATAACCCTTTTCCTTTCCAGTAAAGGATCACAGTCTACCCATTTCTTCTTCTCCCTCTTGATCTTCATTCTTCCCATCTCCCTTTTCAAATTCCTACCCAAATCCATAATCCAAGCACAACATGAATGGAACAAAAAGGGAAGGAGCTCGGTCCACCTTCAGCGAATAGAACTTAAAACAAAAACACAGGAAGTCAGGGCCAATTTTCTGCCGGAGGCTACTGCAGTGGGGATATATTGTTTGCTAATTCTAAGTGAATTGACACAAAATAGAAATTTGCAAATCCAGTGTTCTTGGTCAGAAATCAATCCATAACCTCTTTCTTGAGAAAATTTGATGACGAACTGGAGCATAGGATAAATACCTCAAAACGTAACCATTTTTTGCAGATCATTGTTGGAGATCTGAAGTAGCCTTGGCAAGCATAACTTTCCGAGTATATCTTTATCCTGCTTAGTTCCCTTCATCATTTTTCTTGTTGCTGATCAAAGAGCAAATTGAAGTTTAGATTCGCAAAGATTAGTTTCCACGAGACCTTGTCAATTAATGCTTAAATTTCTGGTAAATATGCCATAACTCAAATGCCCAAAATAGACTCCCATTTAAGGTTTACTGAAATTATAGTAGGAATGCATCTTCTTTCTTGCTCAAAGAACTCTTCTAAACACTCATTTCTTACTCTCTCAATCTAAACTGGAAACAGCTTGTTGAGCAAACTAAAAATGAGGTTTAATGCCATCACCGTCGTGTACCCTTGAAGTTGATAACTAATTCCATGTTCTAAATTTAATATTATACATAATAACAATTTTAGGGCTGTAAGTTAAATACAAATTTTCTGTAAGTTGAAATTTAACAGTGAGATTATGCTTCAAATTGCAGCATGAACCACAAATTTGCTTCTTGGTTTTCATGTCAGTGTTGCTGCTTATTTGATCATAAATCCATCTTGTTCAAATCAAAGCAATATTAGATTTTAAGAATTTACCTGTTTTGTTGCATTTCTGTTTTCTCATTTTTTTGGAAAAACACATAAATTGTCGATCATAATCGTTGCTGTTACATTTGCTAGGGAAGATTGTTATATATATAAGAAACAAAATTTCTGACAGTGGAAACCATTGTCATAGATATCTCATTTCCTGAGTTGTAAACTCTGCACAATCTTACAGTGCCATTGTAAAGCCAATTCTAACCTAAAAGCCGTACAGTTAGTGCAATAAGGGCATTGAGACTCTCTCTCTCTCTCTCTCTCTCTCTCTCTCTTCCGTGCAAATGTGCTCTGACATTTTAAAAGATTTTCTATGTATCGGAAGGATCAGGGGAATGCAAGGGGAATATAGCTTTGCTATTCTGCCTCAGCTGTGGTGATGAGTTCCCTATATCTTGAAATGGTGAGCGTTTTGGCACCAAAAGTCCATTGCTGCATGTTTGTGCTTTTCTTCTTCCATCACTAAAGATCTCCTGCTGCTTACTCCCTTTGTCATTAAGACGATGATTTTCCTTCAAGCGACAAATTAGCACACACTTCTCCTTTGCAATCTGAGCACCCAATGAAATTGGTGCCAAATCTATGCTCTTCGTGACTTCCTTGCTTTTCTCAACCCTTAACTTCTCGAGCTCCCCTCTAAGCACAGATGTTTCTGTCTGCAGTTCATTGGCCTTGGCTTCTAATATGAGAGCTTTCTGTCTCCATTCTTGCACCTAACAAAGCAAGCACCAATGTACCAATATAACTAACATAGTTTTCTTTGTTTTCCTTTTTTTTTTCTTTTTAATAGTAATCAAAGACACAGTTTATCCACCATGGAAGCCTATCAGACATTTGCAAATTTCTCGCCACGTCTAAGCTTGCAATATTGAAATTATTTTCTTCCCCTAATGACATCATGATCAGGTAATGAGAATCTTAATTTATATTGAGAAGAATTTTAAATCTAATTAATTTATAATGATATGAGGCTACATGTAGCCAATATCATTGTAATTAAAAGGGTTCTTTGAACATGTTTTCCAAATATCAATACTTTATTCAAAAACTTAAAAAAGTAATCAGGGGAAAACAAAAATAAGCAGCCATATATCTGTTTTTAAAACATCAAAAATAAGTTTGAAGTTTTATGTTCTGAAAATTGGTATTGATTTTCAGTACTGCATATTCCCTGTGAACCCTGCTAGGATTTCTTGGATGCTCCTAATAGAGCTCTTTAAAAAAAAAATTCCATCTAAAATTTTTTCCACAATATATTAAACCACAAGTACTATTATGCAAGCAGTATGGTTTATTATCCATCTTACTTAAGTCATATTTTTCAATCTACCTATCAATATGGTGATATTAAGAAAACTGTAGATAGGCACTTCATGAGAGATATATAGAATGATTTTTTCTTACTTCGGAATGTAGGGATTGGATTTCATAATCAGAATCAAGAGCACGATCTTCCCAAAAATCCCGAGATGCCTGTAATTCTTCCATCTCCTCCCTCACCTGCCCCAGCATCCCTTGCATCTGTGACCATTGCTCTGTCTCTGCTCTCACTTGCTCTACAATCCTCTGCACTATAGCCTTGCAACGTCCTGAGCATTTGTTCTCATCATGCAAAGATAGGTCCTGCGTGAAAAAAAATTTGGTTTTTTGTTTGAAACAAAAATCTATATTTCAGTCATGATAAATCAACTGAAAATATGCCTAGAAGGGATGATTAACGAGCCCATTTCTGTGTCATGTAGAATGTTAGATGAGTTTATTCTATTTCTTAGAGCTTTTAAATGAGCCTATTTTATAACATCCCTATTTTCTTAGTTGATAATTATGTGCGGAACAATAGAAACTAATTCAATTTCATGGCACGTAAATGGCTTTCTCTGTGTGCAACGAGTTCATCATCATGTGCTGCATACAAAGTAAAAAATGGGGAAATGGCTACATATAAATCTTACTTATTCTTGTTAAGCAATCACACTCACATCTCATCCACCTGTAGTAGGCAATCAAGTTGCAACACAATACTCTTTCAATTTGTTTTCTATAAACAAATTGAAGAGTCTGCATCAACTCAATACCTATGAAAAAATTTCTAGTTGCATAGGAAAATAGGAATTTACACTGGTTTAATATAAACATTGTAAGGCTTTTGCCCATGGGATGTTCTTAGGGTAGTGCTTCTAGCCCCTAAGAGATGGGAACCTTCTTCCGCCACACAAATTTTTTTTTTTTTTAAATCCTCTTGTAAGCACTCAATTCTTTGCACCATTTCCAGGTGATAGAATCAACAATATTGTGTCTAGTAAGTTAACATATAATCAATTAACTAAGAGCAATATTGTCAGTTTGAAAATGAATAACTTCTTAATAATAATTTAACAGTGCAGAATTTAGACCTTTACCTGATAGCGATGTCTTGTAGAGAAAGAAGAATCGGGAAATTCAATTCGCTTGGAGGTGGAAGCAGAACTTTCGGCTGTAGTCGAAAGCATTGACCCATATTCCTCCATTCTATCTAACATCACTTTTGACAGTCCCTCCATTTTCCTTCTCAGATCCTGCACCTGCACCGCTTTTTTCTCAAATCAAACTAATCCATATATAGATATAGTATTAATTACTAAAACCCTTTGAACACAAAAATAATAAATAAAAATAAGAAGATATATAGATAATAAAAGAAGTGTGACCTATAAGTTCCTGCTAAAGCAGAGTCTAGAGAGTGCAAGATATATACAACCTTACTCCCGTTTCTTAAGAGGTTGTTTCCGTTACTTAAACTAATCGTTATATAGATATTGATTACTCAAACTCACACCACAAAAATAATAAATAAAAATAAGAAGTAATATAAACGGGCGACCCAGTGCAAGGGTTTGAGAGGGCAAGGTGCATGCAACCTTACCCCCATTTCTAGAGAGCTTGTTTCTGTGACTCGAACTCTACGTGCCATTAGAGACTGCAATGGCTAGAAACAAGATTTTGAGTCTGCAGCACATTTGGCAACCCAGAAAATGAAAAATTCCTCTTAACTAATCCTAATACAACTATAATGAATGCTAAACAAAGCTGTGCATTGTATATGAATCAAAACATGAAGAATTTACAAAGTGATAATCATACTTACATCAGTGAACTTATTGTTGCTTTTGCGAGCAGCTGCGAAGCTCTGATCGGTGATTTGATGTTTGACATTGATCGAAAAGCTTGCTTCGGCCATCTCTCGCATCTCTTTCACACATTTCTCATCCCATAACTGTCCAAGATTTTCTAGCCGACGCTGCAAAAGAGAGGCTTTCTCATCAAAATTATTAGAGTGTTGAACCTTAAAATCTTTGGTTCTAGAGCTCTTCTGTAACTCCCCTAACTTATCCTCTAAATCCTCGATCTCTTCCTCCAATACCGCCTTTGCGTTCTTTCCTTGGTAAATTTTCTTCCTTCCCTACAACCAATCATCAGATTAATAGCCATGAACACAAAATCTATAACTAAAGAAGCAAGTGAGTTTGAACAAAAACACAAGAGGGTTGAGAATAATTATTTGAACAAAACCTTACAAGTACTGATCTATTGAAATAGGATACGAAAACTATAGCTTTCCATTTGGTTCCAGTGAAACAGAGGAAAATAAAAGAGAACAATTTAAGTGCAGTGCTATCAGTAATTTTTCGATTAACAAAATACAAATAACCTAATTAAAGAAATGCAAAATAGCTTTATTTGTTTCAGTTAATTTCAAAGTTAACCTGGGACTCGAACTTTAGGACTCGAAAATCGTTATTTTCTTTTATTTTCCTATATTTTCTCAGCAGCCAAACACAGGCTTTTTTAACCAATTAAATCAGAGAGAGAGAGAGAGAGAGAGAGACTAACAGAAACCAGAGTCTGAACAGCTGAACGCAGAGTTCTCTCCATATGAAGTCGATTCCTCTCCAACTTCTTCAGAGCAAACTCTCTTTCCATCCTCAGAAAATTACACTCAGCCCTCAAAATCTCCGCCTGGAACCTCCACTTCTCCTCCACCGACCCACCACCATTTCCACGCTCTTCAACCCTCGCTCTCCTGTCATCATCATCATCACCACCACTACTGGAGTTCAACAACACAATCGGAACAGTTCTCGAGAAAGTCCGTTCTTGATCGAACAGAGCATCCAGCCTTCCCCTGTAGTTCCCCCGGAACTCGCCGGAGACTTGTGGTTTTGCGGCGGCCTTTCTGGGTTGTTTCCGGCGAATCCGCCGTGGTAAGTTCAGGATCTTCGGGCTCGGCGGCGGTGGCGGAATTGGTTGCCATTTGTGCCTCCTTGTCGTCGTTGTTGTTGTCGATGATGACATTCTCTCTCTCTCTCTCCCTCCGTCTCTCTCTCTCTCTCTCTCTGTGTCTAATGTACTCTGTTCTGTATCGCTATCTTTTCTTACTTAAAATGTGCTTTTTGGAATGGAGATAAATTTTTTTTTTTAAAAAATGAAGAAGAGATAGAGATGGGTTGGTTTGAAAGGTGGTCTATGGGTATGTTTGAATTCAACGGTAGAGAGAGAAAGATGGAGGGATGATAAAGATATAGAGAGAGATTGATATATTTATATATATATATATTCAGGCGTGCCACCTCGTTTTCTGAAAGAACATGGATTTTGAAATGAACGCTATTTCCTTCCCTTGGAAATTTAAGGCTCCGTTTGGTAGGCATTTTTAAAATATAGTTTCACCTATTGATTTAAATGTGTTGTTTATTTAGAACTTTTAAATCATAATTTTATACTCATTCCTCAAAACTCAATTCAAAACATAATTATTATTTTTCAAAATTCATAAGTAAACACATATTTCAAAATTCAATTCAAATCAATATTTTAATTTTTTAAATATTTAAATATTTTAATTTTGTTAAGATTTTAAATATTTTAATATTTAAATATGTTACGATTTTTTTAATTTTTTTGAATATTTTTAAATATTTTAATTTCAAAATATTACGATTTTAATTTTTTAAAATTTAAAATATTTTATAAAAATAAATTCAAACTCTGTTTTATAAAAATATTTTAATTTTTTTGTTATGTATTTGGTTACGATTTGAGTGTAGAGTTATGAAAGTAGTATGGGGTTTGGAGTTATGTGTTTGGTTATGAATTTTAAAAATAATTTCTTAATTGAGTTTTGTTTTATGTGTTTGGTTACGATTTGAGTATAGAGTTATTTTCAAATTTAAAATATTTAAAATATTAACATTTAAAATTATTTAAATTTTTTGAATATTTAAATTATTTAACTTTTTATGATTTAAATTTTTTAAATATTTATTTTAATTTTTTACTTATTAAATTTTTTAGATTATTTAAATATTTATGATTTAAATTTTTTGAATATTTATTTTGAAAAAAAAAATTATTTCCTTTATAGTATTTTTAATTAAAAAATTGATTAATGTTATTTTTTGTTAATAATAATTTTTTTAATTGAATTTTAAAAAGAGTTTGGCTATGAGTGTTGATCAGAATTTTCAATAATGTGAAAGTAGTGTATTTTGTTATGAGTAATTTATAAGACTTTGTGTTTTTAATTTGTTTAAATATTCTGTTTGTGTTTTTAATTTAAAAAGACTTCAAATATTCTGTTAAAAAAAGTTTTCAACTTGAATATCTTATTATTTATCTATATTTTTTGGTTTTTAAATATATCTCTAAAAATAATAAATAGAAAATATGATATATGCTGGTTGGTTTTTGTTTTCAAAAACAAATATATATGTAACAATATAGAGACATACAATCTCTATTACTGCTCTATTCATAATTTTGGTGGTTTGAATTATTTTTATATTTTAAGAACCACAGATTGTAATACTTTATGTGGATGAGGCATGTTGTGATTGTAGTATGTGGATGAGGCATGCAGTGATTGTGATATTCAAAAGTTTCAAACTTCCTTGCTTTGGATAAGGCATACAGTGATTGTAATATTTTTTTAAGTCATTGGTTGTAATACTTTTTTTTTTTTTTTTTTTTTTTTTGAGGAAGTGTACAAGTTGAATTATATTGAAAATTTATAAAATTTTAAACCGTCAAACCGATTTGCATCCATCTGCCAAACTACCAATCCGCTCAATCCACGTCTGCCAGATTGGCGGACAGATGCGGATTGATTTTTTCCAATCCACAAATCTGGCGGACGGATAGCGGATTGGAGGTTCTGTGGCCGCAACCGACCCGCGCCCACCCCTACCACTGTTTAAAATATGAACGGAAGGAAATCCTTCTCCTTTCTAAAAATATTAAAAGAAAAAAATAATAAAAACATTAAAATGTGAAAGAATTAGGTTGCGTTTGGTAGAGTTTTGTAAATATGATTTGAGAGTATGAGTTGTATTTTGAGTTTGTGAGTTGTGAAATTATGATTTGAGTGTAAAAAATTTGTTTAGTTATGATTTTTTAATAGAGTGTTAAATTGAGTTTTGAATTGAGTGTGGAATTGAGTTTTGAAAGTTTGATTAGACATGTGAAGTAAGTAAATTTATTTGGTTATGAGTTTTGGAAAGAGTTTTCAAAACTTAATTCAAATTATTATAACTCATTAGGGGTGAGTAGCGGATATACCGATCCGCCAAAACCGACCGAACCGAACCGATCCGTCGCATTTTGGACGGATGCTTGATGACGAGCGGACGGTTGCAGATTGATTTTTTCCGATCCGCCAATCTGGTGGACGGATGGCGGATTTAAGATTCCTTTGGCCGCAACCGAACCACCAAACCGCGAACACCCTTAAACAGTGGTGATTAAAAGCTCTAATAATAGAGCTCTAATAAGAGCACTAATGACGTAACAACTTTAAAAAAAACAAAACAAAACAAAGACTAAAATATCAAATTACACAGTGGTACCCACAAGTTAGAGCTCTTCTAGAGCTCACAATTTAGAAGTCTAAAGCATTTTTCTATTTTAAATTAACGGTGTTATTTGAATTTTTAAAATTCATCGTGAATTTTATTTTAATAGTTTGAATTATTTATTTTGTCAGATATTTTGTATATTTCACCAAAAACTAATTAAATCGATTTGATAATTATAATTTGTTCAATTTTTTATTTAAAAAAATGGACAACAATTATGTTTTTTAAAATAAACCATATATTTTTTTTAGTGACAAACGTAATAAATTGAATAAGTTGCAATTATCGGATCAATTTAATTTTTTGTATGGATGAAATACACAAAGTATCCAACAAAATAAACAGTTCAAATTATCAAAACGAGACCCGTAGTAAGCCTCACAGACCTAAACAACACCCCCTAGCCTAAAACTTGGATCGGAGGGGATTCTCCTCCTATTGGTAAAGACTATGTACACACTTCATAAAGAGAATGTATCATATATATATATCTTATAGTTATAGAAAATAAAATGACATAACTCTATACTTTTTGAGTTATAACTAAAAAAAATCATAAGGGATGGTTTAGGATGATCTAAATAAGTGCACTTTTTTACTTTTTATGAAATATGAGTTGGATTTGAAGTAATATAGTAGAGAAGTGATGTGATTTAGATAAGATGATATGACTTAAATAGGATAGTGACTTTTTGATTTTTTAACTTTTTTAGAGGATGACAAACAAGGTCTAAATCTGAACACCAAAAAAAAATAAAAATAAAAATAAAATAAAAATAAAAAATCATAACCAAATATTTTAAGATAATGTCCTAATAAAAAAAAATTGATCATAACTATAAATATAAAAAATAAAAAAAAAATAGCATAATTAACCGTGCATATAACCCGTGATATTTATAATAAAATTCTCAAATTCTCCAATATTATTTTCTCAAGGAAATCCGAGAAAATGAGGCGTCAAAGTAATTGACAACCAGTCTGTTCCAATTGAATGATTTTACAAAGAAAATAAAATTAAAATGGGTAAATTACACTGACATCCTTGACATTTCTGTTTAATACAAATTCTCTTTTTACGTTTAAAAAATTATACTTATCCTCTTTTCAAATTAAAATAGCATATTTGTCTCTTAGTTTTTATACATGTAAAATAATAAAATAATGTTAATATTTTGTTCATGTCATTTTAAGAGAAATAATAAGAATTTTCTTTGGTTTAACTCACACAAAAAAGTAATTTTTTTTATTTTTCGTGTTTTTTTATTTTTACGATTTTTTTAATATTTAAAGTAATTTTTTATTTTTATTTTTTAGATGCACCTAATTTATATATACTTCAGAAATATAATATTTTGGATATTTCGTTTTAGGGCCCCTGATACTAAAATTTTATAGTATAAAAAACATTAAATATTTTTATAATGTCTAAAGTCCCTCAAATCGATCTAAAGAAAATCAATCCAAAGAAATTATTTCTCTGAACTTCCCAGAGAAATTCTCTTCAAACTAGATAAATTTGTCTCATTACGTACAGAAAATTACTTTGGGTTCAAACTAAAAAAAATTGAAATTTATCTGATTTTGTTCACAAATTTCTCTGACTTTATTCTGAAAAAATTGAAATTTTTCTAACTTTGTTTATAGAAAATTTCTCTAGTTTCTTCACAAATTTCTCTGTGAAAAATTGTGAAAAAAGCAACTAAAAAAATCTAAAATATCAACTTTCTCCACTAAAAAAAACTACATTGTTTTGAAACAATGAAAACTACACTTTGTAGATTCTATAATATATACTCCCTCCGTCCCAAAATAATGGTCCTTTTTAGGGAATTCAACTTTTTTTGGTAGTAAAATTATTACATTTGAAAAAAGTTGATTTTTCAAAATTATTCTTTTGATAATACATTTTTTGAGAATATCAATGTCATAATTGTACTTTTTATATTGTTTATTAATTTAAATGAAGGGCAAAATAGGAAATTTATATTATTTTTGTACTTGATTTTTGAAGAGAGACTAATATTTTGGGATAATAAAAAATGAAATAAGAAACTAATATTTTGGGACGGAAGGAGTATATAAAAACTAAAACAAGTGCAGACAAAATTTGACAATACACGAATTCCAAGATAAACGTGAGGGTGATAAGTTCTCCAGTACAACTCTCCTTGTGATCACCTATAACTACAACAATTGATTCATCCAAATCTAAGTAACACACAACATCATATACATACATACATACATACATACATACATACATATATATATATGACCAATTGAGCTCTAAACATTTTAAAATTGAGGACCAATTGAAAAAATTAGATGCTAATTCCAAATTTAGGACTAATAAATTCTAAATTTAGGAGTTATAATCTTAGCAATTTTTCAAATACAAAAACTGTAAAATTCACAACTTTTAAAAAATCTGGAAATTTTCAATTTTCATAAAATTTGCAATTTCTGTACAAAAGTGTGAGATTCCATAATGTTTTTTTTTTTTTGGTTGCAAAAAACTATAAAATTTTACAAACATAGAAAGTGTAGGTGCTGTTTGGTAACACTTACGTTTTCAGTTTTCTATTTATATTTACAAAAATTTAAAAAACTCAAATAAAAACTTGTTTGGTAAAATTTTTGATTTATAAATCAGTGTCTCAGTTTATAAATTTGGCTAAAAAATGAAAACACAAAAAATGTGTTTCCGTTTTGAGTTTTCAGTTTTTTTTTTTTTTTACCAACCAACACTAGCCACCACCCGCCACCATTTTCCACCACCGTCTTCCGCCACCACCACCCACCCCCCGTCACCACCACTACCTACCACCACCACTCACCACCCACCTGCCACCACCACCCACCACCTGCCACCACCACCTACCAGCCACCACCACCCACCACTCACCTGCTACCCACTCGCCACCACCACCCATCCCACGCCGCCGCCACCACCACCACCACCACCACCACCCACCACCCACCTGCCATCCACCCACCGCCACCACTACCATCCATTGCTCGCCACCACCACCCGCCACCTACTTGCCACCACCACTCACCACCCACCTGCCACCCACCCGCCACCCACTTGCCACCACCCACCACCACCACCACCCACTCGCTACCACCTACCACCCGCTACCATCACCCACCCACCCACCCACCCACCACCACCACCACCCACCGCCACCCACCTGCCACCACCACCGCCACCATCACCACCCCCCATTCGCTACCACCCACCACTCGCCACCGTCACCCACCCACCCACCATCACCACCCACCACCCACCATTCGCCACCCACATGCCACCACCACCCATTCGCTACCACCCACCACCCGCCACAGTCACCCACCCACCCACCACCACCATCACCCGTCACCACCTACCACCACTCGCTATCCGCCACCCACCTGCCACCACCACCACCCGCCACTCGCCACCACCACCACCACCACCACCACCACCACCACCACCACCCACCCGCCACCACCAACTACCCACCACCTACCGTTACCACTTTCTACCACCGTCTTCCGCCGCCACTTGCCACCATTTACCATTTCTCACTCTTTTTTATATTTTTAAATTTTTAAAAATATTTTGTCAATTACCAAACGCGTTTGTAGTTTATGTTTTTTTAAAAATAAACAAAAAATAAACAAAAACCAGTTTATAAAATTTTTGTAAATATAAACTGAAAACGTAAACGTTACCAAACACACCCGTACTGTTCACCATTAAAAATAGCTTATGATATTTATATATTTATATATAGCATATGAGTGATGTGATACAAATAAATTTTTCTTACAAATTCATGACAGTTGAATTATTCCTATCATTCAATTTTACTGATTCTATTTCAAATATCAATACTTTGTTGTTGTATACCTCATTAATTTGTAAAATTTGTTTGTATAAAATATTGAAAATAAAAATACTAGAGATTTTAAAAATTTTACTAAATATCTCACGTGGGTGTGAGATCACATTGTCTGGGTCCCACACACATTCAGTAAAATATTTGATAAAACTTTTGAGGTCTCTAATATATATATATGATTAATTCTTTTGTATGGAGATAATTAATAACGAATTAATAAAAGCAAATAATAATTACCATGTAATTCAGTGATACAAACCAATGGGAAAAAAAATGACAAGACATGGGAAATTATAGAAATTCACAATTTACTCTTGATGACCTAGCAAAAAAATTTGATTTTGTGACAAATCCAAAATTGATATATAAATTACTATATCATGATAAAATTATAAAATTTAAAAGGTAAATTATGCTATGTTCCTTTCATGTTTGGCCACATTTTTACTATCTCTTAAAATTTGTTTTTTTCTTATTTTAGCCTTTCATGTTTCAAGATTCTTTCAGTTTACTCCAAAAACTAACTTCGGTTAAAAATTACACAAAAAATGACAAATTAACAATCATATAGCATAAAAATATTTTATTATATATAAGTCATGCCATTGATACAAACTCAAACCTCAATATAGTAATATAGTTTTTATATCATGTGACAACTATTTTGAGAAAGAAAAAAAAAACTAAGAAACTGAGAAAAAATAAACTTTAAAGCTATGTTTGATTGGGGGATTTGAAAAGAGAAAATGAAAAGGTAGATAAAATGTGAATAAAATATACTTACATTTCACCTAGTTTCACACACTCTTTCCTTTTTCTTTTTCAAATCTCCTAACCAAATACAGCGTAAGGGATAAAGTGAAAAAAATGATCAAGGAAAAAAGTGCAATTTACTCAAATTTCAATTATAAATATCAATCTTTTACCTCTATCTAAACATTATCTAAAAATTTGTTAATATAATATTTTGTTTCTGAAAAATTTAATGAAAGAGGGAATTTGATGCATTTAATTAGGATAAATATTAACAAGTGTCCCTTATGTATTGTTTAATGTTAGAAAATGTATAAAATGTCTTGAAAATATGTCAAATTATTAAAATATATATATTAATTTTAATAAAAATAAATTAAATTAAATATAAAAAAATCTTATATTCTCTAAATTTTTATCTTCTACTTGTATCTGATCGACACTTAAATAGTAAAACAAAATTATTTATGTGGGGACATAATTTTTGAATGACAACACGTGGCCGAGGTGTCACCGAAGTGCCAGCTGAGGTGTCACGTGTCCTTGTCATGACGCCGAGATTATCTGCGAAGATACCGAAATCCGGGATAAGCGGATAAGGAACAAGAGTCTTAGAATGGGAGAGGACTTTAATTTGGATAAAGATAAGACTCTTAGACAGTTTTATCTCAATCCTACTAGGAGTCCAAGATTAGCAGTAATCCTAAGTCTATTGAAGTCAGGCTTCTATTGGAATTAGGTAAGTGTTGGCTATAAAAGAGAGGCACCCCATGAGTCTAAGGTATGCTTTTATGCTCTGAATAGTGAGTTAAGCATTTTTGCTATCTTTGAGAGATAACTAACTTGATCGCCGGAGTGCCTCCGGGTGGATGAACCACCACCGGAATCTCTTCTTTTTGTGACAGATCGTTCGGGCTTAATCTATTTTGCCAGTGTTCTCCAGCTGAGTACTTGATTGGCAGTGTGGTCGAAAATTGACACAATTTGGCGCCGTCTGTGGAAAAGAAAGGAGAATAGATGGCCAACGACAGACAGAAATAGAAGGTTGGGGACGACATCCCTACTGAGAGTGGAAAACATATTAACCTTGACGTCAAAGAAGACAACTGCAACGAAGAGACTCGTGATAAGAATCACAGAGGAAATGACGTCGGCCAGGAGGGCGACGTACCAAAGAAATCGGATCGGAGCGGGTATTATAACAAGGACGACCTCCAGGTATGGAAAGGTAGATGCCTAAGAAGGGACGACGAGATGAAGGGAATGACGAACAAATTGGCGGACCTGCAAACAGTCATCAATTTCCTGATGCAGAACAACGTCATGCAGCCACCGATCCCACTACAAGATACGCCGATTCCAGCGGCCAAGAAAGGTGCCTAGAAAGGAGGGCAGAAAACGGTTCCTGCAGTCCCTCAGTATGGCGGGACCAAGGGACATTCTCACTGGCCTTTGCGGGAGGTCGGGCATGAAGAATCCTAGAAGACACGATCTCGCCCTAGATGATTAGGTCCAAGAAGAGAAGAGCTCAGGCTAAAGTGAGCAAATCCCAGATTCCAGAAGATAAAATCTCGGCCTAGATGATTAAGTCCGAGAAGAGAAAAGCTTAGCCTAAGTTAAAGACTTTTTATATAAGGTCCACAAAGGAGTAGGTGGAAGCCATGCAGAGGGCTGGAGAATGATGCTTGGAAGTTGGAATTTTCAAGCCAAGATCGATTTAACACTTGTTGAAATTTTTAAGAAAAATTTACAAGTTGAAGTTAAACTGAAGTCATGTTTAACACTTATTGAAATTTAAGAAAAATTTACAAATTGAAGTTAAACTGAGGTCATGTTTAACACTTGTTGAAATTTAAGAGCTCATGTTTAACACTTGTTGAAATTTAAGAAAAATTTTCAAGTTGAAGTTAAACCGATGTCATATTTAACACTTGTTGAAATTTTAAGAAAAATTTACAAGCTGAAGTTAAACTGGGGTCATGATTAAAGGAAGGAATGATATAGGTTCCATCACCTCAAGATGCCGAAGTAATAGAACCTAGGGGCAGTTGTGGGGACATAATTTTTGAATAACAACACGTGGCCGAGGTGTCATCGAAATGCCAGCCGAGATACCACGTGTCTTGGTCATGACGCCGAGATGATCTCGGCTAGGCCGATGTTATCTGCGAAGATACCGGAATCCAAGATAAGCGGATAAGGGACAAGAGTCCTAGAATGGGAGAGGACTTCAGTTTGGATAAAGATAAGACTCTGAGAGAGTTTATCCTAATCTTACTGGAAGTCCAAAATTAGCAGTAATCCTAAATCCATTGAAGCTAGGCTTCTATTAGGATTAGGTAAGTGTTGGCTATAAAAGAGAGGTACCACATGGGTCTAAGGTATGCTTTTATGCTCTGAATAGTGAGTTAAGTATTTTTGCTATCTTTGAGAGATAACTGATTTGATCGTCGGAGTGCCCCCGGGTGGATGAACCACCGCCGTAATCTTTTCTTTTTGTGACAGGTCGTTTGGGCTTAATCTATTCTATCAGTGTTCTCCAACTAAGTGCTTGATTGATAGTGTTGTCAGAAATTGACACACACAATTTAAGAACTCTAAAATAATGAGCTCTAATGGCTTTAAATATATATTTGATGTTTTACTATTTGTTTTTTTAAAATTATTTATTGTACTGTTAGTTTATTAGAACTAACTTTAATGTTATCTTTTTAGTAGTATCTATCAGCACTGATAGCAAAACAGTGATGTTAGAGACCTCTAATTTAGAGGTTCTAAACACACCTCTAATAAGATAAAAAAAGAAAAGAAAAAAGACAACATTATTAGTGACAGTGAGTCAGTGAGTAAGACTCACTATCACATCACTAATAACACCTCTAATTAGGAGTACCAAACATTTTTCCATAGCAAAACCCTTTAATAACGGGAAATGATCGAGAGCTCGAAAAATACTGGCTCGAATCGGCTCGAATTCGCGAAGACAGAGGAGAGACAGAAGAGAAGCGGAAGAAAAGAGGGAGAGAAGGAGGAGGAATGGCGATGAAGCTGATCGGTGATGGCGAGAAGCTGATCGCCGATCGGTGATGGCGATGAAGCTGATCGATGAAGCCGCCGTCCGTCGCAGCCCTCCGCCCTTCGTCGCCTTTGGCCGATCTTCGCAGGCCCGCCTCCGCCGTCGCAGCTCGCCTCCGCCCCCTCCTCCTCCTCCTCCTCCTCCCCTCCCCTCCCCTCCCCCCCCTCCATTTTTAAGCCCCCTCCAGTCCCCTCCTCCCTCCTCCTCTCCTCTCCTCTCCCCTCCCTTCCCCCTCCATTTCTGCGTCTGAAAACAAAAAAAAAAAAAATCGAGCCGTTCGAGCTACGTAGCTTTCGAGCTACGTAGCGGGATCGCTTTAATAACTAATGGTGTCAGACAAAAGTGGACTGAAGTGGGTAGTTTTTAAGGCGGGGAACATTGATACTTCGTGAAATTAATTAACTCCAAAAGGTTCCTAAAACAAAGTTAAGAGAAAAAAATAAAGAAGAGTTTTTGGGGTTGACGAAGTACAAGGTGTCATGTCTGATCGCCTTTAATGGGGGTGTTTGGCCAGTTATATATATATATTTTAAATTTACAAAAATTTAAAATAAATTAAAATAATTAATAAAATAAAATATCACGTTAAATTTATAATTATTTTATTTTTTTCTCATAAACATCTTATCCAATTACAAATAATCTAATTATTTTTTTAAATATAAAAATTTTAACCTACTAAAATAATCAAAAACTAAAATAGCCTATTAAAATAACAACTTTTTAAATACCCACATGATATTATGTTTGATTTTGACTTTTTGGTTAAAAAAAATACAAAATACAAAATTGACTATATGAGTCAATAAGACAAATATAATATCAAAATCATAATCATTACAATTTTTTTCTCACAAAAATAAAAAAAACCAAAAACAAAAAGCAAATAAAACTAAAAAAATAAGACCAAAATAATTAAAAAATTAAAAAATTCAAGTTATTTTAACTCCTCCTAAACCAAGACTAAGGCCATGATTGAGCATATGTTTTTTTAGTAACTTTTTGACTTTTTAACTAAAATATAATGTAAAAAAAACTAGTATATATAGGATGATATTTTAATTTTTTACAAAAAGATATGTAAAAAATAAAGAAAAAATAAAATTTTTAACTTTTTAATATAAATTATTAATTTTTTAAATAATTTTTTAATTTTTTAATTAAAAAAATCACTTGTGAAACGAGGCTAAGAATAGTATTGTAAGGTGTCTTGTGTCCGTGCCGTATGGTCTCAGTTAATGGGTTTTTAGATTCGATATTTGGTTTCCAATTGTGTTGTATTCTCATTTATTTCTCAATGCTGTCAACTCTCATTCCTCTCACCCTGTTTTAATTACTCTCTCTCTCTCTCTCTCACCGTCTGACACTGAGAATTCATGGGATTCTCCCTTGGTATTGGCTCTCCTTCACGTTTATTTAACTTGAAATATTTTATTAAGACAAATTACATACACCTCCTTCAAAATTTAGCTAAATTATAGATATTTTTGAGATTTCAGAAATTATAAATATCCTCTGAGATTTATATTTTCGTAATAAATTGTCCATGAGATTTATTTTTCATAACAATTTGTCTCCTAATTTGTTATGCAAATAGTACCTTCAAGAGGATATCTGTAATTTCTCAAACCTTAGGGGATATCTGTAATTTTGATAAATCTCAAGAAGGGTATATGTAATTTGCCTTATTTATTAATTTGGAAAAATTATTTTAAAAAAATTAAAAATTTTGATTATCGTAACAAAATAAATTATAAATTTTTAATTTTATCAATTTAAACTTTAACCATTTGATTTACTTTCGATCGACGAAAAAATGATATTTTAATTATTAAGTTTAATAAAAAATAGTATTTTAAACATTTTACATACACTAATATTGAGTTAAACAGCAAAAATATTCTTTTGTGGTCAATTTTATTTGATGAAAATATGTAAATAGTTTTAATTGAAAACAAATCAAAATATTAATATTTAAATTGACAAAATTAAAGAGAGAGAGAGAGAGTGTGTTTATTTTGTTACCAGGATCAAACTCATTTTTTTGGGATAATTTTTCCTATTAATTTTTATAATGTTTTCTTGTTTCTTATTTATTAATTTGTATGAAATTTTATTATTATTATTATTATTATAAAAAAAAATTGAGTCATTAGAGAGAGGAGATGGAGAAGTTTATTAGTGTATTGTCTCGCTGCCGCCGCCACCACATTTGAGAAACTACTAATGAGAGGGTTCAATTTTACCAAAATAGAAGTCTTTGCAATATTTATTTTTTTAAGTAAGAAAAAACTGTGAAATTTTTTTGTTTGTGTTTTAAAATAAAATAAATGATTTTTAAAAACATTGTCCTGGAATTTTTTTAGTTTTAAAAAAATAGACATCAATTTAGGAAATTTGATAATTGCTACAATAAATACAAATGGTTTGAAAAACTATTTTTTATTTTTTTTTAATCCAGAAAACCTCTAATTTAATTACTCATTTAATGATTATAAAAAAATCAAGACTTTAATTTATGAGTTTTATTAACAAGTGTCCCGATGTCACAAGAAAAAACAAAAGGTGGAACTCAAGGCAATTTTTACTAATTTCATAGTAGATGAAGGATGGTTGTTGTGCCCATTGATGGGGCTTACCCAAAGTCTCACCTCGATGATTCGAATTGTTTATGTTTTAGAGTATGTCAAGTAGAATATTCTTGAAAAAAAAAAAATCAAGTTGATCAAACATCAATAATATTATGATCAAATTAATTTTGTATCAGTAAAAATAAATGATAAGTGTAATTTTGAGTATAAAACTGAATACAAAATTGATTTGATGATAATGTTAACAATGTTTGACCAACTTAATTTTTTGTAAAGATGTTCTACTTGACATTCTAAAAAATAAATAGTTTAAATTATCTAAGCGCGAGTCCAAGTGAACCCTATCACCCGAACAACAGTTACTTCATGACACCTCATTTTAAAGCATTCAATATATTTTGCCCTTTCAAATACACTTGTTATACTATTACCCCGTTTGGGTGATTTTTTTTGGTTAAAATAATTAAAAAGATAAACACTTAATCATGTCACTCCCTTTATTTTTTTACATATTTTTTTATAAAAAAATTAATAAAATCAACTAAAATAACATATTCCTAACATTAGACAATATATAGAAGTGGCAAGGCAAGAGAATGAAGGTGGATAGTGATACAAGTAGAATGAGGCCTAGAGGTGCGCGGGGTGGTAAGGATTGCAAGATGGAGATGGAAGAGGTGGTAGAGATGGAGATGGAAGGATTGCAAGATGGAGGTGGAAGAGATGGAAGAGGTGGTAGCTGGGTAGGTAGTCTAAGTTGTAAGTTGGAGATCATTATTTTTTAAACTTTTATTTATAATTTTGTCTTTAATGATAAATGCATAATGTAAAATCGTAAAATAAATTAATTTTTAGTTGGTATATAAAGAAAACATGTAATCTGCATAAGATAGTTTTTTAACACATCACTTAAGTTCGTTTGAAAATTAATTATTTTAATAATATTTTAATTTTTTATAAAAAAAAAGTATAAAAATTAAATACAGTGATATGATAATTTGTAATATTTTTTTTCATTAAAACTCTTAATGGCCAAATGATGAGGCCTTACCAGACCAAACTTACATTGATTTAAATCCAAACATAGCATAAGAAGTTGTGTATATATGCAAGTAACTAGCCTGCCGCCCATTCCAGCCTTTATGGAAAAGGTTTATGGGTAAATTACAAATATATTTTTTGAAATTTAATTAAAATACGAATTATTTCTTGTGGTTTGAAAAATTAGGCTCTGTTTGGTTGTGATTTGTAATCAATTTTCTACGCGTGTTTTTCGATATGATGTTTGGTTATGGGTTTGAAATTAATTTTCACGAGCTCTGCAGAGAGCTCTGTGCATCAGCCTGTGCATCAGTCGTTGTTTGGTGAAGATTTTGCAAACGGGGACTACCACCCGGTCGTCCCTATGGACTACCACCCGGACGTCTTTGAGGACATCCACCCGGATGTCCTCTGCTGTACAGAAATATTTTTTTTTTTTTTGCAATTGACTTATATAATTGAGAAAAATATTTTCTGAAAATTTTTAAATTTTTTATGTGCTTTAAAATAATTTTGAATTGTATGTTTAGTTATGAGTTGTAAATTTTTGTATCACATATCAAATGTCACATCAACAATTCCCCACTCAAATCAAACCTCTTTCCCAAAACTATTTTCAAAACTCTTTACCAAACAAATTTTCTACACTCAAATCATAATTCTACAACACACAAACTCAAAATATAATTCATACTCTCAAATCACATTTACAAAACACAACCAAACGCAACCTACATTCCACCATCTGAGGTTTCTAATTTCATAAAAAATCGCTCATTTTATTAATAAATCATCAAATCAATTAACAGTTTTTAATGATGTTAGAAATATGTTTCAATTAATAATTTAGGTAATTTTATTATTATATAGGAGAATAATTATGAATTTTATTTTTTTAATTAATTCTGTTAAATAAAAAATTCTAATAAGAGGGTATTTGTAATTTTTCAAACTATAGGGGACAATTTGTACTTTAAACAAATCTCAGGGAGTGTATTTGCAATTTACCTAAGCTGGATATAGGGGTGGGCATATTTTTGGCTGGTCAGGTTTGGATCGGGCCAATATTATATAATAAGAAATTTTGTATCTGTTTAAATTTGGTTTGATTCTAATATCAGGCCTTTAGATTTGTCCAAATTCAATTCAAAAAATAATTATAAATCTCAAATCCACTCATCGGGTTATATATTAAAAAAATTAAAATATTTCATAATTAAATTCAATCACACATTATATTTCTTAAATAAATTCAATCATACATCACCACAAATATGAATTTCAATAATAATAATAATAATAAAAAAGATAAAGTCTACCTCTCAACCAAAAATACATTTTTTTATGTATTATAATTGATTAATTAATTTAATAGTGGGCCGGACCTAGCCAGACTGAGTTGAAAATATAAGTCCTCAAGCCCAGCCCATTAATATATCGAGTTAAAAATATTGATCCAGCCTAACCCTATAAGCTAAAACAACTTTCCAAACCCTAGAAAAATAGGACTGGATTGGGCGAATTGGGCGGGCCAACGAGCCGATACCCACCTCTAGGCTGTTGATAGGCCTTCGTGGGCTCACAATAGAGCTCGCATTAATAATCCAAATTGTTCAATGTGTAGGATTTATTCCTGCAAAAAATCATGTTGATTGAATATCAATAGTCATTTGATCAGATCACATTTGTGTCAACAATTTATTTTTATAATCATACTTACCGTTAACACGAATGTCATCTGATTAAGTGAATATCAACGTGATTTTTTGCAGGGATGAAGTACTTACACATTGAACTGTTTGAATTATCGATGTGAGTTCTGTGGTGGGCCTGTGTAGGCCCAACAACATCCTCTAGTCCAATATAGATTGAAGAGAATCTTCTCATTTAGGTAGCACCCCAACCGAACTGGACAAAGAGTTGTTGGACCTATAATTCGTATCGTTCATATTATAAGGTTGGTCGAGTAAATCATCTATAAAAAAAAAATAAATTAATTAGATATTTATAACCCCCTAACAAGATTAAATTATTTTTTAAAAAATAAATAGTTAGTATGATTTTGATAATTTTTTAAAAACAACTAAGAATTGATTATAGGGCTATGAATGTTAAATCAACTTAATTTGTTTTAGAATTTATATATTTAACAAATCTTATAATATAAATTATTTACGTCATCAAAATAAGTCTAAAATAAATTCCTACAAAACCGCACAACAGCAACCCTTGTTCCTAACTGAACTATATTTGTTTACTTCACCATCTATACTATATATATATATATTAAATAAAATAGAGTTTTTAACCCCAAGAGCTATGAGAGTTTCAATATCTCAATCTGAATTTTTTAAATTTTTTATTAAAAAAAAAACTCAACATTTATTAATTTGGTCAAAATTTCCTAATCAGTATTTATTAACTTTTTTCAATTCACATGTCTTTCCACATCCCTGCATTTATTGATTTGGTCAAAATTCCCTGATCAGCATTTAAAATCCCCTCATACAAATAATTATAGATACAATATGTGTATAGTTATTGCAATACCCTTTTCAACTTCTCTCATACACTATGGTTAGTGATAAGATTGTTAAATCATTTTTATAAAAAATCTTTAAAAATATAATTCATATATTAAAAAAATCTATAACAAATATAAATATCTATAATTATATCGTGCATAGCACGGGTGATAGGCTAGTTTTTCAGTAATAATATAGGACTCATTTACACTTTGTCCACTGCAGTTGAAAATGTTTATGTCTTAGAATTTATTTAACATTTCTTAAATAAGTGTACTTATTTGGATAAATACACTTATTGGAGTTATATCATATCATTATTTTTTTATATTCCTTTTGTAAAAGTTTTAACATTAAATTTATATAGAGCATTCTAAATCATCTTTAAGAACTCGAACAAGGTGGTGGGTTCGCATATATATTTTTTCAAATATTAATAATGAAAAAAAAAAAAAAAAAAAAAAAAAAAAAGGAAAGAAAGAAGAGAGGTTAGACCCAAACAAAAAGAAAGTATTTTATTCGTGGAACTCGTTCCTTCTTGTTTGCTAATGAACTTTACATTAAGGCCTTGTTTGTCATTATTTAAAAAGTCAAAAAATTAAAAAATCATTATCCTATTTAAGTTACATCACCTCTCTAACAAATCACTTTAAATCCAATCTATACCCAACTCATATTTCTTAAAAAATTAAAAAGTGTACTTATTTAGATCATCCCAAACTATTCCTAAAATTTTACCATAGCGGGCTCCACAGCGGGCTCCACCGATCAGTAGTTGAAAAGAAGCTTCACCTTTTATTTTTCAACAATGATTTAGACCACTAAAAAATGCACCACTAATAACACTAATGCATTGGAAATGACAAAATAAATAAATAAATAAATAAAAACAAGGCATAGAAAATGGGTGGAGCCCACTGCCACATCATTAGTGCTCCCCCTAGTGCTCTATTTTTAGTGCTCCCAAGCATTTTTCTTTATTTTTTTAATCAAAGCACCACAAGTTCCAACATTTTCTTTTATAATTTAATATTAAAATTTGTATAAAGAATTGAATTTCGCACCTATATGAACAAATTTGTAAAATATTTGATAAATTATTTAAAATTCATACCATTTTCCTAGATGAAAAGAAACCTTACCTTTTATTTTTTTAATCAAAGCACCACAAGTTCCAACATTTTCTTTTATAATTTAATTTTGAGATTTGTATAATGAATTGAATTTCACTCATGTTCCTAATCTGAGGGGATTTGAGGGATTCATAAGATCTTACCGCAAATCTTTTTTAATTGTTCGAATAATTTATTTTATAAGATTTTTAATTTATATTATTTATAAAAAAAAATTAATTCGATATAATAATTATAATATTTTTATTTTATTATATTTGTTTTTGAAAAAATAGATGTCAAATATATTTTAAAAAATAGATCAATTATTTTTTAGAGACAACCACGATAAAATAAAAATCTTACAATTATTAGATCATTTAATTTTTTCCATGGATGATATAAGGGGTCATCAATGGGACGGGCCGAGCTTACCCATCCCGTAACTATTGTGTCCAAATCCCATATATTAATTGGGTTTTTCGAACTTCGATCAGTCAACATGCTGGTACGAGTCGGGCCTATTTAAAAAATTAAAACTAGATTTCACCCATAAGTTCAAATCTTACATTTCAAAATCAAACAGAATCGGACTACACATTTTTCATTTGACTTATATTATTAAGTTCTACATATTTTTCATTTACATATTTTTTATATTTTTATTAGTAATTTTTCTTTTTTTATTTTCCAGCATAATTAAAGTATTTTTATTTTTTTTACCTTATTACATCTCATATAAGTAAAAAAATAGTTAAATAACATAATGTAATTTTATTTATAGAATAAAGATTGAGAGCTCTAAAGAGAGATTTAATCGATGTGGCAAGGAGTGGGCAAACATGTAATGTGATGTGTGTGCCTATGTTTTATTTTATTTTTTTTATTTTTATCTTATCACATCACTAGAGCTTTCTTTAGAACTCAAAAATTAAAACTCTCTATCATTATTGTTATTTATAATACCTGCAAATAGGGAAAAAGTGAAAGGATTAGCATTACACAAGACTAAAAAATCCAACTAGGTTGGCCATTTCTGTCTCATGTGCTACCTCCCTCAAAAATCTCACAAGTTTAAACTAAGATTATGTTTGGCATGAATTTTTTAGGCTAAAATAGTTATAAAAAAGATAAAATAAATTAAAAAGTCAATAAAATAAAATGTCACATTCAAATCATAATTATTTCATTTTTTCTCTCACAAAAGTCAAAAAATCCATCCCAAACGAGACTTTTTAGCCACAGGCTAAAATAATCAAAAAGTCAAAAAATTAAAAAGTCAATCCACATCCCAAACGAAAGCTAATACATCAAAATAAAATTACAAACATCAATCCAAAAGTACATATCATATATATATATATAATTTAATAGATTAAATTTGAATTGAATAGTGCAATTTTTGTTTTGTTTTGTTTTTTTTTTTTTTTTTGATACATATCAATATATATATATATATATTTAGAAGGAACAGTTTGAGTCGGGCTTATTGGATGGTCAGGGTGAGCTTACCCATACGGGTTCTTACGGGCCGGATTCATGGACGAGCTCGGGTTATAAATATTTGTCCAAAGTCCTAAATTATTTTTTATGGGTTGGGTTGGATTGGGTTGGGATGGGCTACGCACTCCAGTGGGTTGAGACAGGTCATAAACCGAGTGGGCTGAGTTGGATAATATCAAATTTTTTGTTCACGGCCATTGATGACCCTTGGATGATTGTAATAACCCCGACCCGTAATTAACCACTAATCAGTGATTAAAGATGCTAATTGAGTGGATCAAATGAATTATGGGATTAATATGTAAATTGCATGATATTTGGCCTTCTATCTGTTACTTATAGAATATCTGTTTGGAATTCCACTTTAATATGTAAATTGAAAGCCTTATCGGCATCCGAAACCGAAATTGACTACACCGATATGTTATTTAGAATTTTTAGAACCATATGGCAAGTTTTATTAAAAATCGATTCAGAATGATTAATTAAGTCATGTTTGGTTAGCCTAATATTCTAATTAATGTGTTTTAGCACCATAAATATATATATGAGCCTTAACTCATTTTTGAGCTCAATTCTTTGCTCCTCTTAGTGCAAAAATCTGAGGTTTTCTTTTAGAGAGAGAGTGTGTGCAATTCTAGAGAGAGAAATGAAGGAATTGAAGGAGAATTGAAGACCTTGGCTTAGATTCATCAAAACTAAGCTAGAGCTAGATTAATTTAAGACTATAGGTATGAATTCAACCCCTAAATTATGAATCTAAGTTATCAACATGAAGATTATGTGTTTAAGGGTGTGTATTGAGCTTAGAAGGAAGATTTGAGTGGCAATTCATGCATGCATGTACAATTTCTTACAAATTGAGCATGATTTCCATGAATCCTCTCTTGCATGTTTGAAATTCATCTTCATTTGGGGAAATCATCAAGTTTCAAGTTGTTTTGTGGTGTTTGATCATGGTTTGGGAAGTTCAAGACCAAGAAAACCCATGCATGTTGTGTTCATAAACATTCATCATGTTTTAAGTTGAAATTGTGAGTTTTTAACAAACTCTTGGGCCATAATTTTATGAAATAATCCGTAATTCTTCATGTTTTACAAGTTTACTATGTTATCTCAAGTTTTGGGGCCCAAGAGATGTGTTTTAAAGGTTTGGAATTCGAGTTTTGAGTTCGTAGATGCAATCTGGAAATTCTAGAATTTGCATCTACGCTCGAGCGTGGGAGTTCACGCTCTGGCGACCACTCTGAGTGCGTGCACTCCACTCGAGTGACCAAAAGTCCGCTCGAGCGTGAATTGCAAGCTCCCAGAAGTTTCATGTCTTTTACAGATTACTCGAGTGAAGGAATGTGCGCTCGAGCGACCATTCACATTTTGCATGTCCGCTCGAGCGAGGAAAGCTACGCTCGAGCATGGACATTATTTTCAGAAATTTTGCCTAAGTGTTCCAAGGCATGTTTTGACATCCTCCTTGCATCTTAGGCATTCTTAAGCCTTAATTAAGCCATAATAATGAGGTTATGGATTAGAAACACACTAAGAAAAGAATGTACTAAGTTCCGAGACTGCAAATGTGTGTGTTTTAGGCAATATGATAAGAAAGAATAAGAACCAATGTAATGAAAGTTAAGCCTTAATGGCCACTTGAATATGTAATGATAAGACATGCTTGTGTTATGTATTTTGTGGTTGTAGGTCAAGACTCGAGGGTTGATTGACTATTGCAGGAAACCACTGTGAGTAATGTTATTGTAAAGATACGTTCATCTGAATTACGTTCCAAATGAAATATGATAAGTTCTGATTTCTGAAATGATATCTGTTTTCGTGAACGAATATCCCATGTTTGAAATCTATTATGGCATTCATAGATAGTCTCAAGTCATGGGGGACGGCATGAAAATGCGGGTCTATAACATACATGTGATTACGAGATCTTGTTAGCCACTTCATTGTGGCGATATGTGTTTAATCGGTATCCGGAGTCGATTACTCTAGTCGGAAGACGTTCTGTGATGTGTTCTATGGGATGTACCATTATTATGTTCTGATATGAGAATGAGTATGCTATGATCTGTTTTCCGCCTATGACATGTTCGGATTTCATTCACTAACCCCTTTACCTTACTGTTATTCACTGGGTTTTAGCTCACTGTGTGTATATATATATATATGTAGGTGGGCATTCTGGAGTTCGAGCTTGAAGGCTTTTGTTCGGATCTGTGTTCTGTTGTCAGCCAACCATTGTGCCTCACGTGAAGGTTCCCGAAGAGTCCTGTGTTTAAGTTCTGTTGTTTCTGTACACATAAGACTTGGTAGTTTTGTTGGCTGTACTTAATATACTTTAATGTGTGTGGGTATAATATACGAATGACTATTGCATACTTATATAAAGCTTTAACTATTCTGTTTATATAAGTTAGCACAGCTCATTGGACAACTATATTTATGTATTTGCTTCTGCTAGCCCCTTAATCTTGTTAATCTGTTCAGAGGCTTTCGGTAGTCCAAGGATTACTGGCCGGTTACGATACTAAACCTATAGGGGCGGATTTGGGTCGTGACAATGATAGACATTAAAAACCTTATAAAATGAACAGTTCGAATCATGAAACAAAATCTTTGATGAATCTCACAATTCTTTCAAATTCTTTTCTATTGAGATGTGAACCCAAGATTGAGAAACCCAATCCTTGTATAAAAATGCTCTGAAAAATGATGAAAATTTTTACTTTTGAATTCAATGGAACATGTTTTGAAACTAGTAACATGCGTCTTGGGTATTACTTTTCAATTAAATTTTTTTGGACTTTTTCTAGTGTCCTTGCAACACTTGTCATTCCCCCCCTACCCCTTTTTTATATCATCTCATATGGTTACCAAATTTGATATAAAAATAGAATAATGTTTGGGACCTCCTTTTGGGGGTCACCCCCTCACCCCCCTTTGCCACGTGGCGGGGGGTGATTGGAGAAGCAGGAAAAAAAAGAAAAAAAAAAAAGAAAAAGTAACCAATGAGAGAGAGAGGGGGTCAAAGGGGGTGGGGGGAAAAGGGGGGATGAATCATTGTTGATAAAAATAAAGAAAATGTTAAAAATTAGTGTTGAAAAAATGTATACAACATATATTAAAATGTGTGAAAGTATTTTGAATATGTCAAAATGATAATGAAATTATAATTTTTTTGACATTTAGTACTTTTTATTGATAACCCTTGAAATTGTCATTAGTAAGACTCTTCAAGGATAGATTCAGAGGGGGACAAGAGAGAACGATCACCCTCTATGATTTGAAAAGCTTTCTTTATATATTAATATTAACTGTTGATTATTTTAAAATTATACAGATTCACCCCCTCTAAGTTGTAAAAATAATTAAGTGGTTGGACAGCTCACACATCTATATCTATGAAAATACAGGGTTTGAACTAATGGAAAAGACATCTCTCTCCACAAGTGTGACTCAGGTTTGAACCTGAAAGGGGTGAAATCTGCTGCTTCACAGCTGACTCTCTTTGGAGACTCGCCCTATACTCCGTTCAATACTTGGGCTCGTCTTTGGCGTGTGGTTGAGTTTCACTAGTGTCTCAGTGGTGGGTGCTTTTCTATGGGTTAGGTCAATCAGGTCGGCAATCGGTTATTTCAGGGCCTGAGTCCACGGATGCAGTGATGACACATCATAATCATTTTTTTCCTGTTCAAAAAAATAAAAATAAAAACTATAAAATTTAACAATTTGTACAAAAGAAAAAATTAATTTCTTCCAACTAGGGTTCATAAATTGTCTTACAATTTTTATTTTTCGGAACTCAACATGAGTATAAGAAATATTTTATATATGTTTTCACATTTTATATCAATAGAAATCGATATTATATTTATATTTATTTATAAAAAAAATTATTATAATATATGTTTGCTCCTTATGTTAGAATTATGGGCCTGCATGACCCTAAATATAATGATAAATATATGATTATTGAAACCTTATTCTAAGGCTGACCATAGAACGAAAATCGCTCAATCTGAATTGTCCCCGCCTATTTAGGCAGTTTCGCAAAATTATTAGGGTTGGATGCGATTTAGGATTTTTCTGTTTTACGGGTTGCGGACGGGTCATGGATTTTACCCACACTCGCATGCACCTACCCGCATCTGCATACAATTGTTTTCTAAATCTGAACTATCAGATTTTCTTGTAAATTTTATAAATGCGTAACTCTAATCTTCTCTTCTCTTAGCCACTTTAATCTAATTATCAAACCTGTAGACTCTAACATTATAATAATATCACACACTGTCTTGTTTAAAATACTTTATTCAATTAAAATTTTTTTAATTTTTTACAAATCTAGTTATGTTTTTTTTTTTTTTTAATTTTTATGTTAGTTTTTATTTAATTTTCATTCTAATTTTTTTGGTAATCTAATTTTAATGGAGGATAGTGTTGAATCTCTAGCGAACAATTACAAATTCAATTTTTCCAAATTACAAATATATAAATGAGTGCAAACTGTAAACTAAATCGTCAAAAATCGATTCACCAACACCCCAACCTTATGAACCGTGCTGGGGACCCCAGTGGGGGTGACCCCCAGCACCCCCAGTACACGTGGGGCACTGGGGCTCTGTGATTGCCCAACACACCAAAAAAAAAAAAAAAAAAAAAAATTCCAGCCAATAGGAAAACACTGGGGGGTAACTGGCGATGGGAAAAATTGGGGGCACAAATCATTTTTGCCAACCTTATTCATTTTTCCGACCGTTAAGTTGGAAGATCGTAGTTGTACCAAACTTTTATTTAAACATTAACATACTATACATATTATTTTGGAATTTGAAACATAAAACATACAAAGTCAATTAATTGCTTATTTATATAATATTATATGATTAAATTAAAGGGAGTCGTTAGAAATGAAAGGACGGTTTTGTCGTATGCAACAACGGACCTTAATTATATGTTTCTCCTGCGTTGTTATTCCTTAGATGTTTAACATCCACGTGTTATTAGTCACCTTCTATTCAAATTTAAATGAATTTCGTAACCTAACTTCTTTACTTCACCTATGTTTGACATGTGAGATTAAGCTATTTTAACTATAAAAAGATAAAATAAATTAAAAAATTAATAAAATAAAATATTATATTAAAATTATAATTATTTTATTTTTTTTCTTATAAAAGTTAAAAAATTCATTCTAAATTAGACTTTTTAACTCAGGATAAAATAATTAAAAAATCAAACGCCTCCGTTTGGGAAGTGGGTTGGCTTTTTGGCTTTTTGGATTTTTTGGCTATATGAGCCTGGGCTCAAAAGCTTGGTTTAGGAAGGGCTTTTGGCTTTTTGACTTTTTTGACTTTTTTGTAAGAGAAGAGTAATGATTATGGGATTGGATGGGATGTTTTGTCTGTTGTGGCTCATGAGTCTATTCTGTTTTTTGTGGCTCATTGAGCCAAAAAAGCCCAATGAGCCCTTGCCAAACCAACCCTTCTATCTTAATATTTTTTAAGATTAACAAAAATATACATTTCATGAAAATTGATTAGTACTTTTGCGAGTGAGAGAGAGATTCTTTTATGTAAAGTCTATAATGCACATAAAATATTGTCTTACTTTACTACTTAACTGGATTTAAATGAAAATGTTAGGTTTCTTGTCTTAAATTTTATGAATTTTGTTAATCAATATTTTTAATATATAAAGAAAAAATAAAAAAAAGTAAGAAATACAAGACACTTTAGTCGAGAGTAGTGGAGGTGGGTAAGAAAGGGTGGGGCAGTGGCTTGGAGGGGTGAGGGATGGATTGGGGGCTGTAGGCGAGTTGTGGCTAGTGACTAAAGTTTCAGAAATAAGAACAAGAAAGAATAGGAAAGAGGAAAATAATAGTGGTGGTGGTGGTGGTGGTGGTGGTGGTGGTGGTGGTGAAAAAAGCAATTTGATAATTTAATGGGTGATCCCCACCTATGCGCAATGAGTAAAGTTAAGCATCTCAAATAATTTATTAAATATTTTATCAAATATTTTATATAGGTATGGGATTCACACACATGTGAGTTTGTATGAATTCCACACCCATATGAAAATTTTGATAAAAAATTTAATAAATTATTTAAAATTCAAAGCATTTTCCATTTACAATAGGTTAATTTCAATTTTATCCTTTAAACTATCATCACAATTCTTCCGATTTCATTATTAAATCAATTCTATCTATTTATTTTTTGATCGGCAATTCTATCTATTTATTAGTACTTAAAAGTTCTGATTTTTGTTCATGTAGTTCAATTTAAAACAGTTATACAATTCAATAAGCATTAAAACTTAATTTGACATCAAAAATGTCATTTCAAAATTTGAACAATGTAATTATGGGTGTAACTTGGGCGGATTTGGGCGAGTTGATTGTCCAAGGCCAATTCAAATTGTGTTGGGAGGTTCTTAGGCCTAAATTGTGACCCGAGGTTATCTGTCCAAGCCCGATCTGAGTTAAATCCGAATTACCCGAATAGAAATAAATTTCATTTTTTTAATGCAGCTAAGTTAATTAATTTGTTAAAAGTGGACTCTATTTATATATTTTTTTAATAAAATCGTAATATCAAACAAATAATTTATATAATGTAAGAGAGATGCCACTATATTGGTTTTTACAATTTATGAGAGAAAAAAAATGTAAAATTTTATATTATATTATTTGTATATATAATATATATTAATATGATTTAACGATCTAAATTACTTTAATATCATCTAATAATTAATAATTTATAAATTTATTTAATATTTATATCTATATATAAAAGTGGTGGTTGATAAATGAAGGCTTGTTTTTCGGTCAGTTTCTACCAAATATGCCCTCTATTTGTCTTCATCTTGGCGTTTTGCTTTTTTGTCTTCTCTAGAAGTCTTTCACTGAACTTGCCTTACTTTTTTTGAAAATTATTTTTAAATTATATATTTTAATTTTGTATTGTGATAATGAGTCAGTGTGATAGTGGTGGTGGTCATCGTCGTGGTTGTGGTGACAATAATGGTTGCTTATAGCACCAATAACAATAATGATAGTGGAAATAAAGAGATAGTAGTTGTGTTGATTATGGAGAGATGATATAGTAGAGATAAAAAAAAAAAGGGGTCGCAGTAATAGTGGAATGATGGTGATGGTTATGTTGTGGAGGTGATGGGTTGTAGTAGTAGTTGTTGTGGTGGTAGTAATGGTAGTGACCATTATGGTGGTGCTAATAAAATGATGATGGTGTTTGTGATAACAATTACAATGGTAATAAAGGTGGTGGTCGCGGAAGGACAGTGGATGTTGGTGGTGGTGGTGGTGGTGGTGGTGGCGGCGGAGGCCGCAGTGGTAATGGTGACAGCTGTGGGATTATAATAGTGTATATTAATACTTATGTATAAGTATTTATAAATTTAGTCAGAAGTAACTTTCCTGTCATTTAAAATATTTTTAATTTTTAACTTACATTTTAAGAGTCATTTAAATTTTTAAGTAGTATAATTCATGATTATCAAATAGACTTAATTGATTTCTACTTAATACATTAGATTTTAAGTGGCAAATTAAGTTATCAAATGCCACCAAACCAAGGTGCTATTCGATAAAAGTTAAGTACTAAAAATTGAATACTAAATTTTTTTAGTTAAATAGTTGTTTAGTGAAAATATAAGTGTTGAAGTAAAATAAATTGTTTGATATATATGATATTAAAATTAAAATTATTATTTTAAAATTTTATTTTTTAGATAGTGGTGTACGGATATAAATTCGAGGAGCAATAAAGTGGTGATGAAAATTGGATGGCTGTGGTGGTGTAATAAAAGTGATGGAATGATAGCGGTTATAGTAGAGGTGGAATGATGGTAGTGGTTATGATAACGATGATAATGGTTGTAGATGTAAAATGTTATTGTAGCTATTTTAGTGATGGTGGTAATGAGAATGACAATTGTAATAGTGGTAGTGAAATAATGATAGTATTTATGGTAACAATGATAGTGGTAAAGAAGGTGGTGGTCGTGGAAGGGTGGTGGACGTGACAACAGTGATGGTGGTGGTAGTGACAATGACAGTGATGATAGCGGAGGTTGTGAAGTTATAACAATAAATGTTGATACTAATGTATAAATATTTATAAATTCAATTAGAATTAAATAAGTTTTCTATCACTTAAAATTTTCCTATATTTTAATTTACATTTTTAGAACCACTTAAATTTTAAGTGATAATATTTCTGATTATCAAATAGACTTAATTGATTTTAACTTAATATATTCAAATTTAAATGCTAAATCAAATTATCAAATATCACCTTAAATAATCTAATTAATTTATGTTTCTTAATAAAATTACCTCATCTGCACCTTCGATCCGTGCTTTGCACAACTTTTTCTTTATATATATAATTCACATTTCAGATTGTTCTAGTTAGGGCTGGGCATAGGGTTATCCGACCCCTACAACCCGCCTTACCAAATGCGAACCACACATGTATGGGCGGTTTCGCAAATTGAATAGGATAGGGTGCGGTTTGGAATATATAAGATTTTCGGGTTACGGGCGGATTGCGGGTTTGAACTGCACCCGTCACAACCTGCCCGCACTTAGCCAAATATAATTTCTTTTTTTTTTAAAAAAAAAAAACATGAAAATGCAATTAAAGTTGTTTTCTAGTTTTCTTAATTTTGGTCAAACAAAGCTGCTTTATTTGTTTTCTAGTTTTCTTAATTTTGTGATGTTTTTATGGTAATGCAATTAAAGTTGGAGCTGTGTTGATCTTCTTACATATTTAGTAGCTCAGAATCAGATTCTTGTATGGATTGTAATTTACATGTTTCATTCAGGAACACTATGAAGTGTTTTTGGTTATTTTTTTTTACCTTTTTTTTTTTTGGAAGGTATAAGAGGGCTATGAATCTGTTTAATTGAATCTGAAATCTGCATTATAATTTATTTTTTTGACTTTTTTTTTTTTTTTTGGAATGTTACAAAATGTGAAAAAAAAAAACTCAAAAAATAATTTTTAAATAAAAAAATCCAAACCGCAAACCGCCCGCACATCCGCAAACCCTATCCGCACACACCGCAAACCGCACTGCTGGCGGTTGCGGTTTGACTTTTTCTCAAACCTCATAGATGCGGGCGGGTCAAAACCGAACCGCAAACCGCACAAAATCAATCCGCGAACACTCCTAGTTCTAGTTGTTTGATATTTTTACCTAAGCTCATTCAAATTTAATTTGAGCTTCTAAATTTTTACTCAAATTTGTATTGAATTCAAAAATATTTTACTCGAGCCTTAAAAATATTCAGATTGGATTTGGATTGCTCAAGTTGAACCTGCTCAAATTACATCCTAAATGTAATTATACAACTAAACACCCATCAAATTAGTTGTAGGGTGTAACTAGCTCAAAATAGTAAAATAATCGATCATTTGGGAAGTTGCTAAATAAAGTGGCTTATTAGATTATTTGTTATAAGTTGTCATATTATTTTTCAAACTTTTCTTCACATCTTTTCGCAAATGGTCAAAAAGTCTATAAATAAGCAAACCCTAACAAGGTCTTGTTTGGGAACAAGTTATTTTAATAATTTCTTGACTTTTTAGTTAAAATATGAGGTAAAAAAATTTGTATGTTTGGAAATATTTTTTGATTTTTTATGAAAAAACGTGCAAAAAATAGAGAGAAAAAGAAATTTTTAACTT
The DNA here is from genome assembly GCA_036172215.1 of Camellia granthamiana. NCBI lineage: Eukaryota > Viridiplantae > Streptophyta > Magnoliopsida > Ericales > Theaceae > Camellia > Camellia granthamiana. The sequence goes on along the minus strand of CM069915.1, from coordinate 74,417,799 downwards.
TTTGATATAGGTTATAGAATTTTTAATTTTTTTAAATAACTTTTTGACTTTTTAACTAAAACACTCAAATAAATGAATGTTTGATTGCATGATTTAAGTTGTTTAAAGTTTAAAATCACTATTTTTTTTTTTTTTTTTTGTTTATCCATCAAATCAAACTTCAACGGTTGTTGATTTGCACAAGCATCACTAACAGGAATGCATTAGACCCCCAGCTGGGGGTCACCCCCAGTGAGCTGTCGGCCTGTGATTGGGCCAGGAAAACTGTTTTTTTTTTTTTTTTTTTTTTTTTTGAGTTATCAGCCAGTGGGGGCGCGCCACGTCACTGGGGGCGCGACCCCCACTGGGGGTCCTTAGCACGATTCGCATCACTAATTCAATCGCATGGACTAAAATTAAAATTTTCAAAAAACTAAATAGGTAAAATTGATAATTTAGAAATAAAACAAAAAATAGTTATTATTACTTAAGAGATGAAAATAAAATGAAAAAATTACCCCCCCCAAAAAAATCTAGGATTTGACCATTGTAACAAAATAAATCATAGTTTTTTTATTATTAATTTTATCAAATTAAACCATAATCTTTTGATTTGTTTTCAATTTAAACTATTTGTCTATTTTTATTAAGTAAAACTGATAAAAAAAATATTTTTTGGTCATTAAACTCAGTATAGATGTATATAAAATGTCTAAAATATCATTTTTCATTGAGTTTAATAATTAAAATCCTCTTCTTCTTTTTTATTTTTTTTTTATCAATTTTACTTAATAAAAATAGGCAAATTATTTAGATTGATAACAAATATATATTAAAAAAAAATAGAGTTTAAATTGATAAATTAAAAATTTATTTTGTTATAAAAATCATGGACTTTATTTTCTTTTTATAATTTCCCAAATAAAATCAAAGAAAATTTACTTATAAATCCCATCTTGAGGAATGGTAATCCAATTAGTGACAATAGTTTTCTTATAAATCAATTAGTCCTATTGATTTTGGAAAGGTAGATTTAATATATTATTTGAAAATTAGATTTACAATTATATCCTTATTTCTATTTCTTTTTTTTTTTTTTTTTGGTGCTAGAAAGATAAGATATATAACCTATGAGAATCAAATTTGAGATGAATTTTTATATGAGAATATTTTTTATTTAGAATAACTTGAAATGTAATATTTTTAAACATGTCAAAAGGAATACAAAAATGACTTGAAATATAGGATTCTTCAAACATTTGAAAAGGATATGAGATTTTTTAAATATTTTCAAAATGAGTACAAAAACTCCTTAGTAAATTTTGAGCAAATGTATAATTCAATCTGTAACACTCTAATGTAATACTAAAACGTAGCACTTCAATATAACACTTAAAAAATACTCCTTATCATACTTTTTCCGAACGTAACATTTCAACGTAACACGAAAAAAAGACTTCTCAGTGTAATGCTCCAATATAACACACAAAAAATTTCTTAGTGTATTTTTTCTAAACATAATATTTTAATGTAACACTCAAAAAAAATAAATAAATAAATTTTGACGTGAGATTCTTCAAACCATTCCAAAAAGAGTACAAAACTTCCTTAATAAGTTTTGAGTAAATATATAATTTCAAATTGTGAGTGTTATATTTGAAAAAAGTACATTAAGTAATTTTTTAGTATTTTATGTATGTTATATTAAAGTGTTACGTTTGAGATTACATTGATTGGAGTATTATGTTTAAGATTACATTGATTGTAGTGTTACGTTTGGAAAAATTACACTAAGAAGTTTTTTTATTTTTTATTTATTTATAATATTAGAGTGTTACGTTTGAGAAAAGTTTTGGAGTGTTATGTTGTTATGTTTGGGAAAAGTACACTAAGAAGCTTTTTAGTGTGTTAAATTAGAGTGTTACGTTATTAGAATGTTACATTGGAGTATTACGTTCTTATTCAAACATTTAGAAAAATTCATTTTTATCCCTAAAAAATTAAACCCAAACATGTAATTGACTATCATTTTGTATAATTTCCACTTTAATGAGATTTTTGAATTCATAAGAAAAAAAAATGAATGACTAAATAGTTCACAAAATTATATTTTTAGATTTATTAGTTCTTTACCCTAAAATCAACACATTTATACTTAATTTTGTTCTTCTCATTTTAGTTGTAATCAACACATTTATATAATTAGCTCGGTGACTTTGTGGCGCAGATGGACAATGCGGTCCATGACCATGTGTTGTTTTTGGATGGCCTGCAAGAAGTAAGAAAGGGGTTAGCCGAAGTAAAAAGATTAACCGAGTAGGGACTTGATAAGATTTTGAATCGTACCCTAGTCATGGACTTGACAGCTGATTTCATGAGCCGGGTGTAAGGAACATAATCGCTCCCGGTCACATCGCTCGACAGCAGCAACGCCTTCGATAAGTCGAAGGCTAAGAGGTGCTCCTTGTCCCCATTGACAGACGCAATTGTCGGGATCTCCTTGCCCCGGTGTTTGAACTCCGGCTTCCATGGTGGAGTCGGCTCAGCTTCCTGCACTGTTTGCTTAGTGCTTAGCTCGGCCACAAGCTCGGCAGAGGGGTCGATTGATCGGGCTTGCTTGTCAGAGCAGGGAGACTCAGCAAGTGGGACAACCGTGGAAGCAAGGGCAATCACAGTCCCTGAACTTTGACCGACAGATGGAGCTGGAGGAATGCTCGGCAGCTCGGTCAAGGTAGCGGTGATTAGGTTCTTGATTTGGCTCCTCTTTGTCATCTCTTCTTCATCGGTCAATCGTATTAGAGAGACGTCTAGCAAAGTTGGGTCAGGCGGAGGAGAAGGAGCCCAGAGGAAGTCTGTCACCTTGTTCCTGCGGGGAGCTGAGTAACGATAGGTGGAGACGCAATTGAGAAGATCGTGGCAATCTCAGTGCCGGTATCTCAGCACGGCCCTGATTGCCTCTTTGTTGGGATACTGGTAGTTGGCTTGCAATTATTCGATAGTTGCAAAAATGAAGTAATTAGCTTGGCACAAACAATGCTGACAAAATAGATCGGTCAGGAAGATAGGCTTACAAAAAGAACTAAAGTTCTTGTTGATGTACCAATCGGGCACATCAGTTGTTTCGTAATTACCGGACACCCAAAATAAATCATCATCATGCATGTCTTTGTCCGGCGTGCTGGTCACTAGTCGTTCTCTGCCTGGTCTAATTTTTAAATAATAGTTGAAACCATCTTTAGTTCGGCCAAATGTGTATTGGCGCAAGATCTCGGTCAGGCCCAAGTTTACACCAAGCCGGTGGTTTAGCTCGGCCACGCCGTTTATGATCCTGAATGTGTTGGTGGACACTTGTGTCGGAGCGAGCCCGGTGCGTCTGAGGAACTTGCAGATCAGCGGTTGCACAGGGAAGCGCAACCTTCCTTCGACTATGCTTAGCAAGGTGAAGGGACAGGACTCCAGCCTACCCCATGGGTTTATGCCCTCCTCACCAAGCTCCAGAAGTACGTCGGCTGGAATGCCATATTCTTCTCGAAACGTGGCCATTACGCTCGGCATTAACAAGGAAGCAGTAACGCCTTATTGGAAGGCCGGCTTTATCAGCACGGCGATGTTAAGTCGGCAAAATTTTGTACGGTGGCTGCTCGGTCTCTGAGAGCCCCTGTGTAGGTGTTTGGTCCCCTAGGACTCTGCAGTGAAAAACCAAGTGTCAGTGATAGCACAGACGAGCAAACGAGCTCGATTTTAGCTCGGTCACTTTTGGGATAGTGGCACCTCAGTCCCAATTTTAAACACGATAACCCGGTCACTTGAGCGAACCAGATATTAGCCCAGTTGAGTGGCTCAGTGCGTTTAATACCTCGGTTTTGCTCCTAAGTTCTACAAACAAGACAGTAGCGGGAAAGATTCAAGCAGTCAGACAAGAGGATGGCCTTGCAAACAACCATGGAAGAGATCTAGGGAGTTCGGTTTTTGAAGACGTCAGTAAGAAGATTGAGGAAAAGGGGCATAAAACTCGCAGAATGTAAATGGCCGATCCATTTCCAGAACATTGAACTCTGCCAATCTAAAGTTTTGTTCTTAGTTCTATTTTGTAACCCTTTTTGCCATTGGCACAATGAAGCAAGTAGACCATTTTCTTAAAAATTGTTGTATTTTTGTCTCGCCAAGCGAATTTAGTGTGGTCCAAGGGGCAGCTAACGATCATCTTAATGGATTAGAATTCCTTACCGAGCTGATTTTGCTCGCTAAGATAAAAGTTGGTGTTTTGTTCAACTTTAGAATTCCTTGCCGGGCAAATTTTGCTCGACAGAAGTTTGTTGATGGTTTTGATCAACTTTGGAATTCCTTGTCAGACAGATTTTGCTCGGCAAGAGGTTTGTTGATGGTTTTGATCAACTTTGGAATTCCTTGCTGGGCAGATTTTGCTCAGCAAGAGGATTGTTGATGGTTTTGATCAACTTTAGAAATCTTTGCCGAGCTGATTTTGCTCGCCAAGAAGCAAGTTGCTGAGCTGACCTTGCTCGCCAACTTTAGATTGCCTTACCGAGCTGATTTTGTTCGCCAAGAAGTAAGTTGTCGAGCTGACGTTGCTTGCCAACCATAAAGTTCCTTGCCGAGCTAATTTTGCTCCCGAAGAAGTAAGTTACCGAGCTGACCTTGCTCGCCAACTTTGTAGTTCCTTACCGAGCTGATTTTGCTTGCCAAGAAGCAAGTTGCTGAGCTGATTTTGCTCGCCAAGAAGCAACTTGCCGAGCTGATTTTGGCTCGCCAAGAAGTAAGTTGCCGAGCTAACTGTCACGACCAAAACCCGCCCCTATAGGTTTAGCGTTGTAATCGGCCAGTAATCCGTGATTACTGAAGGCCTGTTTAACTATACTGACAATAATATAATATAACGGGGCTGGTGGAAGCCAATCAATAATAACATACATCGTCCAATGAGCTGTGAGGACTTGAATGGAAATAAACTTTCATGTACATAGCCATATTCATAACCATTTATGCCCATAAGCATATATATACAAGACAAAACATAAGTTAGGGAATCAATCCTATCATCTGGAACAATATTGACATTAGTCTAAAAACATTCTTTTTACTTAACAAACTCAAAAGGGTGAAGTCGAGCCACCCAAAAATGCCTTGACACATGCTAGTTCGGAACCTTGTAATGAGGGACAATAGCTAGCTTAACAAAACAAGGGTTCGGGTCGACGCCTTTAGCTTTGATTTGGTGCCTGACCACCTACGTATATATAATAAATTGTGAGCTAAAACCCAGTGAACAAATGTGTAAAGAGGTTAAGAATGATGTCCTTTACACTCTTTGAAACAATCAATTAGCATTAGAATACTTCAATCGCTATCATTTGTCAATCAATCGTTCAATTCAATCGATTTAATCAATCTTATTCTTATAGGTCATACGTGGTACATCCAGTAGCAACAATACACTAGGTCTTCAAAGATCGAACAATCAATTGATGGCCATCAAACAATAACACTAGTTCCAAGATTTGGAACTGACAGAGATCTCTGTAACAATAACGATGTCAATAACAATAACAATCACAATACGCTATGGATGCCACGAATACAGTTCAAAATAGGGTCATCATTCAATCGATAAAAAGTATCATTTCAGAGAGCAATATGATTTATCAGTCTGAAAATAAATACGATTGAACATATCTTTACAACATTATTACTCACAGTGGGCTCTTCAAAACACGTTGTAGACGTCCCCGAACGTCTCGGGAGGGAATGTCCCGTTTTGTTCATTTGGGCTCACTATAGTTCAGGACTCAAAGTCACGGTCCTGTATCTAATCTCACAGAGTGCAGTGCAAGACCGATGAATCATCAAAGTGTCCAAATCCGGCAAATCGTTTTTGAAAACAAATTTTTTTTGAAAGAAGTGCCAAACATGGACTGTTTTGCCAGATACAGAGTCGCTACCTAAATATTTTATTTTGGGAAATTTAGGAAACCCTGACTTGTGCCTAAGGCCATGTGTCCGTCATTACCAAAGTTGCCTCGGCTCGGGAACTTGGGTACAATTGGGGAAGGTCACTTCATGAGCACCCCCGCTCGCCCGATCAAAGATCGGCCTTTACTAACCATGATATCGAGTTTTGAAAACATTATGTGCTCTTATTCTGGTTATTAGCCTAGATTTACTACGTGATGCGCACAGCATACAAATATAGACCGGCTCGCCTGAATTAGAACAAAACATCTCATGTTTGTTTTTGAAAGCGGTTTGCTACTCGCAAGTAGGCTAAAATGTGGATTTGCCACCCTCAGGTGGGCTTAGAAAATAAGATGATTTGCCACTCTCAAGTGGGCTTAAAACTCACAGTCAATGCATTATTCCAATTCAGATAATTCAACCTTCACTCATAGGCATTCAGACAGGTATATCACATAAGCAGTTAGCCTTATGGTAAACATGCTATCATGGCAGTCACTCATACGCATGCAAGGATGCTTAAGCATAAACACTTACCGAGTACTCCGAGCCAAAACAGAAACTAGTTAGTAATCAATGCATGATCCTAGTTCATGTTAAGATGGCTAATGTAACACATGCAAAATGCAACTAGAAATAGCCTCGGCTATCCTAAGAATGGCATATGAGATGCTACAGTTAACACGTATTCAACTTGGAATTGGAATATAATGCAGTTAGTATGATGCGCTGAGCCCGGTGCATGTAATACAGATGAATGATGCAAACATGCAAGCATAAGTATGCTAATTGAAACATGCCATAAACTAACCATCATAAGACGTGGGGTTGGAAGACATACATCACACGTACGCACACTTATTACACAATTGTGCTTTCGCTCGGAGGGTCCGAATAAATAATACAGTCCAAATAAATAATTACAGTCCGAATAAATAATTACAGTCCGAATAAATAATTAAATATTACAAAACCCTAATTAATCAACAAATTAACTAGGAAAGCAAGTAAATTAGCATGCAAGCTAAATGGACCGCCTTAGCTCTGTTCCGAATGATGAAAGATGCATGCATGCTCGAGCTGCCTCATCGAGAAATTCCTCGCGATGCCCCGATTTGCCTCTGTTTGCAATTAATCCCGGAATGCTGTGCAAAGCTCTAGAAGGCTGCTAATTTCTGGTTTGCTGCAACAGAGAGCAAGAAAGGGGCATGTAGACACCCCATTTTTGACCGACCTTAAGACTCAGACGTCACCGATTGAGCGCTCGGTGACAGTGCATATTGTGCACATTCTGAGGTTTCAGAGTCTCGGCTGCGAGCCTTGCCTTCGGACTTTGGGGCTCTTTTGTGCTTTGCCTCGATTTGTGAACCAGATCCTGTTTTCTCTATTTTCTCTTCCCGAAGGGAGGGAGAGGTCTCAAAGACCATCTTTCAGTGGCCATAGGCTACGTTTCGTGGTCGTAGGCCATTTTTCCCGTTTGGAGGCCAGTTTTTGGTTTTCAGAGCTGTCGGCCGTGTGCCCCGGTTCGGGACCGCTTAACTACCTCCGTTTGCTCCGATTTTTGGCACACACCTTGTTTCCTCTCCTTAGAGGGACACTATGGCCCGGGAGACCACCTTCGTGGTCATACGCCACCTCTAGTGCTTAACAACCTGTTTTAAGGGCCTCGAACTGTGCGTTTTGGCCCCCGAACCCTCGTTTTGCATCGATTAGGGTTCATTTTTGGTATGGACCCTATTTTCATTGTTTGGAAGGTGGTAGGATGGTGGGAGACCAGCAATTCTTTCAAAAACCATTTTCTCTCTCCTTCAGCCGGTTTTCTTGACAGAAAGCTGGTTTTCCTCACTTTTGAGCCACAATTTCTGGTTTTTCATACCACCATTGTGTTGTACTCATCTGGGAGGCCACCAATATGGGTAGGCCGGCCAGTATTTCTTCTTGACCCTTTTGAACCTTGCTAAAAAGCTGATTTTTCTCTCTCTCGGGTCATATTTCCTGGTCTCCCACCATACAGCTGTATTCTACTCATCTAGGAGGCCACCTTTCTGGATAGGCCGACCACCTTTTGTGGTTGAACCTTTTGACCCCTGGTCGGCCGACCAGGGGGAATGGCCGGCCGACCACCTTAACTGGTCGGCCAGCCATCTGCTTTTTGCCCTTCCTGAATGCAATCCAGCTGTGCCAGCTGGGAGGCATTTGGACCATCCTCCATACACGTGTATGGAGGATATTTGAAGCTTCCAAGAGAAGCTTTGGCCTCTCTTCTCTATAAGAGAGGCCCTCCTCTTCCATTTCTAGGGTTGAAGACTTTGGTTAAGGCATATGCACCTCTCTCTCTATATCTCTACACTCAAGCTCCAAACCCCATAGTTCTTGCACCATTTTCACTACACCTCATAGCCTACCACCTCCACCATCCATCCAAGCATCTTGGATCTGATTTTCAGAGGTTGAAGAACTCCTTTCTTGGTCTAGTGCTTGCTACCTTGCTGTGCTACAAGGGTAAGTCTCTATTTCCCATTTTCTTGCATTATTTTGCTCCAATGTTTAGCCTTATTTGCAAGCATTTCTGGACTTCGACATAAACTTAAAAAAGTTTTATTTTGAGCTCCTCTTGAAGTTTGATTAAGGACACTTTTCTCTTTGAGGTCATCTACCTCCTTGTATGCTCCATCCCTCTTTGTAGGCTTACTTTGCTTCCTATCTTAGCCTTGCTTGCAAGCATTTTCGAGATTTTTTATAAACTGGAAAAAGTCTTGTTTTGATCTTCTAAACATGTTTGTTTAAGGACTCTTTTCTGTTTGGGGTCATCTACCCCCTTTCATGCTTCATTTCCTCATGCTTTGAGCCATGCATTTGAGCATTTGCATTGGCCTTGGTTTGGCCTTTTAGCCACTGAAATTCAGTGAATTTTCAGTGGCTTAGTGTAGACACCCCATTTTTGACCGACCTTAAGACTCAGACGTCACCGATTGAGCGCTCGGTGATGTTGCATACTGTGCTCGTTCAGAAGTCTCAGAGTCGCGGCCGTGCGCCCTGCCTCCGGACTCCCGAACCCTCGTCTCTACCTTGTCTCGGTTTGCGAACCAGGCTCGGTTTTCTCTGTTTTCTTTCCTGAGGGAAGGGAGTGGTCCCGTAGACTATCTCTCGGTGGCCGTGAGCTACGTTTCGTGGCCGTAGGCCATTTTGCCCATTTCGGAGCCCGGTTCCCGGTTTTCGGAACCGTCAGGCCGTGTGCCTCGGCTCGGGACCGCCCAACCATCTCCGATTTCTCCGATTTTCGTAGAGGACCTCTGTTTTAATATTCTGAGGATCACTGGGGCCCCTGATGCCCACTTCGTGGCCGTATGCCACTTCTGGTGCCTGTAGCCGGTTTTCGGGACCCCAAACTGCGCGGTTTTGGTCCCGAGCATTCATTTCGCATCCGTTTTCTCCGGTTTTTGGCAGGTACCTCTGTTTTGTCATTTCAGAGGACACTGGGGTCGCAGATACCCACTTCGCTGCTGAACACCACTTCCGGCACCTGCAGCTCATTTTCGGGATCCCGAATTGCTCGGTTTTGGCCCTGAGCGTTCATTTCTCATTAGTTTTTATTCAAACTTGGCAGGTACCTCTGTTTCAACATCAGGAAGATCACTGGGGGGTGAGAGGCCAGCAATTATCCCAGATAACCAGTTTCGCTCCTCCGGAGCCCGTTTTTCTCACTTCCGGGCCAATGTTGAACACCCTAGGGGTATTTTCTTCCAACCAAAGCTACATATCTGTGATCAGGGGACATGGGAGGACCCTAAAAGTTGGTGGTCGGCCAGAAAATTTGAGTTTTATTTTTGAGCCTCTCCTTCAAGCTCTATGTTGTGGCTCCTGCTTCAGTGTTGCCAATTTCCAACCCTAGAACCTTGTTCTACACATCTTGGAGGACCCTAAAAGTTGGTGGTCGGCCAGAAAATTTGAGTTTCATTTTTGAGCCTCTCCTTCAAGCTCTATGTTGTGGCTCCTGCTTCAGTGTTGCCAAATTCCAACCTTGGATCCTTGTTCTACACACCTAGGAGGACACCTTTGCATGGTGGTCGGCCACTAATTCAAAACTTCATTTTTTCACTTGGCTGGCCGGCCATGTAGGGTGGCTGGCCGGCCATGGGGGGTGGCTGGCCGGCCACCTTGCAAAAAAATACCTGGCCGGCCAGCTTCCTGCTTTCCAGCCTGTCCCAGCTGTCCGGATATCTTCCAACATATCCCGGGGCATCCGGGGGATATTTCGGGAGGGAAAGATTGGGTGCTTTCCCTCCCCTTTACACCCCATTTCTTGTCTATTTGAAGGGCCCTCCCTCTCCTTCTTCAAGGTTGGCAAAACTTGTCTCAAGAACACTTCTCCAAAAACCTCCATTTCCTTAGCTTAAAACTTCAAAAAAGCTTCAAGTGTCAAGGCCATTCCTTCATCAACACCTAGCCTCACCATCCCTACCATCATTTCAGAAGCAAGGAGGTAAATTTCAGAGGTTGAGAAGCTATAAATCAAAGCCAAGAGGCAAAGAAAGACAAGTCTTCAAGGGTGAGTATTCAAAACCAACTTTTAGGGCTTTTTCTTGGTTCATTTTTATACTCTAATTGGTTGAGAATTGGGGCTCCGACCCCTACTGATTTTGTGCTTGTTTTGAGCCCCTCTACAACTTTGTAGAAGGGCTCAACTTCATTTGATGCTTCTATGATACACTTGTTTCAATACCTAGCTTTTATGCCATTTTCTTGCATGCTAGTTTTGGTCTATTTGTGTTTGTTTCTGGGGGTCCGACCCCTACTTCTTTTGTTCTTATTTTGAGCCCCTCTACAACATTGTAGAGAGGCTCAACCCCATTTGGTGCTTGTATATACCACCTCCTTCAATATTCATCAAGTGTGCCACTTTTTGCATGCAATTTTGACCTATCTCTATTTGTTTTTGGGGCTTCGACCCCTACTGACTTTGGTCTTATTTTGACCCCCTTTACATATTCCATGAATAAAGTTTTGTCATTTGGTGTGTGCATTGCATGTCTCATGATATAGCCTATTTGGAAGCCTATTTTGCATGGATTTTATAGTATGTTTGTATTCTGATTTTGAGGATGTCACCTTCTGAAATTGTGCTTATTTTTATCTCATCTTCAATGTTGTAGAAGAAAGTTTGTCCATTCGGGGTTTGCATATATCACTTGTCTCAATACCCCTCTTTTGGCCACTAACTTTGCATGCTTTGGTTGATCTATCTATGCTTGCATTTGGGCCATGTTTACTACTGAAAATATGCCATATTTGGGACTGCCTTGCTACTGTTCTTGCTGCCATGATCATATTTTGCATGTATAGCATGGCTATAGGCCATTTCGGGGCTTAATTTCACATTTTCGGGATGAATGCATGCTTCGAGTGTCACTTCGAATTGTTTCGGGGCTGTTTTCCCCTTTATTTAAGTGCTGAAATTCCATTGCCATGCTTGCATATCATTTCCTATGCCATTTGTATCATTTTTGCATTGCCTCGGTTTGCGTGCCAATGGGCACGCACTTCGAGGCACCTCATTTTTATCATTCCGGCAGCCTATGTGAGTGTGGTTGAGGCCCTCTCATGTTGGCGTAAGCCCAATTTGCATTTTCATGCTTGTATGCCATTGCCTCGGTTTGTGTGTCCGCGGGCACGCACTTCGAGGTACTTTGTTTTTATCCGACGGCAGCCTATGTGAGTGAGCTGAGGCTCTCCCATGTTGGTGTAAGCCCATCGTTGCATCCCGTATGCCATTTTGCATCGCATATCATCGCCTCGGTTTGCGCGCCTGTGGACACGCATTTCGAGGCACTTCGGTTTTATGCAATTTTCTCATTTGCATCGCCTCGGTTTGCGTGCCTGTGGGCGCGCATTTCGAGGCACTTTAGTTTTATCCGATTTACGCTTCATATCATCGCCTCGGTTTGCGCGCCTGTGGGCACGCACTTCGAGGCACTTCGGTTTTATCCGATTTTATCATTTCATCATCGCCTCGGTTTGCGTGCCTGTGGGCGCGCATTTCGAGGCACTTCTGTTTTATCCGGTTTTGCACCACATATCATCGCCTCGGTTTGCATGCCCGTGTGCACGTATTTCGAGGCACTTCGGTTTTATCCGGTTTTGCATCGCATATCATCGCCTCGGTTTGCGTGCCCGTGTGTACGTATTTCGAGGCACTTCGATTTTATCCGATTTTCTCATTTTATCATCGCCTCGGTTTGCGTGCCCGTGTGCACGCATTTCGAGGCACTCTGTTTTATCCGCTTGGCATTGCGTATGCCTCTGCCTCGGTTTGCGTACCCGCGTGCACGCATTTTGAGGCACTCTATTTTATCCGATTTACATTTCATCATCGCCTCAATTTGCGTGCTAGTAGGCACGCATTTCGAGGCACCTCATTCTTATCATTCTGGCATCCCGTATGAGTGTGGCTGAGGCCTTCTCATGTTGGTGTAAGCCCATCATTGCATTTCGTGTCATCTCATGCTTGTATGCCATCTTCTCGGCTTGCGTGCCCGTGGGCACGCGTTTCGAGACATCTCATTTTCATAGCATCGTGCATGCTAGGTTGTATGTTAGTTGCATTTCATGCATATCATGCATATTGCACGGGAAATGAGGCGCGTTCTGTACTCCGAGTAACGGAACGAATCTCAATTCCCAAGTCACCAACACTCCGGATTACCCATGATGGAGTTAGGTTTTGTTGTAGCATTCATCTGCATTCATCCCATATTGAGTTATGCATTTCGGTTCCTCGGCCATCATGCATCGAGATGCGTGATTGGTGGCACGAGGATCGAGGCATGCATATATTTGTGAAATACATTGCTATGCCCTTTTCCCGCTCTCTGTTGCAGCAAAATCAACAATCAACAACTTTTCGGAGGCCGGCACGCATTTCGAGAAAATTGCAAACAGAGGCTAATCAGGGCATCCCAGTGGATTTCTGCGCCAAGCAGCCCAGCATATACCATTCATCAGGAGCAAGGCAGTCCCTGGCTTGCATGCCAGTTTTACTTTTCTGTAATCAATTTGTTAATTAATTAAGAAATCTGTATATTTATTCGGACTGTATATTCTTTTATTCGGACTGTATTATTTATTCGGACCCCCTGCGCGGGGGCAATATTGTAATAAGGGTGTGTGAGTGTGATGTATGTCTTCCAACCCCCATTTCTTTCTCCCTTTTATTTATCCGCTTTGGATGGTTAGATATAGGGCATATTTCAATTAGCATAACAGTATGACAGCATGTTTGCATCATTCATCTGTTTTGCATGCACCGGGCTCGGCGCATCATACAAACTGCATCGTATTTCAATTCCAAGTTGAATACATGTTAGTTGTAGCATTCCATATGCCATGTTTAGAATAGTCGAGCCTGCCATTAGTTTGCATCTTTGCATGTGTTGCATTAGGCATTCTGTATACTTAGGATCATGCATGATTTCTAATAAGTTTATGTTTTGGCTTGGAGTACTCGGTGAGTCTTTATGCTTTAGCATCCTTGCATGCGTGTAAGTGTTGCCATGATAGCATGCTTGCCATGAGGCTATGTGCTTATGTGATATAACTGCCTTGAATGCCTGTGGGTGGAGGTTGAGTTATCTGAATTGGAGCAATTCATCGACTGTTTGTTTTAAGCCCACTAGATTGTGGCAAAATCATCATGTTTTTCTAAGCCCACCTGAGGGTGGCAAATCCACATTTTAGCCTACCTGCGGGTAGCACCATCAAACCACTTTCAAACAAACAAACATGAAATGTTTTGTTCCAATTCGGGCGATTCAGTCTATACTTATTTGCTGCGAGCATCACATAGTAACCTAGGCTAATAACCGGAATAAGAACTCACAATATTTTCAAAAACAGATATCATGGTTAGTAGAGGCCGGTCTTTGACCGGGCGAGCGGGGGTGCTCACGATGTGACCTTCCCTAATCGTACCCAAGTTCCCGAGCCAACTTTGGTGATGACGGACACGTGGCCTTTTGGCACCGAGTCAGGGTTTCCTAAATTTCCCATTTTAAAATATTTAGGTGGCGACTCTGTTATCTGGCAAAGCAGTCCATGTTTGGCACTTCTTTCAAAAAATCTGTTTTTTCTCAAAACGATTTGCCGGATTTGGACTCTTTGGTTCGAGATTTGGAACCGCAACAAAAATCGAGTCCGAACTGTAGCGAGGCCCCCCGCGGGCGTTGTTACACTTAGATGTGTTTTTGAGCCCTAAAATCAGAGAGGGGTGACCCTCTCACCCCTTGTTCTCTTTACTAGCTTTGTTGGCCTTCCAAAGGAGCTCCATCTTGCATGTTGTGAAGCCACATTTCAGGCCCTATTTGGTGAGTTTTGAGGTCTGCCTTGACTCTGTCCAGAGCCCTTTTGGCCATATTTTGTGTCTTTGATGCATGTGTAGAACAATCCCATTCAAGGACTTTCAAAGGGGCCTTTATTGACATGTTTCCTAGACCCATTTCAGACTCTTTTTAGTGGGTTTTAGGACCCTCAGAACCTCTGTCCAGAGGTGGTTTTGCCATTGTGTGTGTCCATCATGTATGTGTAGAACAACCCCCTTATTGGCCTTTCAAAGGAGCCCATCATTCTTGCATGCATTGACTGAGTTTCAGTGGTTATTTGGGCATATTTTGGCATGGCATACTTCTGTTTTTGGCTGGTTTGGTGAGCCCTCATGTGCTTCATATAGTTGTAGTGTAAATCATGGTTCACTAGCTTTCTTTGCATGCTTTATTGACCCTTGATTTTAACACTTTTCAGCCATGCCTTAAACTGATATTGTGCTTATTTTGGGCTGTCCTATCTCTGTTTTTGGGTCTCATGGTTGAATGATATTGGTTTTGCATGCTTGTAGTTCAATACCCATGCTTAACTTTGAGTTTTGAGGTTCATTCCATGCATATACTGAGGTGTGTTCATGTTTTGGGCTCATTATACATCATATTTCAGAACTTGTTTGAATGCCATATTGCCATGTTTTGTACTCTTTAAATGCGTTTGAGAGTCGGACTTGTATGCCTCATTTACCGACCATTGAATGAGCTCCATTTCTTTGCATTCCGAGCCATCATTTTAGGCCATTTCCCCACTGTTTCAGACCTACCTAGGGTCTGTTTGGGGTTGGTTTTGCCATTGGTGCATTGCTTTGGGTACCTCTAGAGTAACGCACTTCACTAGTTTCGGTACCCGGGCCCCCTAGCTTGCATTCTGTGCCATATTTGCATGTTTCAGGACCATCTTTTATGCCATTTCAGAGCTGGAAATTGCATGCTTGTATGCCATCTTTCATCCCTTGCCATGCTTTGGTAAAGTGGCATTTGATGCCTTAGGATCGATCCCTTGCATCGTGCATGTTTGCATGTGTTTCGGTTGTCTCATTTCCACCATGGCCACTGATGTGGGTGTGGCTGAGGTCCACTCATATTGGTGTAAGTCCATCTTGCATTTGTAAATCCCATTTAGTTCATGTGCGCATGATAGTCTTCGTAAGTGCATTGTATATGCCATGTTACGTCATGTGCATTGTGTATGCCATTTTAGCCCATAGCATTGAGTATGCTAGGTTGCATATTAATTGCATTGTGTATGCCATGTATATTACATTGTGTTTGGAGTAGGGTTTAGTCCAAACACGGGAAACGAGGGACGTTTCGTACTCAAAGTGACGAAACGTGTCTCAATTCCCAGTCACCGACACTCTGGATTATCCATGATGGAGTCTAGGCCTTGTTGTGTTTTCATGTGCATTCATATCACATCAAGTCGTGCATTTTAACTCCTCGGCCATCATGCATTGGGATGCGTGATTGGTGGCACGAGGATCGAGACGTGCATACATATGTGAAAATGCTTTGTCATGCCCCTTTCTTGCTCTCTGTTGCAGCAAATCAGAAATCAGCAGCCTTCTAGAGCTTTGCACAGCATTCCGGGATTAATTGCAAACAGAGGCGAATCGGGGCATCACAATGGATTTTCGCGCCAAGCAACTTAAGCATACATCATTCATCATTCGGAACAGAGCTGAGGCGGTCCATAGCTTGCATGCTAATTTACCTGCTTTCCTAGTTAATTTGTTAATTAATTAGGGTTTTGTATTTATTCGGATTGTATTATTCTTTCGGACTCTCCGAGCGAGGGCAAAATTGTAATAAGTGTGTGTGTGTGTGATGTATGTCTTCCAACCCCACGTCTTTCTCCCTTTTATTTACCAGCTTATGATGGTTAGTTTAGGGTATGTTTCAATTAGCATACTTATGCTCACATGTTTGCATCCATTCATCTGTCTTGCATGCACCGGGCTCGGCGCATCATACTAACTGCATTGTATTTCAATTTCAAGTTGAATACGTGTTAGTTGTAGCATCTCATATGCCATTCTTAGGATAGCCGAGCCTATTTCTAGTTGCATTTTCTATGTGTTGCATTAGCCATCTTAACATGAACTAGGATCATGCATTGATTACTAACTAGTTTCTGTTTTGGCTCGGAGTACTAGATAAACTTTTATGCTTTAGCATCCTTGCATGTGTGTGAGTGACTGCCATGATAGCATGCTTACCATGAGGCTATGTGCTTATATGATATAACTGCCTGAATGCCTGTGGGTGAAGGTTGGGTTATTTGGATTGGAACAATGCATTGACTGTGAGTTTTAAGCCCACTTGAGAGTGGCAAATCATCTTGTTTTCTAAGCCCACATGAGGGTGGCAAATTCGCATTTTAGCCTACTTGCGAGTAGCAAACCGTTTTCAAAACAAACATGAGATGTTTCGTTCCAATTCAGGCGATCCAGTCTATACTTGTATGCTGTGCGCATCACATAGTAAATCTAGGCTAATAACCGGAATAAGAACGCATAATGTTTTCAAAACTAAATATCATGGTTAGTAGAGGCCGATCTTTGATCGGACGAGCGGGGGTGCTCACGAAGTGACCTTCCCCAATCGTACCCAAGTTCCCGAGCCAAGGCAACTTTGGTGATGACGGACACGTGGCCTTAGGCAACGAGTCAAGATTTCCTAAATTTCCCAAAATAAAATATTTATGTGGCGACTCTGTATTTGGTAAAGCAGTCCATGTTTGGCACTTCTTTCAAAAACATCTGTTTTCAAAAAACGATTTGCCGGATTTGGACTCTTTGATGATTCATCGGTTTTGCATTGCACTCTGCGAGATTAGATACAGGACCGTGACATTTGAGTCCTGAACTGTAGTGAGCCCAAATGAACAAAACGGGATTTCCCTCCCGGGACGTTCGGGGACGTCTACAGGGCATGGCAAAGTATTTTCACATCTGTATGCACACCTCGATCCTCGTGCCACCAATCACGCATCTCGATGCATGATGGCTGATGAGTCAAATTGCATGACTCGATGTGAAATGAATGGACATGACAACACAACAAGGCCTAAACTCCATCATGGGTAATCCGGAGTGTCGGCGACCGGGAATTGAGGCACGTTCTGTCACTTCGGGTACGAAACGTCCCTCGTTTCCCGTGTTTGGGCTAACTCCTATCCCAAACACAATGCAATGAGATGGCATACACAATGCGACTAACATGCAACCTAGCATACGCAATGCTATGGACTAAAATGGCATACACAATGCACGTGACACAACATGGTCTAGACGTCCCCGAACGCCCCGGGAGGATGACTCCCGTTCGGTTCATATTTGGGTCTACTACAGTTCGGACTCAAATTGTCACGGTTCTTAATCTGAACCAAAGAGTCCAAATCCGGCAAATCGTTTTGAGAGACAGATTTTGAAAGAAGTGCCAAACATGGACTGCTTTGCCAGATACAGAGTCGCCACCTAAATATTTTTTAATGGGGAAATTTAGGAAACCCTGACTCGGTGCCAAAGGCCACGTGTCCGTCATCACCAAAGTTGCCTAGGCTCGGGAACTTGGGTACGATTGGGGAAGGTCAGCTATGAGCACCCCCTCTCGCCCGATCCGAAGATCGGCCTCTACTAACCATGATATTCGATTTTGAAAATGTTATGTGTTCTTATTCCAGTTAATTAGCCTAGATTTATTACGTGATGCGCACAGCAAACAAGTATAGACTAAGTCGCCTAAATTGGAACAAAACATTTCATGTTTGTTTATTTGAAAATGGTTTGATGGTATTACCTGCAAGTAGGCTAAGACATGAATTTTGCCACCCTGAAGTGGGCTTTAGAAAATATAATTTTGCCACTCTCAAGTGGGCTTAAAACTTGCATTCAATGCATTGTTCCAATTTAAGTAACCCAACCTTCACCCATAGGCATTCAGGCAGTTATATCACATAAGCAATTAGCCTCATGGCAAACATGCTGTCATGGCAAACACTCACACGCATGCAAGGATGCTAAAACATAAATGCTTACCGAGTACTCCAAGCCAAAACAGAAACTAGTTAGTAATCATATGCATGATCCTAATTCATGTTAAGATGGCTAATGCAACACATGCAAAATGCAATTAGGATAGGCTCGGCTAATCTACAATGACATGTGAAATGTTACAACTAACACGTATTCAATTTGGAATTTGAAATACAAATGCAGTTAGAATGATGCGCCGAGCCTGGTGCATGCAAAACGAATGAAGGGATGCAAACATGCTATCATACTGTATGCTAATTGAAACATGCCCTAGACTAACCATCGAAAGCTAGTAAATAAAAGGGAAGAAAGACGTGGAGTTGGGAGACATACACACACTCACGCACACTTATTACACAATTGCCCTTGCTCGGAGGGTCCGAATAAATATTACAGCTCGAATAAATAATACTAAATTAATTATTACAGAACTTCTACTTAATTAACAAATTAAATGCGGAAAGAAGGTGGCCACAGCCCCACCTCGGAATGCGTGAATGATGCATGCTTGACTCGTCTCGCCCGGAAACTTGCTTGCCTCTGTTTACACTGCCTCACCCCTCTGAAATTTATGAAAGTCTCCAAAACTTCTTTGAACTTCATTCTGAGTGCAGTGGAGTGCCACCGGCCAGAGCAAAAGGCCACCGGCCATGGGAATGAGGTTATCGGCCAAAGATGGTGTCACCGGCTGGAATTTGGTGGCCAGTCGGCACTGTATGCGGCTGGTTGGCAATTACTTCCTGCAGAATCCTGCAGTTCACAGCAGCAGAGGGCAAGCAGTGTATGGCATGGAATTTCAAAGCAATGTGTGCATGGCCACTCTCCCCATCATGTAAAGGACTCAAGGGAGCACGACCCTCGACCCTCGGGCCATCAATTGCGCATTTTGACGCATGATGACCTAAGAGGCCAAGTTTGCAATTCAATGTAAATGAATGCAACAAAAAGAGATAAGTGCTAACACCTTATCATAGTGATGTCAAGGGCGCTGGCGACCGAGGATGGAGGCGCGTTACGTCACTTTGAGTACGAACGCCCCTCCATTCCCATGTTTGGTTTGACACCCCAAACCAAACAATGCATTGTATGCATACAAATATGGCTCAAGTATGCGAAATGACTCAAGCTAGCAAAACATGCCAAATGCAAATGCCAACCAAACATGCAAATATGCAATGTGCTAGAAATGCAATGCTACAATGCTACCTAGGTAGACAACTAGGCAAAATGATGATCAGGTAGTAATGCATTAACTACAAGGATGTAATAATCATGCAATGTGACGATGATACTACAAGACACAAATGCATGGAATTTACACTAGGATGGAAGAACCTCAGCCACACTCCAAAAACAGTGGCCAAAGGTACTAAAATGATGGTGCCAACATGCAAGACAAACATGCAAGCCGATGGTCCTAAGACTAAGGCATAAAAGCCAACTTTCAAGTATACCTAAAAGAAGACAAATATGGACATTAGGCCAACAAAAATCAGTGCCATGTGTAGACACCCCATTTTTGACCGCCCTCAAGACTTGGGCATTACTGATGGTTTGTTCGGTGTTGAGAGATGTGCAGGGCACAGATTCAATTCCTTCGGCAAGGAGAGAGGCAAACCCTTCAAAACACTTTGTTTAGGGGTTTGGAGTTGAAGAAAAGAGGAAAGGAGAGGAGAAAATTAGTCTGGGAGAAGTTCGGCATGAATCCGGGTAAAAGAGAATCGAGCAGCCCTCACTAAATTGGGCTTATTCAATTGCATACTTGGAGTTGAGCTATGAGGCCACCATCAACGGAAATAAGACTTCCGGGGCTTCACTTTGCACTCAAGAATCTCCTAGAGCCAAGTCCGGGTGGAGGAGATATGATTGGTTGAAGCTGGGCATCATCCCGGTTGGATCGAGTCTGCGCGGCTTCACGGAAAAGGGCATAACTTTTTGCACAGGAGGAATTTTAATGCAAGGTTTTCGCCATTGGAAAGCTAACTTCCGGGGCTTCGATTTTCATACCCACCGGCCTTTTTTTGACCAAGGAATCATCCATCGGCACTATATTTAGCCGACCGGCACTTTATAGTGCCGACCGGCACTTAATTTTGGCCGATGACCTCATTTTCTGGCCGACCTGACCCCTTTGAACCCTCCAAGCTTAGTGCATACCAGCTGTGCCAGCTGGGATGCACAGAACCAGCCCCACGTGCATATGTGTGCCTATTTTGAACCTTTTCACCCCTTTTTGGTCCAACCTTTTGAACCCTTTGGCCAAGCTTCTTCTCGAAGCTTGGCCAGCTGTTTTGGCTTCTCCAAGAAGCCTTGCACCTCCCTTTGAACCCCTTGGCCCCCTTGACCCTTTTTCCTTTGCTTAGCTATTAAGTTAAGAGCTTATACTTGGCCTATATAAGCTCTTCTCTTCTCCTTGGTCTAGGGTTGGACATTCTTAAGCAAAAAACCAGAGAATAGATATATATATCTAACATATATATCTACAACCATATATCCCTCTCATCCAACCTCCAAAGTCCATTGTTCTTGAGCCATTCCTTCACCAACCCATAGCACAACACCACCACTTCCATTTCCAACGACTTGGGGCTGTTCTTCAGAGCTTAGGAGCACCTAAACTTGGTCCAAGAGGTGCTGGTTTGTTGGTCTACAAGGGTAAGTGTCTATTTCCCCTAAACTAGCATTTTCTTGCTTCATTTCTTAGCCCTAGTTGCTTACACTTTTGGGCTCCGACCCAAACTTCAAATAGTCTTATTTTGGGGTCCTCTTCATGTTTGATTGAGGACCCCTTGCTGTTTGGTGGTTGCATCTAGCACCTATCTCTTTACCCCCTTGTATGCCATGATTCTTGCATAGTATTTTTGGCTGGTATTTATTCTGTTTCAGAGCATGATGTAAGCTAAGAATAGGCTTATTTTGAGCCCTTCTTCAACATTGTTGAAGGGCTCAACATTGTTTGGATAATCCTTATGCTACTTGCTTTGAAATCCATGTTTTACCCCCATTTTTGTATGCTTTGTTAGCCTACCATGCTTCTGTTTTTGGGTCTTTGACAGGCCTGAAAAGGGTCTTAGTTTGACCCCCTCTACATGTCTCATGAAGGGTATTTTGCTATTTGGTGCACCCTTTATATACCCCATGTTGTGGCCTCATTTTGCCCTTGTCTTGCATGGCATTTCTAGCATGTTTGTACACTGATTTTGGGACTGTCATATACTGTAAAAATGCTTGTTTTGGGACTTTTTTGTTGCTGTCTTCACACTTCATGTTCATATGGTGCATGTTTGGTATAGCTATAGGCCATTTCGGGTGCCTAATCTTGCATTTCGGGAATGATTCCATGCATCGGGTATCATTTCGCCTTGTTTCGGGGCTGTTTTGCCCCTCATCTCGCTACTGAAATTTGCATGTTTTGAATGCCATATTCCATGTTATGCCATGTCTCATTGGAATGCCATTTCATGCCTTTATGCCATTGCCTCGGTTTGCGTGCCCGTGTGCACGCATTTCGAGGCACTTCATTTTCATCCATCGGCCTCTTATGTGAGTGTGGCTGAGGCTCTCTCGTGTTAGTGTAAGCCCATGTTGCATTGCGTATGCCATTGCCTCGGTTTGCGTGCCCGTGTGCACGCATTTCGAGGCATCTCATTTTCATCTCATGGCCGCTGATTTTGGCATGCTTGCAAGCTACCCATGCTAGTTTGAGTCCATCGTTGCATGTTTGTTGCATTCCATGCTTGTTAGTTTAGGTTGTGTGCCTAATACATGTTGCATGTTTGTATACTTGCCCCTATGCTCATATTGCGTACTTAGCTCACATGTTTAGGTTGCATTTGGCATGCATGTCTTGCCTCTTGAATCACCATGATAGAGGTTGGGCCTCTTGTTTGTTTGCATGCATTTCATTCCATTGAAAGTTGCTAACTTGGCTTTCGGACCATCATGCATTGAAATGCGTGATTGGTGGCCCGGGGGTCGAGGGCCATGCTCCCTTGAGTCCATTGCATGATAGGGAGTGTGTCCGTGCATACATATGCCTAAAAACCCATGCCATGCACTGCTGTCTGCTGCTTGCTGTCAAAACTGTCTCCGGCAGGAATTTAGTGCCGACCGGCACTCTTCAGTGCCGACCGGCACACTTTTTGTGCCGATAATCTCAATTGCAGCCGGTGACCAAACCCTGCGGCCGATGGTTAAACCCTTCAGCCGGTGGTAATATTCAGGGTACGTGGAAGGTGTCCCAGGACTCTGGCAATTTTCCAGAGAGGCAGGGCAGCAAAAGCAGAGAGAACAGAGGCATGGTGCGGGTTCTCGGGCAAGGCGGACATCGAGCATGCATCATTCGCGCATCCCGAGGCGAGGGGCTGTGGCCCCCTTTTATTTCGCATTTATTTATTCAGTAATTAGAATTTGTAATATTTATTCATTTATTTTCGGACTGTATTATTATTTTGGTCCCTCCGTGTGAGGGCATGTTTGTAATAAGTGTGCGTGGGTGTGTGTATGTCTTCCAACCCCCACTTCTTTCTTCCCTTTTATTTACCTGCTTATGATGGTAGATTAGGGCATATTTAAATTAGCATAACAGTATGAAAGCATGTTTGCATTCATTCATTTGTTTACATGCACCGGGCTCGGTACATCATACAAACTGCATCGTACTTTCAATTCCCAAATTGAATACGTGATAGTTGTAGCATTTCACATGCCATGTCTAGGATAGCCGAGCCTGCCTAGATTACATCTTTGCATGTGTTGCATTAGACATTTCAGTATGCTTAGGTCCATGCATGGATTTCTAATAAGCTTCTGTTTTGGCTTGGAGTACTAGGTGAGTTTTTATGCTTTAGCATACCACACGCGTGTGAATGTTGCCATGACAGTATGCTTGCCATGCGGCTAAACGCTTATGTGTTATAAACTGCTTGAATGCCTGTGGGTGGAGGTTGGATTGTTTGAGTTGGAATAACTCGTTGAAATCCGTGTTTCAGCCTACTTGCGAGTAGCAATTTCAAATTATTTTCCAAACAAGACGGATATGCAATGCTTATTTCCAAATTAGGCGATCTAGTCTATATTTGTTTGCTGTGCGCATAACATAGTAATTCTAGGCTAATAACCGGAATAAGAGCATATAATGTTTTCAAAAAAGGATATCATGGTTAGTAGAGGCCGGTCTTCGGACCGGGCGAAAGGGGGTGCTCATAGCTGACCTTCCCCGATCGTACCCAAGCTCCCGAGCCAAGACCACTTTGGTGATGACGGACATGTGGCCTTCGGCACTGAGTCAGGGTTTCCTAAATTTCCCATTTTAAAAATATTTAGGTGGCGACTCTGTAATCTGGCAAAGCAGTCCATGTTTGGCACTTCTTTTCAAAATCTGTTTTTCTTCAAAACGATTTGCCAGAGTTGGACTCTTTGGTTCAGATTTAGAACTGTGACAACCAAAGGGAGTCCGAACTGTAGAGTAAAGCCCCCGGGCGCGTCTACACCATGGCATGTTAAAATGAGCCCCAAAACCCACACACATGGCATCCCAAATGATTCAAGCAAAGAGGCATACACCAAGACAAAAACATGGAGCACAAGACCACTACTCTTCATGGCCACACATGGCATGAACTAAACAACCTAAAACAGAGTTCTAGCATGCAAAAGTGAGCTTCAAAACCCACTGGCTTGGCAGCCCCAAAGCTTCAAACACATGGCCATGCACAATGACCTATTCCTAGGCATGAAAGACCAACTCTTCAAGGCATGAAAGAGATGGTAAATGTAGGCATACAAGTATGGATTAAGGGCTGAAATATCATGAGAAATGATTCCAAAGCACTGAAATGACCCAATGAAAACATGCTCATGACTCACGCCTTCAAGGCTCACAAACCAAAATGCAAAGAGGCCACCCTAAACATGGCAAATATGATCAAAACAGCACCTAACAGTCCTTAAGCATGGCAAAATAATGCTAAAACCTTCATGAAGCTATGTTATAACATACGAGAATCGTGGCCTAAATACATGGCACATTTCTAGGCAAAATGAGGGAATGCAAAACAAGTGCACTTATGCGTGAAAGGGGCCACAAATCCGATCAAAAACAGAGGTAATATGTGACCAAATAATGCCTAAAAACCTCTGAGATGGAGCCGAGAACAACTACTCATGCATGCTACCATTACGAACCCAAAACATGCACAAATGAGAGACCAAGGGAGAGGGGTGTCCCTCCCCTATGCAAGGCCTCAAACCTCCTTCTTCACCACTGAAAATCCACTGGATTTCAGTGGTGAGAAGGCCAACACTCAATGGTCACCAAGGCTCAACAAAGGAAGCACCAAAAGGGCCAAACAAGGCCTAAGAGGGGGAGGTCGACCCCAAACAATAAAATGACCTTAATGAAGTGTCTTAAGCATGCAAATGCAAGACTTTTTTCAGTTATGCTCGAAGTCTAAAACAGCAAGCAAGATAGGCAAAAATCTAGTGCAAGATTGGGGAAAATAAAGCAAGATTGTTACCCTTGAAGAACAGTCCAAGAACAGCAAGGTCAGGCCCCTTCTTGTGATCAAAACCAGCTTAAAACTTCAAGAACAAACCCTCAAGGCCTCCCAAGTCGAAGCATGGTGTAATAGTGTGTGTCTTAGTGCAATACTATGAACTAAACACACTTTTAGGTCACAAAACACACACAAAAGAGGAGAGAGAGGGAAATATGGAGAGAGAGAGAGGGATGTATCTCAGAATGTATATGTATAAGCTCTGGTTTTTTGCTCAACCAAGACAAAGGAGGGGATGGGTTTCTTTTATAGACAAAGGCAAGGCTCCAAGCTTCTCAAAGAAGCTAAGTGAAAGGGTCAAAGGGACCAAGCTTCCAATAGAAGCTAAGCTGAGGGTGCAAGCTTCTTGAGGAAGCCAAGACAAAGGGTCAAAGCTTCCTCAAGAAGCTTTGAGCAAAGGGTGCAAAAAAAAGGGGTCAAAGGTGCAAAACAGCCACATATATGCACGGGGGCAGGTCTGGTGCATTCCAGCTGGCACAGCTGGCATGCACCATGCCTGGAAAAGGTAAAAAGGTGGCACCGGCTAGAAAAGGAATCCACCGGCCAACCATATGGTCGGCCGGCTACACTAAAGGCCGACCGGCCAATGATATATTTCACCAATGGCCGGTAGCCTCAAAACACGGCCGGTGGCCTCAAGCCATGGCCGGTGGGTGTCAGGGGTAGCTAACAAGCTACTCTCTACCCTTAGAAACAAAAACACAAGTGTTTGGTGCAAAACCAAACACAGAACAGTCGAATTGAGAGATCTTGAAGCAAGGTGCGCAGCCGAGACTTCTGGGAACTCAAAGCGAAACACGAACATGGGTAATCACCAAGTGTTCCATCAGTGACGTCCAAGTCTTGAGGACGGTAAAAAATGGGGTGTCTACACATGGCATGCACAATGCACTAACATGCAACCTAGCATACGCAATGCTATGGACTAAAATAGCATACATAATGCAAGATGGACTTACACCAATATGAGTGGACCTCAGCCACACTCACATCAGTGGCCATATGATGGAAATGAGACAACCGAAATACATGCAAACATGCACGGATGCAAAGGACCGATCCTAAGGCACAACATGCAACTCTAACAAGGCATGGCAAGGAATGAAATATGGCATAGGATGGCACATGATACAGCTCTGAAATGGCATAAAAGATGGTCCCGAAACATGCAAGTATGTTACACAATGCAAGCTAGATGGCCCGAATACCGAAACTAGTGAAGTGCGTCACACTAGAGGTACACAAAGCAATGCACTAGTGGCAAAACCAACCCCAAACAGACCCTAGGTAGGTCTGAAACAGTGGGGAAATGGCCTAAAATGATGGCTCGGAATGCAAAGAAATGGAGCTCATTCAATGGTCCGAAGACAAGGCATTCATGCACAACTCTCAAGCACGCTTAAAGAGGAGAAAACATGAGGATATGGCATTCACATAAGTTCTGAAATATGATGCAAAATGACCCCAAAGCATGGAAACACCTCAGTATATGCATGCAATGGACCTCAAATCTCAAAGCTAGGCAAGTGTATTGAACTACAAGCATGCAAAATAAGCATCATTCGACCATGAGACCCAAAAACAGAGCTAGGGTAGTCCAAAATATGCACAAAATCAGTTCAAGGCATAGTCAAAATGTGCTAGAATCAAGGGTCAACAAAGCATGCAAAGAAAGCTAGTGAACCATGAGTTGTACTACAACTATATGAAGCATATGAGAGCTCACCAAACCAGCCAAAGACAGAAGTATGCCATGACAAAATATGCCCAAAAACCCACTGAAACTCAGTCAATGCATGCAAGAATGATAGGCTCCTTTGGAGGGCCATGCAAGGGGTTGTTCTACACATATAAGATAGACATACAAAATGGCAAAACCACCTCTGGACAGAGGTTATGAGGGCCCTAAAACTCATCAAAAATGGCCTAAAATGAAGCTAGGAAGCATGCAAGTAAAAGCCCCCTTGAAAGGCCTTGAATAGGATTGCTCTACACATGCATAATAGATACTTTATATGGCAAAATGGGCTTCGGATAGAGTTCATGCAGACCTTAAAACTCACCAAATAGGGCCTGAAACATGGCTTCGAAACATGCAAAGTGGAGCCCCTTTGTAGGGCCAAAAGGGCCAACAAACAAGGCAAGGAGAGAGGGGATCACCCCCCTCTGATTTTGGCTCTCAAAATAGTATGCTAGCCATTGAAAATCCACTGGATTTCAGTGGCTAGAAGGCCAAACAAAGCACAAAACCAAGGCCTAGATGCAAGGCTCAAAACAAGATGCAAACAAGCATGCAAGGGGGTAGATGACCCCCAACAGAAAAATGACCTTAAACAATCTTCAAGAGGAGCTCAAAATAAAACTTTTTAGTTTATGTCAAGGCTCGAAAATGCTTTCAAGTAAGGCTAAGATATGAAGTAAAATAAGTCTTAAAAAAGAGATGGAGCATACAAGGGGGTAGATGACCTCTAACAGAAAAATGTCCTTAAACAAACTTCAAGAGGGACTCAAGATAAGACTCTTTTCAGTTTATGTCAAAGCTCGAAAATGCTTGAAAATTGAGCTACAATATGAAGCAAAATAATGCTATAAAGAGGGAAATGGTGACTTACCCTTGTAGAGAAGACCTCCAGCAACTTTTGGACAAGGTAGGAGCTTTTCAACCTCTGAAAATCAGCTCCAAGGTGCTTAGGTTGATAATGGAGGTGTTGTGCTTGGAGGTGTAGTGCAATGGGTGCAAGAACAATGGAGTTTGAAGCTTGAAGGAGAGAGATATGGAGGGAAGTGTATGTATGCTTTAACCAAAATGTTCAACCCTTGGAATGGAAGAGGAGGCCTCCCTTTATAGAGAAGAGAGGCCAAAGCTTCTCTTGGAAGCTTTAAACATCCTCCATACACGTTTATGGAGGATGCATCAAATGGCTCCCAGCTGGCACAGCTAGAACACATTCAGTGAGACCAAAAAGCAGGAAGCAGGCCGACCAGTTAAGGTGGTCGGCCGGCCACTCCCCCTGGTCGGCCGACCAAGGGTCAAAAAGTTCAAGCAAGAAAGGTGGTCGGCCTACCCATATTAGTGGCCTCCCAGATGAAGGCAACACAATGGTGGTATGGGAGACTCAAAATTGTGGCTCAAAAGTGAGGGAGACTAAGGGGTCAAAAGGGTCAAGAAGAAAAGGTGGTCAACCTACCCATATTGGTGGTCTCCCAGGTGAATACAACTCAGTGGTGGTATGGGAGACCCGAAATTGTGGCCCAAAAGTGAGGGAGACCACCTACCTGTCAAGAAAATCAGGCGGCGAAGAGAAAGGTGGTCTCCAAGAAGAATTGCTGGTCTCCCACCCCCGTACCACCTTCCTAACAATGAAACTAGGGTCCACACAAAAAATGAACCAAGATGGATGCAAAACGAGGGTTCGGGGGCCAAAACGCGCAGCCGGGGGCCCCGAAAACTAACTATTAAGCACCGGAGGTGGTGTACGACCACGAAGGTCATCTCCCGGGCCACAGTGTCCCTCTAAGGAGAGGAAACAAGGTGTGTGCCAAAAACCGGAGTAAACGTAGGTAGTTAAGCGGTCCCGAACCGAGGCACACGGCCGACGGCTCCGAAAATTGAAAACTGGTCTCCAAACGGGAAAAATGGCCTACGACCACGAAACGTAGCCTACGGCCACTGAGATAGTCTTCAAGACCTCTCCCTTCCTTCGGGAAGAGAAAACAGAGAAAACAGGACCTGGTTCGCAAACCGAGGCAAAGCACAAAAGAGTCCCGGAGTCCGGAGGCAAGGCTCTCAGCCGAGACTCCGTAACCTCAGAACGAGCACAATATGCAACATCACCGAGCGCTCAGTTGGTGACGTCTGAGTCTTAAGGTCGGTCAAAAATGAGGTGTCTACACACGTGCTATAATGCACTAACAGTGCGGCGTCCGACCTAAACAAACAAATTCAAGCACAACATTTCAATACACAGTCCACTCATTCAATCGATTTGTTGTTTACTTAATCGGTTTTCATTCACTGTTTACTCGTTCGGTTCTATCAATTGTTCTACTATACTTACTCTTTCTTTATTAAAATGAATCGGATTATCATTTCACATATTCTTTCATTATTAAATCTTTCTTTTCCAATGGACCGATTTCTAACTTGGCTTCTTAATCAATCATTACTAAATCAGCGATTTACTCATGCAAAGATTTCAAATATTTTTCCTTGATTTTCAAAACTTGAAATTAAAGTTATAAAACTCTTACAAGAATATTTACATGTAATTTATGAAGCTTAATTTAACCGTACTTTCCAAAATCAAGCCCAAAATAATTACTTTCTAATTTTACTTTCATAAACTTGATTTTAATTCCAACTCATCATTTTCTTATCAATTTTCTTAGTAAATCTTGCATGTGTGTAATTCAAATAAACTAACTAATTTAATATATATTCCAAAACATGTTTACATTAAATAAAAACTTTTAAATTACATTACATGCATGGATTCAAATTTAAAATTAAACTAATTCCAATCTTTCATAATAAAAATTCAAAACCTTGTCTAACTTTAGAATTAACCGCAAATTTCCATAAACTTGATTTTTATAAAATTCTTCCTTCTCTTCAAAATATGAAATTGCATGGCTTAATTCTTAAAACCTTCATTGTGCATGTAATTATTTCCATATGGATTAACCTTAACCATGTTCATGAATTAATTCTTTAATTTCTCTAAATTACATGCATGTAACAATAAGATTCAAATTCATATAAGATATTCAAAATCGAACCCAAAATAATTAATTTGTAAGTTAATTTCCATAATCATGAACCTAACTCATTTTTTGCTAATTTATTTTTGTTTACATAAAATTGACTTTAAACTCTTTTCTATCATGAAATTAAAATTAGAAACTTCTTAGATAATCATTTGCATGTATGAAATTAAGATCAAAACTAACTATTTTATATTTTCAAATCAAAGTTTTATTTCTTGAATTGTGCTAGTTTAGGTTTTTATTACTTTTCTTCATATCAAACTTAATTTAAGCTCATAAACCTTTAAATCATGAATTAAAGTCTAGAATCTTGGAAACCCACAATGCATGTAAGGTTAGACTTCAAATTTATGAAGTATGACAAAGATCAAACTCAAATATTAAATTATCACATCAATTTCTTGATTATCAAACCTATCTCAAATTTTCTCCATTCTTTTCCTAATTCTTTCTATTTCCATGAAATTAAACCCATTTACTTCTTGATTTTGGTTGTTAAGAAATCAATCTATAATAATTAAGCTTGAATTTCTTACCTAAACTCTTGAATTTGATGAACCTTTGATAAATTCTTGAACTCCCCTTTAATTCCACACCTTTCCTAGCTTTTCCTTCCTTATTTCTTCTTCTTGTTGAACTCTTGAGTTGGATTTCCAGCAGCTACCTCTCTCTCGGTCCTCCTCTTTCTCTCTCTTGGTCTTTTTTGCTTCCATTACATTCCTGTTCAACATATATATTGAGTTCACCCTTTTCTTTTCTTTTTTTTCTTTGTTTTTCTTTTGTTCTCATTGATTCTAAAACTCACTAGCGCGCACACACACACCTTTGTCTCAACATTACACGTGTATACACACACTTGTATAACCAGAATTCTCAGCACACCCACACAGGTTTCTCTCTACACCCACACACTCACAATTCTAAATTCCTTCTTAATTTAATTCATGAATAAGATTAGCTTAATTTAAATAACACTTAGTCTTAATAAATCTTAATTAACACATAATTAAATTAATTACAATTAATCACAATCTCACATAACGTAATTAATCTAATTTGACTTCCATTAGAGCCCAATTAATTATATTTAAATTTATCAGTCTGAATTAAATTTTTAATCAAACTCCCAAAAGGCTCTAAACATCAAATTAAACTTATTTCCATCATCAATTTTGGTTCCTCAAATTATTAAGGTCTTTAATTTCAGATTAAACTTCAAAATCTTCGCTTTATGAATTACATATTAAATTGAGCGCCTCATAAATAAATTTAATTCATAATAATCTTAATTCTCAATCCTCATAACTTAATTAACTCCAATTTGGACCTAATTGATCAAACTTTAATTTTATAAATCTGAATCGAATATTTAATTGAACTCCCATATGATCTGATACTCGAAATTAAAATAATTCAATTCACCATTTGTACTATCTTGAGCCATTTAGGCTTTCAATTTCTAATTCCAAAATAAAACATCAATAGAATCACATATGAATCAGTCTCCATAATTTTCATAAATCTCAGATTAAATTAGAATAATTGGCAATTAAAATCCAAATCTCCTTAATTAATTAAGTGCTAATCATTTTACGTGATGGGGTCGTTACACTAACCTTGCTCGCTAACTTTGAAGTTCCTTACCGAGCGGATTTTGCTTGCCAAGACAAGAAGCAAGTGGTCGAGCTGACCTTGCTCCCCGACCTTGGAGTGTCTTGCCAAGCTAATTTTGCTCGCCAAGATGCAAGTTGCCGAGTTGACCTTGCTCGCCGACTTTGAAGTGCCTTGCTGAGCTGATTTTGCTCGCCAAGAAGTAAGTTGCCGAGCTGACATTGCTCGCCAACCTTAAAGTTCTTTACCGAGCTGATTTTGCTCGTGAAGAAGCAAGTTGCCGAGTTAACCTTGCTTGCCAACTTTGGAGCTCCTTGCCTAGCTGATTTTGCTCGCCAAGAAGCAAGTTGCCAAGCTAATCTTGCTCGCCAAATTTGGAGTTTGTTGTTGAGCTGATTTTGGCTTGCCAAGAAGTAAGTTGCCGAGCTAACCTTGTTTGCCAACTTTGAAGTTTCTTGCCGAATGGATTTTGCTCGCCAAGAAGCAAGTGACCAAGCTGACCTTGCTCGCCGACCTTGGAGTGCCTTGTCGAGCTGATTTTGCTCGCCAAGATGCAAGTTGCTGAGCTAACCTTGCTCGCCGATCTTGGAGTGCTTTGCCGAACTGATTTTGCTCGCCAAGATGCTAGTTGCCGAGCTGACCTTGCTCGCTAACCTTGGAGTGCCTTGCTGAGCTGATTTTGCTCACCAAGAAGCAAATGGCCGAGCTGGCCTTGCTCGCCAACTTTGGAGTTCTTTGCCGAGCTGATTTTGCTCGCCAAGAAGCAAGTGGTCGAGCTAGCCTTGCTCGCCAACCTTGGAGTTCCTTGCCGATCTGATTTTACTCGCCAAGAAACAAGTTGCTAAGCTGACCTTGCCCGCCAACTTTAGAGTTCCTTGCCGAGCTAATTTTTTGCTTGCCAAGAAGTAAGTTGTTGAGTTGACCTTTTTTGCCAATTTTGGAGTTTCTTACCGAGCTGATTTTGCTCGCTAAGAAGCAAGTCGTCGAGCTGACCTTGCTCGCCAAATTTGGAGTTCCTTATCGAGCTGATTTTGCTCGCCAAGAGGGAAGTTGCCGAGCTAACCTTGCCCGCCAACTTTGGAGTTCGTTGCTGAGCTGATTTTTGCTCGTTAAGAAGTAAGTTGCCAAGCTAACCTTGCTCGCCAACCTTGGAGTGCCTTGCCTAGCTGATTTTGCTCGCCAAATGCAAGTTGCCGAGTTGACCTTACTCGCCAACCTTAGAGTTCTTTACCGAGTTGATTTTGCTCACCAAGAAGCAAGTCGCCAAACTGACTTTGCTCGCAACCTTGGAGTTTCTTGCCGAGCTGATTTTGCTTGCCAAGATACAAGTTGTCGAGCTGACCTTGCTTGCCAACTTTGGA
Organism: Camellia granthamiana; assembly: GCA_036172215.1. Classification (NCBI taxonomy): domain Eukaryota; kingdom Viridiplantae; phylum Streptophyta; class Magnoliopsida; order Ericales; family Theaceae; genus Camellia; species Camellia granthamiana. The sequence goes on along the minus strand of CM069915.1, from coordinate 74,385,145 downwards.
GTCCCTTGTCGAGCTGATTTTGCTCGCCAAGGAAGTTACCAAGCCGATTTTGCTCGCCAATAAGTAAATCATCGAGCTAAGTTTATTTTGTTTACCAAGGAGTTGCGTTGATTTTGCTCAGCAAGAAGTAAATCGTCGAGCTGAAGTTGAGTAATCCCATTCATGTTACAACAGAAGGGATTTAAGGACAAAGACCAAGCAAAGCGAACCACAGAGCAAAGAGTCTTGCTCGGCCTAGTAATGTAATTCCGGTCACACGAATGCAGACCGAATTAAGGGGCAATTGAAAGGGGAGTTTGCGCCAAGCAAACGGGTCGAGCTAGTTGTGACTTGGGCCTTGTCGTTGGATTACGCGATTGAGTTAGCATAGCTGAGGGCAGTTTGGCTGAAGTTCTAGATCATGTGATTGAGTTAGCCCAAGGTACAGAAGTTGGACCGGGCTAAGTCGAGCTAGGTGAAACGATGGTCCAAGGCCAAGCAAGGTCAACGAGAACGAACGGAGTTGGGCAAACCGAGCTAGTTATTGAGCTCGACCCTGAAGGTCGGCCGGAATTGAGGCTGGAACTGACCAGGCTATGCCTAGCTCGATGGAAATTGTTAGGTGGTCCAATTGAGAGGGCAATACAGCCACGCGTCTAAGAAAGGATGAGTAGAGTAGCGTGTGCAGAGGCTATATAGACTAAGCGGCGCCTCCATACCAGAGGGCTGGGAAATCTGGTGATCAGAGCTCACCTACCACTTTGTCTTCTCTCTATCTCTCTGTCTCTCTCTCTCTCTCTCTCTCTCTCTCTCTCTCTCTCTTTCTCTTTAAGGGTGCTAACTTGACCGTTGGAGGGGTGTTTCGGCATCACACCCGCCGGGCAGCTCACCGTTTCTTTGTTCTCAGGTTGAATGACGTTGTTTGAAGCAGCGTGGAGCTTGGACGTGAGGAGTACGGTGAGCGACGAATATTTCCTCCCTGTACAATATAAAAAAAATCATTCATTTATAACTTTTACGCCGTTGCACATTATTCACTCATTTTATTTTTGAGTGCTTTTAGTTTTGTTTAAAATATAGACTGTGTTAGACTTATTTATTTTGATGATTTATTTAATTATGTTTTAATTTATTCGAAAGAGAAAAATAGAATCCAAAATTTATTTTGATGATTTATTTAATTATATTTTAATTTATTTGAAAAAGAAAAATAGAATCAAAATTTATTTTGATGATTTATTTGAAAGATAAAAATAGAATCAAAATTTATTTTGTCCCATTATTTCTCACCTAAACCTTTATCCTAAATGTTGTTAGAATGTATTTAATATTTGATTAAATTAGGAATTCAAACAGCCCAAAACAAAGGTTCAAATAGCCCAGCACAGCAGCAGGCCAAAAGGTTCAAAAGGTTCAAGTGAAAGATATTCAAATTTGTAATGATGGAGTGGAAGATATTCAAATTAGTAATGATGGAGTACAAAGGCTATAAACGGCTATAAATTCAAATGAATACAACGGCTATAAACTGCTGTAAATTGAAATGAATACAACGGCTATAAACGACTATAAGTTTCATTATATATACCAAAGCCTCTAATGTAAACAAGTGACAAAAAAATCAGAAAATATTCTTTGATCTATAATCACTCACATCTATTCTCTGAAAAATTCTCTGAGAAGTGTTCTTCAATTTTTGTTTACATCCTCTCTCTGAAATTATACACTGAGCCTTATAGCATTAAGTTCATCTTTCGTGTGTGAGATTTACAGAAAAATCAAAACTTCATTTTATATATCTATCTTTCAGAGATATTTATTGTAAGCTTTCTTTGAAAGCAAAAATGCAATTTCATCTTGTAAAAGTGTTGCAAACACTGTGTTCTTGAAATCTTGAGAGTGATTGTAAATCACCTAAGATTTGAAAGGGTTTGGGCTTATGAAGTCTGTGTAAAATCCGTGGAGGATTGCTCCATTTGTAAAGAGGTTGCTAGCGGTAGAAGATAGTGAAAAATTTCAAGTGAAGCTTGAAGAGTGGATGTAGGCTTGGTTGAAGCCGAACCACTATAAATTTGTTTGTCTCCTCTTCCCTAATCTTTTTACTTTCCTACTACTGCTATAGCTATCTAATATTCATGTGTTAATCATTTGATTTATCCTATATGTTAGTTATACTTCATTGTTATTTTGCTTGATCATTTATTGCTAAGTTCATCATTGTGCTTGTTAATAATTTGTTGTACTAGTAGTTAATTTTATTGGGGTATTATTAATTTTAATTTATAGAAACCTAATTCACCCATTTCTTAGGTTGCTTTTTGGGTAACAGACTGTATTTTGTAATTTTAAAAATTACACTTCATTCTTTTAAATTTCTAATAGCATATTAAATGGTCAATTTTATTAATAAATTATTAAATTAATTAATAATTTTTAATGATGTCAAAAATATATTTCAATTAATAATTTTGATAATTTTATTGTTATATAGAAAAGTAGTTACAAATTTTATTTTTTCTATCAATTATGTTAAATAAAAAATTCTAATAAATAAATATTTGTAATTTATACCATTCGTATTTAAAACAAATTTTAAGTATATATTTATAATTTATTTTTATTTTGTGATAATATTGTACCGTACGAGAAATTATTCAGTGTGTTTGGTTTGAATTTTTTAGATTAAGTTTTTTGAAAATTGAGTTTTTTGGTTTTCGTTTTTTTAGTGAATATTTTTAAAATTTTAAACTTTTTTTTTACTTTTTTAGATGCACCTTAGATGTATCTAAAAAGTAAAAAATTTGTGAAAAAATATTTTTAAAAATTAATAAATACATAAAAATATAAAAATTATACTGAATTTTCGTATTTTTTTGTATTTTTAGTATTTAGTGAATTTTTAAAAAGTTTTTTTCACGAATTTTTTACTTTTTGGGTATGTTTATGTTGGTATGTCTAAAAATTAAAAAAATTACTTAAAATATTAAAAAAATTCAGTAAAAATAAAAAAATACGGAAAAGAAGAAAGTATAATTTTCTGAAAAGTGTTTTTGAAAAACTTTAACCAAGCAAAGTGATTCTATCTTTTAAAAATTTTAATTAAATTATATATCCTTTCAATTTTATTGGTTATTTTATGTAATACATAAAAAAAAAAAAAGTAACCGGTAGTATATAACTAATAGAATTGTAATCACAAATATGGAGGGACCTATGTAATAATTTGTTCGTATAGTACAATGCATACGTGTAAACACGATCCTTCGGCTTCTTATCTGCCAATTATTCTGGATTCATCGCCCAGAAGTGACGGATGAATCGCCGATTATTACGTGTCAGAAAAGAGAAACAAATCTTGTGTGCCGGGTAACACCAAAACTGTGGTACCTCTCCCATACTTTGAATGCTACATGTCACGTATGCAGGTGCCTCACACTGTTTTTTTGGTAAATATAAGGTTGTTATAAAATAAAACTGAGTCAGTACAAGACAGTTCTGGGATATAGAATTTCCATAGCATCATACATAATCATCTGAGATATAAAGGGAGATGAAGGGTAAGAGAAAACATGAAAATTCACATCCATCATAAGCAACCCATAATTTGCTAGCGCATCCGCATTTTGATTTGCTTCCCTGAATATGTGTCTAACAGTTGGCGATCCAAGGCTGTCTAGGAGGAACCTGCAGTCATGAACAACATTGCTAAGGTGGTGTTGATCATTGCAATTATTTAATACCATGTGCACAAGAGTGAGAGCATCAGATTCAACTTCAATTGGTGTGAGACCCATGTCAAGAGCCAATTTGAGACCATCTCTAAGGGCCCATAATTCAGCAGTTAGACTGTTGGTTTTGCCCAAGAATCTGCAGAAGCCCGAAACCCAATTACCATGATTGTCATGAATGATACCGCCCGCGGCTACATGATTTTCATTTGCCGCACCATCGGTGTTAAGTTTGAAGCAATGTATGGGAGGTGGTTTCCAACTACAAGCAATGGTTTTAGTGGCACGGGGTTTACTGGTATGTGAAATGTGATACCATTCAGTGGCCAAAGAAATGGTCCAAAAAGGTTTGAGTGGGTTAGGGGGAGTGGGCTTGAAGCAGACAGAGTTTCAATTTTTCCAAATGATTCAACAAGCAAGGGAAAAGACAATTGCCCAAGGAATTGATGATGAGTGAGGCTCAGTGGAGAGGCAGTTGATTTTGAGCCATTCCGTTGAGCTAAGGTTGAAAGAAGGTGATAACTTAGGAGGAATAATGATTGAGTCCCAAATTTTTTTCGCAGAAATACAGTCCTTTAATGCATGAAGGTTTGTTTTGGGAGATGACCTGCAGAGTTGGGAAGAACTATCCGAGGTGATGTTTCTGATATGTAAGAGGTCTTTGGTGTGAAGACGTTGTTGAAGTGCTAGCCAAATGAAATGGATCACTCTCGGTCTGGTAGGGAGTTTCCAAACCCAATCCCAGCTGGGTAAGGGAGGGGTGGTGGAGAAGTTCTTGGAAAGCAAGTACGCAGACTTGTTGGTGAAAAGGCCATCGAGGGAGTGAGTCCAAGAAGTTGTATCAGGTGCAAGTCCAAACCAACATGGGGTGATTGTTTGAATTTGGCAAAGGATGTTTGATGGAATCGGTATGGACAGTTTATTAAAGTTCCAGTGATTGGAACTCTAGCAATCGCGGACTGTAAGGTGAGTTTCCTCACGGGTAAGGGGGCCTTCCACTAGGTGACGCAAAGGGCCAAGGCTGGTCCAATTACCGAACCAGAAGCTAGTGTTCGCACCACTTCTAATGAGGATTTTGGTTCCTTTGTCGAAGAGGTCTTTCCCTTTAAGGATACTTCTCCAAATGGGAGAGGCGCGCATCCTAGGATTGGGATTATTTGGGTACTTGGCTTTGAGAACTCTAGTCCACAGTGACTGATTATCATTTGCTAGGCGCCAATTCAAGTTGGCCATGCACACTTGATTGACCAGGAAAGTTTGTCTGATTCCTAGACCATCGAGAGTTATGGGTTTGGAAACATTCTCCCAATTCATAGTGTGGAGTTTCTTTTTGTCCAGCGTTGATCCCCAGAGAAAGTCCCTATTAAGCTTGTCGATGGTTTGGATAGTTTTCTTCGGGAGGAAGTTGGTTTGCATAATATAGGAGGGAATGGTAGCATTGATAGATTTTATGAGGGTAGTTTTGCTTGCTGGAAAAAGGAATTTGGCTTTTCAACTTGTGAGTTTGTTCTGGATCTTATCAATGAGGAAGTTGATGTGGACATGAGCAAAACGACATTATGATTGGTAACTATTGTCATATCATGATAATGTGGGGTCCAAATAACAACTTCGTGAAGCGTGATCATCACGTATTCTGCTGCCACGTACCATCCAAGTTTATGATGCTCCCCTATCCATTCCCACATGATAAGAGTTGGGAAAATTATTTGGTGGTCTTCATCAAATTATTGATATTCATGGATTAAAATAGGATAATTTAATATATATGTATATATATATTTTTGTTAGAGTTATTAAAAATAATTTGATAAGTGTCAAAGTGATAATTGTTGTAGAGTATTATTTCAAAATCATCAACTAATTATTATTTGACACTTATTAAAGTATTACTCTAAGATCATTAAATAACTATTTATTATTTTCTACTTATTAAAACATTACTCCAATATCACTAAATAATCACTCCAAGAATTGGTCCAATCTTTTCCGTTTGTGTTTGTTTTAGTAAAAAGGGTAAATTACTCAAGTCACCATTAAAGTTTAAGAAAATATAAGTGGTCTTATAATTTAGATATAATTATATTAATTTTTTTTAATAAAGTTAAAAAATTTTAAATTAATGCAAATAATGTGAATACAAAAGGATAAATAAAGCAAAATGTATATTTTAATGTAAAAGAGGTTGATGACAATATCATTTTACATCCATATAATTAATCATTTATTGATAAAAAAAGAGTTGTGTGGATAAAAAAAACTTAAGGAAACCTAATATAATTATGCTAAATATATGGGCATATCATATATATATATATTTCAAACTTCAAGAGTGTTTAGTATAATTTACCTTAATTAAAATTTTATTTTTAGTATTTTTTTCCAGTACAAGTAAAACATGCATCATATAGGTATCATTTTTTATTTCCCATATCCTTTCATTCATCTATTAAAATAGACAAAATTCTAATTATTCTACCTCCAACAAATTGTATTTTTCAGGGTCATACTAATGATAATTAAATGGACAGTGAACAAAAATTGTTTAAAAAGTTGAATTCTTTTATATATTTTAAAATATTTTTATACATTTTTACAAGTTTACAAAGGTTATTGACAAATTAAATGAGTGTCATTATCATTTTGCTTTTCTTAATTTAGATTTCTCCATCATCTCGACTCTTTAACTAAGCTCGTTACTTGGTTTCCCTCTTTAATTGAAATTTGAATGAAACAAGTAACCGTTTGTGCTAATGGGGGGAGATAGGGATGAGCATCGTCTGAATTAATTGGATTTGGGATAAAATTAATTTTAATTTATTATCTACGATTTTATAAAAATTGGAACCAAATTAATATATTTAAATCATGGAACCAATCTGAACCAAACCATATAAACACGGTTCAGTTTGGTTTGAAATCACGGTTTCACATAATATGTCAACAAAAAAAAAAATCATATAACATTCACCAAACAAACTAGTATTAAGCAAACATTGTTCAATATTAATCTACCCATAATTTTTCGAAACATAAACATATTATTCTACCATTAACTTAAATAAACATATTGTTCAAATGTAATAAGTATAAAACTCCCATCAAATAAACTCGTGGCAACAACAATTACATGACTAAAATTATACTAAATAATTAAAAAATCAGTTTTAGCGGCATAGAAAAGAGAAGAGAAAACTGAAATGATATGAATTTCGGTTTGGTTTTATATATAAGAGGGTAGAATTGTGTACATCAAGGTCCATGGTAGATATGTGGCTTAAGTTATATACGGTCCGGTTTGATTCCAATTCGAAATCGTGAACTTAAATTCGGGACCAATTCACGGAGATTGATTTTCTAATTTTCCAAACCAGAATCGAACCATGGATTAGAAAAACCAAACCAAACCCACTAGATTGGATTGGACCGGTTCGATTTATGAATTTTTCAAATTCCTTACTCAGCCATAGGTGGATATGGACCGGACTTGGATGGGTTCAGGATGGGCCCATATTACATAATAACAGTTGAAGTTATTTCCAAGCCTAGTCGAGCTCAAGATCGGACCTATACTTTATTCCCGAATTCATCCAAAAACAAAATAAAAAAATCCCCAACTCGAGCACTTGACCGGGATATTATTTAGGATAAGTTATAGTAAACCCTCTTGAACTATGACCTGTTTACATGTTGGCCCCCTAAACTTCAAAACTCAATAGTATCACTTCAAAGTATTATCTTGTTACAGTTAATCCCTTCTATAAGGATTTTGTTACGAATTTATACAAAATCATATTATACGTAAAACACATGACACATTTAAATTTTGATCATGTTTGCATTTTGCCACTAATATAAGGGTGATAAAGTGCAAATGGAATTACTAGATAGTGTATTATAGTCCTGAAAAATCAATAAGTGTATCATGCATTTTAGACATGACCAGATTTCGTTTAAATTTCGAGATAGAATCATAACGGAAGGTGTAAAGTATAACAAAATAATAGTTCGAGTTGGTTAACTGTTGTGTTTCGAAATTTAAGGGGTCAAAGTGCAAATGAGTCATAATTTAAAGGATTTCTGTAATTTACCACATTATTTAATATACATATATTTTTTAAAATTTTAAAATAAAATATAATTTATTTATTTATTTTTGGGTGTGTCTTTAACCTATTCAAGGCTAGTTGTTCAAATTTTATAACTAATTCTTTACATAACTAGTAATACATAATTCATGCTTATAAAAAATAGAGTTAAACAACGTAAAAAATACATATAAATATGTATATTTATAAAAATATATTGTAGAATAAAATTTATGGGTGGGTTTGACCCGGCTGGACTTGAGTCATTCTTCCCAAGCCCGGCCCATATTATAATTGGATCTAAAAATTGTCTAACTCGGTCATAATCCCAAACCTTATGAATCATGGATAGGTTTAGCGGACTATTAAGTCCATGTCCACCCCTGGCACTAACTACTAGTTGCCACATCAATTTCTTACATGGCTACGAAAGTCATTATGTGTCTTCTAATCCCATACCACTTGTAGCTCATCGTGTCCCTTATCTTCTTGATCGTGGGTGGCCATGCTTCGTGTCTTTTTGGAAGATTTAAATATGATGCCAACAAATACTGACCATTTTTTTGAACAAAACTTAGTACTTATAATTTTTACTATTTATTTGTGTCTTTTTTTGAAAGAACGCGCGATTTAATTTCAACTCTAGCATGGTGTCTACATTTAAAATGGATTTGGATCACATGTTAACATTCTAAAAAAAAAAATTCTAGACAAAAATTCTAAATATGTGACATTGGTGATTTTTGTTAGCAGAATTATGTATTTCTATCCCTATTAATAAAGCACTATTAATAAAAAGCATGGATGCTGTGAACAATTTTCGCTCGTCCCTATGAAATTACTTATTTATTTTTTAATCTCATCTGTTTTGAGGGTTCTTTTTAAGGGGATTTGATTAAAATCCTCTCATAATAAAAATTTAATACATTAAAAGTAAGTATAAAATAAATTTCTTGAAAAGTTCAACATATATCACTATTACCAAAATATACTTAATGAGTAATTTAATATTTTAAACTTCAAAATAATATGACTTTTGATTTAGATGTTAGTTTTTAATAGAATTAGTATTTTTAGAATTTTTGAGGTCTCTAGCATTTTTGCTTTAGAATTCTCTCATTAAGATCTATCAAATAAAATACATGTTGATTATGAAATTCTTAAAAAATAAATAAATAAATTTATCGTCAAAATTAACTTAAACAGTAACATGTTACTCCATATTCCTTTGATTCATAGTAACATTTGTGGGGATATAACTTTTGAATGACAACACGTGGCCGAGGTGGCACCGAAGTTCCAACCGAGGTGCCACGTGTCCTGATCATGATGCCGAGATGATCTCGGATAGGCCGAGGTTATCTGTGAAGATATCGGAGTTTGGGATAAGCGGATAAGGGACAAGAGTCCTAGAATGAAAGAGGACTTCAGTTTGGATAAATATAAGACTCTTAGAGAGTTTATCCCAATCCTACTGGGAGTCCAAAACTGGCAGTAATCCAGAGTCCATTGAAGCTAGGCTTCCATTGGGATCAGGTTAGTGTTGGCTATAAAAAGAGGCACCCTTATGGGTTTAAGATACGCTTTTAATATTCTGAATAGTGAGTTAAGCACTTCTGCTATCTTTGAGAGATAACTGACTTAATCGTCGGAGGACCCCTGGGTGGATGAACCACCGCCGGAATCTCTTCTTTCTGTTACAAGCCGTTTGGGCTTAATCTATTCAACCAGTGTTCTCCAGCTGAGTACTAGTTTGGCAGTGTGGTCAGAAATTGACCCATACAATTTGGCGCCGTCTGTGGGAAAGAAAAGAGAATAAATAACCAATAACGGACAGAAAGAGAAGGTTGGGGATGGCACTCCTACTGGGAGTGGGAAACCTGTTGACCTTGACGTCGAAGAAGACAGTTGCAAGAAAGAGACTCGTGATAAGACTCACGGAAAAAAGGACGTCGGCCAGGAGGGCGATACGTCAAAGAAATCAGACCGAAGCGGGTATTATAACGAGGACGACCTCCAGGTGTGGAAAGAAAGATGCCTGCGGAGGGACGACAAAATAAAGGGAATGACGAACAAATTGGCGGACCTGCAAACGGTCGTCAACTTCATGATGCAGAACAATGTCATGCAGCCACCATTCCCGTTATAAGATACGCCGATTCTAGCGACCAAAAAAGATGCCTGAAAAGATGGGCGGAAAACAGTCCCTACAGTCCCCCAGCACACCAGGATCGAAAAACACTCTCACGGCTGTCAAGAGAGGTCGGGCGAGGAGAGTCAAAAAGGGGAGACTCTAGGAGGACGCATCGCACCAAGGAAACTGACCCCAAAGAACATCGGCATGTTCAAGGGCAGGAGCTATGCTTCGACGCAACTAATGGAGAAAGATCCAAGAGGACTCATAATGAAACTCGGAGTAGCGCACTAAAAAAGCTGAAATCTGTCGATAGCCGAGCTCCTGAACGGACCAAGGAGGACCTGAGGGATTACCTCCAGAGGAAGCAACAAGATGTCAAGGTAACTTCCCCTGTCAAGCCGAAAATGCCGTTCTCGGTAGAATTGGACAAATTCGAAGCCCCGAAGAAGTTTAACATGCTGAGGTTCTATACTTTTTTTTTTAAGAGAGCCACATTAGCATATATTTTTCTTAATTACATATATAGTTCTATACAAATCCAAATCTAATTTAAATTATACCAACTTCACATATTTTATATGGACTCTATTTGACAAATATTTCTTTTCCATATATTTTTCATCATAAATTGAGATAATTCACAAACTCAATACTAATTTTGTGCTTTGCGTTTTGCGTTTTGCGTTTTGTGTTTTACGTTTTACATTTTTCTTCTTAATTCTTTCAAGGCTATTAGGATTTTTTTTTTTAATACTAAGGCCAAGTTTGGCATCTCCCCAAAAAACAAAAAGTTACTTAAAAAGTTATTACTATTCAACAAAAAAATATATTAAAAAATTAATTTTCCACATATCCATACAACTCAGTAATCATGTATGGCTGGCGCTGTGCAGCGTTTGTTCAGGAAAATTGCACAATTTGGGTGCAATTTTCACACACTGCTATTCGGCCCGTGGGGGCCCATCATGGGTCTCGTTTTGATAATATGAACCGTTCAATGTGTATAACTCGTCGAGTACTATATGTCTAAAAAAAATCACATTGATTGGATATCGATAACTACATGATCAAATCAATTTTGTATAAAAAATGGATGGTGTTATAATTAACGATTGAAAAAAAACAAATCTGATCAGATAGCTATCGATATCCGATCAAAGTGATTTTTTATAGGCATATAGTACTTGACGAGTTCTACGCATTCAACGGTTCAGATTATCAAAATGAGACCCGTGATGGCCCCCACAGACCGAACAAAACCGTCCAGTGCAATGCCTAAAAAGTAGCCAATAATTTCTTACCATAAATCCGGCTGTGCAGATTGTATGGCTGTACAACACATATCTCTAATATTCTTCTACACACTTTTTTATTAAATTTTTTAATACATATTTTTCCATAAAAAGTCAAAAAGTTAACCCCAACATCCATATTTTTTTCCTCAACTTGTTAGTCCAAAAAGACAAAAAGTGCACTTATTTAGGACGCCCCAAACAACCCCTTAGATTGCCTTTTTTTCTTCTTATTTTTCGTGCATTATTCTATACCCAATACTAATTTTATATTATTTTATATTATGAATTTGTTGTTTAAATTTTATAGTGGTTCTATATATAAAATTATGCTTCATTTCTTATATTATTTTATATAATCACAACTTATAAGAGGAAAAATCTGCACAACAATGATACTCTCGAGGGACCTCTAAGGTTTGGATTTATTACTTGAGTTATTTTTTCAATTGTTGAACAGTAAGTTCTTTTATGTTTTGACATTATATTATAGATGTTTTCTGGTCATGTTTGAACTGTGGGAGCTGGTTGGTGATGTCTTGGGGCATCCGTGCCTATTGTGCTATTTTTCAGCGACGCCTTGAATGCAGCAACCGTTATTGAGGGTGCGAATTGAGCAGCATTGTGGCATCTAGTGTTTCCTTACTAACTTGGTGTTTCCCTCTCGCTTTGTGGACTTGGTGAGCATTTCTACACTGTGGGCACACTGTGCCATGAGTATGCTACATTTGTGGACGGGTTGCTTCCTAACCAACAGGGTTGGCATGATTGTATTACTTTGTTGGCTACATGGGGATTTCTACCGCAGTTTGGACTTGTGGAATGCTTGTATCAGATTGTGGGCATGTGATCTTCAGCTATTGAGCCTTAGAGACGGATTTTCATTGGCAGCCGTGCACGTGCTATGGCATTATCACTGGTTCGCTTCAGGGGGCCTATGTTTCGACCGTTCGTGGTGACATTTGCAACTTGTGCTTGTTAGTGGTTTTGCATCTTCAGACGCATGGTCGTTGACTTGTTAGAGGGTTTGTTCGGAAAAATTTCAAGACAAAATTTGAGATCTTGACTCCCGTGTGTAGAGGCACCGAGTGTACATGCTTGCTAGAGAACGGGGTGATGGATGAAATCACCGTTGTTGGAGGACAACTGTGTAGCGGGATTGTAAAGTCAAGACATAATTTGGTGCCAGGATCAGTGCACCGTTTTGAGCATCATTGTTGGAATGGCTAGCTTTGTGAGTGGTAGGAGCGGTAAGCCTTTGAAAGGCGAAATCTTTGAGCTTGATGAGATAGCTGACTCGAGTGAAGGCAGTGGCCGAGGTACTGGGCAGCATGAGTTAAATTCTAGCCAGAAGATATAAGTCTAGACAGAGGGCTTGCCTGAGGGCACGAGCATGAGATTTAGCCAGTAGGCTACATTTTGCCAGAGGGCACGAGTTGAGCAAAGCCAGTGGGCTTCATTTCAGCCAGATGGCTACATTTCTAAAAGCAACATTAAAGCTTCGAGTTATAAAAGCTTATTCAGCCAGTGGGCTACACTTTGTTAAAAAAGAGCGAGTTAAGCAAAGCCGGTGGGCTTCAATTCAACCTGAGGGCTACACTTCTACAAGAGCATTGCCAGAGGGCACAAGTTTGAGTTACGCCAGAGGGCTTCATTTTGCTAGAGAGCATGAGAAAATTTGAGTCTGCAAAGAATGCATTAGACAGAGGTCTACAATTTGCCAGAGGGCTTCAGCTAAACTATTTTAAAAGTTTGAGTTTGCCAGAGAGCAATAGCCAGAGGGCTTCAGAGATTGAGCTTGCCAGAGAGCAACAGCCAAGAGGGCTTCAGAGATTGAGTTTGCTAGAGGACATCAGCCAGAAGGCTTCAGAGGCATGAGCTTGTTAATGAACAGCAGCCAGAGGGCTTTCATTTCGCCAGAGGGCACAGTACAGAGATACTTCAGTTTATTGAAGATATCAGCCAGAGGGCTTTGTGCTTGCTAGAGGGCATTGCTTCATCATTTTGAGGAGCAACTATTGATTTGCATTGAGTCGACGAGGGCGTCGACAACTCGAGTGGAGGAAGAAGTCGCGACGCGACGACCCACTGCGAGTTAGCTCAGAGGAGCATTGGGAGCATGAGGGATCATTAGAGGAACATCGTCTGGAGGAGTCAGCTCAGAGTCCAGAGGAGTTAGCTTAGAGGAGCTTGAGTAAGCTCAGAAGAGCTTTAGTTTGCTCGGAGGAGCATTGGCAGAAAGGCCATTTGAGAAGAGGGCTTGGAATTTCAAGAGTATTGGCAAAGGGCAGAGTTTAGAGACGCTCAGAGAAGCTTTGGCAGAGGCCATTTTCAGAGAGGGCATTTCAGAAAAGTTGCCAACAGAGGGTGCAACAAGTGGAGTGCATTTCAGCTGGATTTGAGTAGAGAACAATGAGGGGAGCTTGGCTAAAAGAGTTGGACGTTGAAGGTAGGCCATCAACACGAAGGTGTTGGACTCATCAGAGGAGCCGGTACACGCACTGCAGCATTAGCTTTGTACTACATCAACGAGGACGTTGATGGTTGGAGTGGAGGAGAGTGTCACGGGTTGCCTTGCAAGGCTAACTCCGTGACGTTTCGCTCGGGGTGGTGTGGTTTGAGTGCTCAAGTCGTTGGAAGTGCCCCAACGTGGCCTAAAATTGGCCCCAAGTAGCCCAACGCATGCAAGCCATTAATAGCCAGCAAACGGCAAAGCCGCAGCCCATGCCAATAGCCAACCAGTGCTACCAGCAGCAGCAGCAGCAGCCAACAGTGCAGAATTTTGGCGCGTTGTTTCGGCATTCAAACGAAGGAGTTTTGGGCTAAAATTTTACTAGAAAGAGATCTTGGGGGAAGTGTTTTCCCAACCAAGTTTCATGATTTTTCTCAATTTGTGGAATTTATGAAAAATCATTATGACTCCTCAGACATGTATGATGTTTTCTCCTGCCAAAGGGCAAATTGCTTAACAAGCATATATAAGGGGGCAAGGTGTGCTACCTACCTACCTCTCCGTCCAAACTGGGCTTCAAGTGAGCAACCTTGGGGTAACTCAAGGGCGGGCTTTAGGCATCCAGAGGGGTGTCTAGAGTCTCTACGTGGGTTTGGGAGCCCCGTGGACCGTGCAATATATAAGCACTGTGCGTGTCCTCTCGAGGGGAGGTCCACTATGTTGTTTCCATTATGCCACGCAATATGGCATCTTGGACCGAATGGGCTATCGAGGCACCACTAAAGGCCTCGTGTGCCAACTCAAGTGCTTGGTTTGGGTTCAACCTTGCACGAGGGGATCCCATGGCTTAAGCTAAGCGGTTGGACGGCAACACCTCATATGTGGGCTATCGAATGAAGGTATCAAGCTACGTATTGGCTATGTCCATTGAGGGACTACATTATGCTACAAGCAAGCTACGGATTGAGATGTTGCCTTACTCATACTACACATTGGTGCAACGCTAAGGTGCGCAATGGCCTTAGGCGGAATCTAGCACACGTGTTGGCACGAGGATTACGCCGTAGGCAAGAGATTGACCCTTGGTGGCTTGTGGGCTTTGCATGACCAAGTGGCCATCCAGTATGCATCTATTGAGGCATGCTTGACCCTAGGACACTTCGAGATGCTATTAAAGACCCAACGTGCAATGTTGGCTTGTCGGCTAAGTTGAGGATCTTCGCTAGCACATTGTTGTGTGGCTAGGCACCTTGATGACATAAACCTAAGTTGGGCGAGCACCTTGCTTGAGGTAAGCTTGGCGCTATGAAGCGACTTATGCCGTGCTTGGTGCACTTGAGGCGTCAGGCCTACTTGTGGCATCTGGGTGAAGACGGAGCTTGCTTGTGAAGTTGTTTTGCTTGACAAAGCATTGTGCCCTAATGTTCAAATGGGTGAGACCATCAACACTCGATTTGTCAGTGAACTATGGCGAGCTTAAACTTGGTGGAGTTTGAGAGCCACACGGGCAAAAATTGATCCGCTGCGCCTATCGTTTGGATCAATGTTTTAAAAATCGGACCTGTGAGCGAACCGGAAAAAGGATCTGGTGGATGGGTTACCGGTTCAACCGTTGGATTGAACTGGAATCGAACCGTGACGTAATAAATATATTAAAATTATATTTAAATAAAAATATAAGTAATAAAATTATAAATTAAAAATATTAAATTATCTTAAATATTTATCCTAATATTTTTTTTTACTCAAAAAAATATAATAATATATTTTAAAATATTATTAATTTTAATTTTGGAAGAGGAAATCAAATATTTAATATTCCCTCCATATGATGTTAATTCAAATAATTTGATTGAAATGATATCAAAATTTCAGTATTTCCTCCAATATATTTGATTAAATCCCACATGAATTTCTTGAGTTTTTTTGAAAGAATTTTTTTCTTATAAATAGGTGGAGGTTTTTACAATAATTTCAAGCTCTTAATGGGATTCTTCACAAGAGGAGACCCTTGGTAAGCACAACGCCTACCAAGGTTTCTTCCCATAAATTCTCTTAGTGCCCTGGCTGGTGCTCTGAAATAGGGTTGATTCCGAATTTGTTCCAGGACTTTGTGAATTGGGATTCGGAACACAGTTGTCACTGCCTGTGCAGCCCTCAGCTCTGTTTCTTGCTTGCTCGATCCATTGTTACCTCAGCCTCGCTTCGGCGAGCCATTTCCTTTCTCTTCTTTATGTCCTTAGTCCCCGATGTGTCTTCTTCGGCTCTGGCATATTTCTCGATTCTCGCCATGAGCTCTTCCATGCTTTTTGGCAATGTCTTTGCCAAAGACTTCCGTAGTGGACAGTTATCTTTTAGGCCATTCTTGAAAGACAAGACCGCCACTTCTTGATTACACTTTGGTATTCTGTTGAACACCTCATAGTATCTTTTTGCACAGGCCCTAAGGCTTTCATCCTTGCTGATCTTTAGAGCCATCAATGCGTCCACCCTTAATGGCTGCAACTTGTTTGTCACGAACCTGGCCACAAACATCTCGGTCAGGCCTTCCCAAGTCTTCACGCTTCCTTTTGGTGGTTTGTGGAACCAATCCGATGCAATCTCCCCGAAGGATGAGGGGAACACTTTGCAGAGCAACGACTCGTTCCCACTATACAATGCTATTGAGTTCAAATATAATCTAACGTGGAAGTTGGGGTCTAACTTACCATCGTATATTTGGAACCTCGGCATGCTGAATCTCTTCGGCGCCTCAAACCTGTCCAACTCTACCGAGAATGGTGTCCTTGGCTTATCTGGGGAGGTTACCTCGGCGTAGGTATTCTGTTGCTTCCTCTTGAGGTAATCTTTTAAGTCCTCCTTTGTCCGCCCAGGAGCTCGGCTATCTCCTGTTTTCAGTCTTTTTGGTACACTACTTTCAGCTTCGTGGTGAGTCCTCTTCGACCCCTCTCCATGAGTTGTGTCGAAGCACAGCGCCTGCCCCTGGACATGCCGATGTCCTTTGGGGTCTGCCTCCTTTGTTCGATGCGTCCTCCGTGATTCTTCTCTTATTGACTCTCTTCGTCCGACTTCCCTAGAAGGTCGATGAGAGTATCTTTCACTCACGTTGTGCTAAGGGGCTACGGGGATTGTTTTCTGTCCTTCCTTCTGGGCATTGGCTGCTGGAATCGGCGTGTCTTGTAGCGGGAACGGTGGCTTCATGACGTTATTTTGCATCATGAAATTGACGATCAACTGCAGGTCTGCCAATTTGTTTGCCATCTCTTTTACCTCTTCATCCCTCCGCAGGCACCTATCCTTCCATACCTGGAGGTCGTCCTCGTTGTAGTACCCACTTCGATCTGGCTTTTTTGGTGCGTTGCCATCCTGGCCGACGTCTTTGTTGCTGTGATTCTGGTCACGAGTTTCTGTGTTACGGTTGTCTCCTTCGACGTCAAGGTCGATAGGTCTGCCACTCCCAGCAGGAGTGTCGTCCCCAATCTTTTCCTTCTATCCGTTGCTGGCTATCTATTCTCCTGTCTTTCCCACAAACGGCGCCAAATTGTGTGAGTGATTTCCTGACCACACTGTCAACTCAGTAATCAGCTTGAGGGAACTGGCAGAATAGATGACACCTGGCGAACCTGCAACAGAAAGAGAAGATTCCGGCGGTGGTTTGTCCACCCGGGGGCACTCCGACGATCAAGTCAGTATATCTTTCAAAGATAATCAATAGTGCTAAACTCACTATTCAGAATATAAATTGCGTACCTTAGACCCATCGGGGGTGCCTTTCTTTTATAGTTAACCCAATCCTTGTCTCAACAGAAGCCTAGCTTCAATGGATTCCTATTCAGTGCTTACTTTGGACTCTTCAAGAGATAAGGATAGATTTCCTAAGAGTATTATCCTTATTCATCCTGAAGTCCTTCTTTATTCTAGGACTCTCGTCCTTTATCCGCTTATCTCAGATTCCGATATCTTCGGAGATATCCTCGGCCTTGCCGAGATCATCTCGGCGTCATGGCCAGGACACATGGCACCTCGGCTGACACGTCGGCGTCACCTTAGCCACATGTTGGTGCTCAGAAAATATATCCTCACAATATATATAAAATAAGAAAGAAATAAATAAAAAAAGTTAGAAGAAATAATATAAAAAAAAATTCCAAATCCATCAACTCGGCAAACTGGCTCCGGTTCGTCGGTTCAACTACCAGTTTTCCCGGTTCTCTCTAAATAGGTCGATTTTTCGCTTTGAACGGTTTAGAGGATATATCCGGATCGGAACCCCGACCAGTCGACAGTTCAACCGGTCAAAAAGGCCGATCTGATCCGGTCCAATTTTCAAAACCTTGGTTTGGATGTTTTCATTATTTTTTATTTTTGGATTTAGATTTTGTTGCATGATTATTTCTTGATTACTCATTGTTGAATTTCTTTTGTATAGTTAATATTTTAATTTAATTAAGAGTGTTTATTTTACAATCTTATAATTTAATATATATATATATATAGCATATAAAATTATTATATGATAATCTAACTATAACATATTTATATTTAATTTTTTAAATAAATTTTACATAATTTCTATTTCCACATATTTTTATTTTTCAAACGAATATAAAAGAAAATTAAATAGTTAGAATTACTTTTAATTTTATATTACTAATTCTTCTTCTAATAGTTTAACTATTATTTTTATTATCAAAATAAGTATTTATTTTACTATTTTATAATTTAATAGATATCATACAAAATTATAATATCATAATTATACTTCGATAATACAATAGAACTAAAATTAATATACACATATATACATATATATATATATATATAAGTATTCAAGTAACAATTTTATAGAATAATAATGCCAATGTTATCAAAATAAATAATTAAAATCATACTTTAATTTTAAAATTAAAATTAAAATTATTCTTTTATAACACACATTGTATCATAAAATATTTTTTGAAAAAAAAAATAGCACATGCATTGCACGTGTCAACTACTAGTATACATATATATCTACGAATATACCAACATGTCGAGTTTTAATTGTAAAAATAATAATAATAATAATAATTTTTTTTATTAAATTATACGCAAAAATATATACAAGGCACATATTATCATTCATTTTTACATGGTAATGTTTTAAAGACATTTATTCATAATTCAAGGAACAAGTAGGCAAAAGTAACAATATCATAGATTAAATGAATATTTTAATATTTTTAAAAAATCATTAAAAATAACAAAATATTTTTCAGTAAAATACCATTAACGATTAATTTTCAGGATGCCTTACTTTTCAAAGTTTACCCTTAACCTAATTTTTTAGGTTAGACCTAAAATAAAACAAAAAAATAAAAAACATTTGAAAAAAGGATAAATTACAAATACACCCCCCGTGGTTTGCTTAAAATATAGATTGCCCCTTGTGGTTTGAAAAATAACAAATTGCCCCTTATTAAAAAAAATTTATTTAACAGAATTAACTAAAAAAATGAAATTCATATAATTACTCTCCTATATAATAATAAAATTACCTAAATTATTAATTGAAACATATTTTTAACATCATTAAAAATTGTTAATTGATTTGATGATTTATTAATAAAAAGGGCAATTTATTATGAAATGAAAAACCTCAGGGAGTGGAATGTAATTTTCAAAACTGTAAGGGGCGATTCGTATTTTAATCAAACCTCAGGGGTGTATTTGTAATTTACCCTTGAAAAAAATAAAGAAATTTTTTGTCATACCTATAATTATTTCGAATCTAGGTAATTTTTCCTTTTATGAAAAAGTAAGATTTTATTATTGTAAGTGATTTTTTTAAATCAAAATTTAAAATTTATTCATTTTTGCCAAGTATTGACAAATTTTTGATAATATTGGCTTAAATTGTTTCTAGATGGAATGTCAAACAAATCTTAATTAAATGTGTTGACAAAAATAAATCATTTTAACATTACTTTATGCTTACACTTTTTCAAAGAAAACAATTATAAAACTTTTTTTTTATAAAACATCAATATAATTATTATCGAGGATCATTAACATCTTCTTCTCTACTTAACACTGTTGCTATCTATTTAACTTTTTATGAACTCTATTTTTTTTTTTAAACTCATTTTTTTGCTTTTTATACCTATAACAATTTTAGTCTTCATAAGGAGATCTAGAGTATAAATTTATATCATAACTCATAAAGTCGAACCTCTTTCTTACATTATAATATGAATTTCTATGAATGTTAATCTATTCAATCATGTTTATTCTACTTCTCATTCCCGATGATTAAATCATAATTTTTGTATTAACTAAAATTAAAGCAGTTTTCATTCTGCCAAAAAAGAAAATAGCAATTTTTTGAAGAAATGTGTTCAACTTTATACATTAAGATGAAAATTTTCCAAAACCAAAATGTGAATTTATGAATCATTGAAAAAAGGCGGAATTACATTCCAGTAGAATAGAATATATATATATATATATTACACAAATATAGAGGGGTGCAAATACTTTCACTTCATCACAGAATGATTTACACCCCATATGTTTTTATAATTTTTTTTCTATGTCAACTAGGTTTTCATTCCCCCTTGAAAAAATCTAAGGTGCATGTCATTTTCAAATATCATTGCTACAATATTTTGAGTATAAATATATATTTATTACTAACATACATGGTATACATATTATAAGCTAATTACTGCAATATAATTTAATTTGTTCATAATAACTAAAGGTTAAAATTTACTCAATCTATTTGAACTTCTACAAAAAAAAATTGGAACAATCAAATGGACAATTTAACCCTACAAATAATCACATGACATTTTTAATTTTTTAATTATCTCTAAACAAAATTAACATGAAAAGTTCAAATAAATTGTATTAGTTTTCACTAGTATATCATCAAGAGAGCATTCAAAGCGTAAACCCTAAATCATCAAAAGGTAACTAAAAAAAAAAAGAAAAATATGACTCTATAGCAAGGGTGCTCGTGGATCGGTTTTCGATGGTTTAATTTACGGTTTGGACTTGCTCGAATGTCTACGATTTGGGAAAAATTGAATCCGCAACCGCCCGCAATGCGGGTTGTGGTTTGTGTGGATAGAGTTCGTGGATGTGCGGGCAGCTATGGACAGTTTGCGGATTGAATTTTTTTTTAAAAAAAATTATTTTTTTGGCTTGTTTTTTCTCATTTTAAAAATATTTTTGATTGCGGGAGATTCAACACTATCCTCCATTAAAACTGGATTACCAAAAAAATTAGAATGAAAATTAAATAAAAACTAACAAAGAAAAAAAAATCACATAACTAGATTTGTAAAAAATTAAAAAAAATTCTAATTGAATAATAAGTATTTTAAATAAGGCAATATATGATGCTATTATAATATTATAATGTTAGAGCCTACAAGTTTGATAATCAGATTAAAATTAGTGAGAGAAGAGAAGATTATGGTTACACACTTAAAAAACTTATAAAAAAATCAGATGGTCTAAAAAAAAAATAAAAAAAAAAATAATAATAATAATAAAATTATATACAGATACAGGCTGTGAATGTGGGTGGTGGTAAAACCTGTGACCCGTCAGCAACCCACAAAACAAAAAAATCTTAAACCACATCTGACCCTAACAATTCTGTGAAATTGCCCAAATAGGCAAGAGCAATTTGAATTGAGCAATTTTCACGAATAACTCTATGGCTAATCCTATGCTATAGGCAAAGTTACTAGAAAACTCTCCTGTACTCTATAAAACTATAGCTTATGGCAAGGACTTGCTTTATCACTTAAACCAGGGTTTAGATTTAACACCCTTCTATTTTTATCAAAATTCTTATTTAGTTCGTTCACTTTTAATTATAATAATAAATCACTTATACTTTAATGCTATGTTTGGATTGAGTAATTTGGAAAGAAAAGAAAAGAAATGGATATGTATTTCTCTCACTTATTTGGATAAGTTAAGTGGAGAGAAATTGAAAAAAATGAAAAGAAACGGAGAGAAACTCATTTATTTTATAATCCTCATTTTCAATCTTTTCAAAAGTGGAGAGATTGGGAGAGAGAAAAAAATCAATATTTTCATAATACTAATTTTGTCCCTGTAAAAATAAAAGAAATAAAATGATTGAAAATATAAAAAAGTTATTTTGGTAATATAACATAAAATGATTGAAAATATAAAAAAGTTATTTTGATAATATAACATAAAATAATTTCTTTTTTTTTCTCCTATAAAATCTAATCAAACGAGAAGAATAGAAATAATAATAATTTCTTTTCTTTTCTTTTCTCTTATAACTTTAAGTAATTCTTTCTTTCTTTTTTCTCTTATAGATTCCCAAACATAGTGTAAGCTATAAGTTACAATCTCACCCTTTCATTTCTCTACCGTTAACAAAGTTAACAGAACTTGTGATTTGAAATGTGTGAAATTTTTGTTGTCTTATTAGCACTATTATACTTTTATTAAAATCTCACTTTAGTCCTTATACTTTCACTAAAATCTCATTTTAGTCCTTTTACTTTCAATTTTCGTTAACTTTATTAATGGTATAGACGAAAGGGTAAGATTGAAACTTGATTTAAAAGTAAATGGACCAAAATGAAATTTTGGTAAAAATGTAGGGATGTTGAGTGTAATTTACACCCTTAAACAATTTAACACGATGATTCCCATCCACTTAAATTAATACTGTGTTTAGATTTGTGAATAATTTGTGAAAGAAGAAAAAAAAAAAAAGAATGAGATTTTTGAAGATTTTAATTTATGTGTCATTCATTTTTTATTTCATTTTTTACCATTAAGAAGTTTTTTTTTTTTTTTTAAAAAAAAAAAACCGAGAATGGGAATGGAAGGGCAAACTTTCACAAATTCTTGATAAGTGTGATGACTTGTGATATTACCGTTAAAAGAAAATGGTGAGTGATTTGAAAAAGAATAATGTTTGGGGTCCTAAAAACTGTGGCTCAAATGGCTCAAATTTTTCAGTTTTGGTAACTTTGTTTTTTTTTTGTTTTTTTCTTTACCTGATAGGGAAATTTGAGCCATTAGGGGCACCCAAATTCGGGCCCCCTAACAGTGCTGTTTGAAAAAAGTATAATGATTTTTACAGTTTTGCCACAATAACATTGAGTCTTTTTAAAATTTTAATTTACAATAACACTAATATTTTTATTAATAATTTATTAGTCATATAAATAAAAAATAATATTATAATTTCTTTTATATTAAAATGTGTGTATATATATTTGTTTATTATTATATTTTTATATAATCTGCATTAGTTTTGGTTCATTTAGCTACACAACAAGAGAAGTTATTGTAATTATGTCAAAATTATTAACTATTATATTTTTTTTTAAGGGCAAATTACATATACCTCCCTCGAGATTTAGCTAAATTACAGATACCCCCCTGAGGTTTCGGAAATTACAGATACCTTCTTGAGGTTTACATTTTCATATCAAATTGCCCCATGAGGTTCATATTTTCATAACAATTTGTCCCCTAATTTGTTATGCAAATAGTACCTTCAGAGGGTATTTGTAATTTATCAAACCTCCGAGGAGTATCTGTAATTTTGCTAAACCTCGAGGGGGTATATGTAATTTGCCCTTCTTTTAAACCTCAGTGAAGGTCAATGTAATTTACCCTAAGTATTATTAATCTCCATATATATATATATATATGTATATATAAAAGTATATTAAAATGTTCAAATCTTCTACGACTACAAAATTCGATTAGAGGATATAACAATACACAATCATTTCACATCGGGTAAGACCTACGAATACAACATTCTATTAGAGGACAACAATATTTTAGTACGCTCAATTTAAATTTCTATTATATTTTAATGTGAATTTATTAATAAAAACAACACATATGAACGCCTAAAATAATTTTTTTTTCTCATGATACACCCTAATCCATTATACTTATTCAAATCTCTACATCTTCTTTCCCAAGAGATCACAGTTATTTTGTCTTCTTCTTCTTCTTCTTCTTCTTCTTCTTTCTCACTCTAAAACTCCAATCCATCCTACCAAAACTCACCATTATCATCAATATTATTGTTTTTTTTATTATTATTTTGAAACCTTAAATCCTAGAAGAAAGTTTGAACAATCAAACAATGAATGAAAGTGATAATCAAAATAATTTTTTGAAGCAACCCATCAAGGAGGAGGTCAGCATTCATATAAAAATCAAAATACAATTATTAATTTGTATATTTTTTCACATGTCCCATTATGATGTTAAATCTTTCAATTTTCACAATCATATAAATAGCATTACAGCTTCTGAGATAATCTTTCAACTCAATGACCATGTTAGTATCCTTCACACAAATTGGTTTCTATAGGTTGTGACACCTTTTAATAAAAAATTCTTTTTCGTTGAACTTTATGTTTGTTCTGAGGAAAAAAAAAATTATTGGCAATTGAGATTTGAGATACTTATCCATTAATTCTTCTTTTCAGAATTTGAAGTACATGATGCGTTTTCTTGAAGGTATTCTATGATGTCAAAAGAGAAGTGGACAGATGCAAAGTAGTGCAAAACAACTTTAAAGAATGAAAGCAGAGAAGAGAAAAAAGGGAAAAATATTACAAAAATATGTATAGGTAATAGAGACGAACAAGGTTCAAAACAATGTCAACATGAAAGTAAGGCAGTGTACAATCCAATTTTATTCCCAAGTTTTTCCAACTTCCAAGTTACAAATTTTCCTAATTTGAGCTGTCCTTAGTAGTATAGCATGGCAAACATAGCTATTCTCTGTAATCTAGCCAAGGCAAAAAATGGAAGAGTTTCAAACTTCTAAGAATGAAACAACAAATTCAGAAAAGTAGAAATATCAATGAAAATTCATACATAGCAATTTAAAAGAAAATTCATTACACCATCAGTCTAGTTTAAACTATTTTTTTGAGAATTGAATTTTTTGTTTTCTTCTTCTTTTTTTTTTAGTGAATTTTTTTAATATCTTAAATAATTTTTTTCTTAAACTTTTTTTTTATGCACATACACTTAAATTGTAAAAAAATATTTAAAAAAATTTAATGAAAGAGATAAGCCAAGCAAGGTAGCAAAATGTTTTCCCATTCAAGTATTTTGTCAAATACATATTAATCAACAAATTGGAATAGCAAACCAACAATAGAATTATCAAACACATAATAATCAACAAATTGCTATAGCAAAACAGCAAGAGAAGAAAGAGGTACAAAAAAGCAAAGGCAAGGAGAAGAAGCTTGTTGATGGTGACTTTGATTATGGAGTCCTTTGTCGGTGCCTCTTATGTATCAATTTGAAAGGTTTTTCAAATACTTTTTTTTTTAAAAAAAATCGTTTATTATTTATTATTTGGGTTTATTAAAGATAACTTAAGAAAAATTATAGGATATACTCAGAGTAATATAAAATTCCAAATAATTAAAAAGAATGTACTTAAAAATAAGAAATATTTAATAAATTTTTTGAGGATAAATAGAATCTCCCGTAAAATAGCCACTAGTTCCAATAACAAGATGCTTATTTAAACTAGGGTAAATTACACTAATAGTCCCTATAGTTTGGAACTTGTGTCACTTTGGTCCCTGACTTTTCAATTGTGACATATTTGACCCTGAATTTTGAATCTTGTTCCAAATAAGAACAATTGAAAATATTATTAGAGTTTTCAAGGATAAGATTGTCAATTTGATAAAATATAAACTAATTTGACAAAAATAAATGTCAAAAAAATATTTTTAATTTTTTTTAAATTATTTTTATCCACCAATGATAAAATTATGTAAAATTAATAAAAATTACATGGTTAATTGTTTAAAATTAATTTTACATGATCATCATCCAAACACATAATAAAAATTAATTTGGTAAAAAAAATAAATAAATGTTTAAAAGATTTATCAATTTTACATAATTTTATTTTTAGTAGGTAGAAATAATTTTTAAAAATTCAAAAATATTTGTTTGACATTTATTTTTATCAAATTAGTTTATATTTTATCAAATTGACAATTTTACCCTAGAAAAATCTACTTATATATTCAATTGTCCTTATTTGGAACAAGATTCAAAATTCAGGGTCAAATGTGTCACAATTGAAAAGTCAGGGACCAAAGTGACACAAGTCCTAAACTATAGGGACTATTTGTGTAATTTACCCTATAAACTATAGTACATTACTTTTTAGTTTACCATTTGAAAAATGAAAAATATTTGAGATTTTTAAAAAGTATTTATAATAATGATATAGTAGAATATGTGTTAATTTTTAATTTATTTCACACTTAACGATGATGGGCCCAATTCTCATGCGACGTCATTGTAGATATAAATATGTGTCTCTAGCATTACTTGAAAAATATATCAAAAGTCAATAATGTTTACTAATAAGATAAAATGGTTAAAAATAATGTTACAATGATCATATTTATAAAGTGATATATATATATATATATATTGTCAGTAATAATAGAGACTCCCATAAAACATAACCCCACAGCCCTCAAAATGATCTGAACCATTCATGTCATTATTAGAGATAGAAAAAAAAAAAATTTAAACACATCAATAGTTAATATATCAGTAGAGATCGTGGGAGTCCTCTTTTATAAGGTTCCAAACATTTTCCTATATATTGTATAAGAAATTCATACAAAATAATATGATAGATTCGTGTCCATTCATTTGAATCAAAAAGCCCGTTAAAATTTCACTATCACATCATTTTTGTAAAACTTTTTATATGAATTTTTTTAATCTGCAAATTACTTTCCTATTTATATGGCACATTGGGTCTATCTTCTTACTTGTTATAGTTGCATTGGTTGAATAAATCTAGCCACACATATCTGTTGCCAATATATATCAATATAATCAAATCATCATATTATATATATATATATATGCACAAGTAGTGTTTTTTTTTTTTATTGCATAACACATTTTAAAGGTTTACTTTAAAAAAAAAAAAAAAAATCCACATTAGTAGGTATTTTTCATTTATAAATAAAGTTCTAAACAAAATTAATTTCAATTATAATAATCAATTTTATATGCACTCTCTATTTAAGAAATACTTGTTAATTTTTTTTATATTTTATATTTTTTTGTCTATCTTATTGATATCTTAATATTAATTTATGTATTTGGGATAATCTAAATAAGTATAGTTTTTTATTTTTTACGAAATTTTTTTCAAAAAACTAGAGAGGTAATGTGACCTAAATAAATAAGTACACATATATAGGTTATGCCAAACACCTCCTTAATTTTTTATTTAATATAAAATTATTTATTACAAAACATTTGTATTTAATTTAAATTATATATATATATACAAGACATATGAATAATTCAAAAAGATTATTAAAGAAAAAATCAATACTCTATATAATTTATGTATTTTCTTCTTAATCCAATTACAACATATTTATATTTAATCTTTTAAATAAATTTTGTGTAGTTCTATTTTTACATGTTTTTATTTTCCAAATAAAAATAAAAATAAATAATTAGAATTACTTTTAGTTTTATATTACTAATTCTCTTTCTAATTTAACTATTATTTTTAATATCAAAATAAGTGTTTATTTTACTATCTTATAAATAATTTATTACATATCATATAAAATCATTATATGATAATTACACTTTTATAGCACAATAAAACTAAAATTATTAAAATCAATAAATAATTTAACTAAATTTATTATATATAAGTATTCAAGTAACATATTTATAAAACGATAAGGCTAAGATTATTAAACTAAATAATTAAAATTAAAATTATTCTTTTGTAACACATATCATAATATAAAATATCATCACATTAATTAAAGTTAACTCCATTGTGATTTTATGTCAAATATCATATTTCTAGAAATGATTTACATACACGTATAGCATCCAATTTGATATTTATTGATTACAATAATGGAATTCAATACTTTTTTTTGTTAAGTTTATAGAAGATAAATTGACAAATGCCAAATGATAAATAGTGTGAAGTATTATTTTAAAAAATAATGATTCATCGAAAATAATTATGTATATTTAAGACACCTATTGATGTTTCTTGAATAATTTTTAAATAAAAACTTTGAATTTATAGTATCACTGATAATACACCTTCATGAGTTTTGCCAGAAAAGATATGCAAAAATAATTTTGTTGGAATAAAAAATTTACGGTTATTATGATGTGTCATACAATTAATTAGAACCCCTTCGAGAACTGAAATTATTAAGGCTATAGAGATTTTGTGCCTAATTCCCTTTGAGGACACTGTTTATGATTTGAATTTATAATTTTTTATGCATCAATATGAATAACTTTTACGATCTTACTGATATAAACATAAATTCTACCTTTGAGTCAACTCACCTTAAGCATTTTTTTCGTGTAATAAAATACTTAAATATTGTCATATAAAAATATTATAATAGATCATAATCAAACATCACTTAAAGCATAATTAAAGATCTGATGCACCACTTTAGATATAACAAAAAACATATAAAAAAAATTAGCAAATACCTTTTCAATTAATAAGAAAAATAATACACCAGGAGTCATAACCAAATCATAATTTGTATATTATAAAATTTTCCGTTGTCTTTATTTTTTTCAGAAAAAAATATTCTGATACAAGTAGAATTCATAATTTTTGGTAAATTTCATTAACACAAATGAGGATTTGATTTCAAGTTGAGAATACACCTTCTATTTTTTTTGGGAAAATTATTGATAAATCCTATTTGGAAGTGTTTTAGCCCAAGAAATCCATGAAGGAATTTTTTAACCCATTTAGTCCCATGTATGTATAGTTTTATTCCATAAAGTCTTTTTTCTTGATTTACACTATTTTCTTGGACACTTATGCCCTTATATTTAATTTTGATATCCTTATAAATATTTTTTGAACGGTTAGCAATTTATGATGTGAACATTCATATTTTAAAATTGACATTGGCAGGAATGTAAAATTGGCCCGTCGACAGCCCGAAACCCGTTAGCGAGCCGGGGCGGGCCCGGCCTGTTGACAATGTGAATATTCATATTGACATGTTAACATTCACATTAATAGGAGTGTAAAATTGGCCCGCGTCCCGTGGCGACGCGAAACCTGCCCGCAATCCATGGGCGGGCCCGGTCCGGGCCATTGACAATGTGAATGTTCACGTTGACATGTTAATATTCACATTGATAAGAGTATAAAAATTGGTCCGCGGCCCATGGGCGGCCAAAAGCCCGCCCGCGGCCCGGGGCAAGCCCGGCCCGTTGACAATGTGAATATTCACATTGACATGTTAACATTCACATTGATAAGAGTATAAAATTGGCCAACGTCCTGTAGGCGACCAAAAGCCTGCCCGTGGCCCGGGGCGGGCCCGACCCGGCCCGTTGACAATGTGAATATTCACATTGACATGTTAACATTCACATTGATAGGAGTGTAAAATTAGCCCACGCCCCGTGGCTGCCCGAAACCCGCCCACGGCCCGTGGGCGGGCCCGACCCGTTGACAATGTGAATATTCACATTGACATGTTAATATTCACATTGATAAGAGTATAAAATTGGCCCGCGCCCCGTGGCTACCCAAAACCCGCCCACGGCCCGTGGGCAACCCGGGGCGGGCCCGGCCCTGCCTGTTGACAATGTAAATATTCACATTGACATGTTAACATTCACATTGATAAGAGTATAAAATTAGCCCGCGCCCCGTGGCTACCCGAAACCCTCCCACGGCCCGTGGGCGGCCCGGGGCGGGCCCGACCCGGCCTGTTGACAATGTGAATATTCACATTGACATGTTAACATTCACATTGATAAGAGTATAAAATTGGCTCGCCGCCCATGGGCGGCCAAAAGCCCGCCCGCGGCCTGGGGCGGGCTCGGCCCGGCCCGTTCACATTGACAATGTGAATATTTACATTAACATGTTAACATTTACATTGATAAGAATGTAAAATTGGCCCGCAACCCGTGGGCGGCCCGAAGCCCGACCGCAGCCCGAGGCGGGCTTGGCCCGACCCGTGACAATGTGAATATTCACATTGACATGTTAACATTAACATTGATAGGTGTGTAAAATTTGTCCGCTGCCCGAAACTCGCCCTCGGCCCGGGGTAGGCCCGGCTCGGCTCGTTGACAATGTGAATATTCACATTGACATGTTAACATGCACATTGATAGGAATGTAGAATTGGCCCGCGGCCCGTGGGCTACTCGAAGCCCGCCCGCGGCCCGTGGGCTACTCGAAGCCCGCCCACGGCCCGGGGCAGGCTCATTTGGGTCCGGCCCCGAGCATGTCCGAGACCCTAAGCTAGGGCCTAGGCCATCACTTTGAAGCCCGGCCCGGCCCGGCCCATCGGCCCGCTTAAGGCTCATTCAAGGCTCGGTCCGAGGCCCAGCCCACCTGAGGCACAATGTCTTTTTTTGTGGAAAATAATAAAATTTTGGTAGAAAAAATTAAAAAGAATTAAAAAAAAATGGCCAGGTCCGCCCAAGCCCGGCCTAAGCTCGAGCCTAGGCCCAGGCCCACCAGCCCGACCCGAGGCTGTCCTCTTCGGGCCGCGGGCCAATTTTACACTCCTATCAATGTGAATATTAATATGTCAATGTGAATATTCACATTGTCACGGGCCGGGCCCGCTCCGGGCAGCGGGCGGGCTTCGGGCCTCCCATGGGTCGCAGGCTAATTTTACACTCCTATCAATGTGAATGTTAATATGTCAATGTGAATATTCACATTGTCACGGGCCGGGCTGGGCTCGCCCCGGGCCGCCATGGGCTTCGGGCCGCCCATGAGACGCGAGTCAATTTTACACTTTTATCAATGTGAATGTTAACATGTCAATGTGAATATTCACATTGTCACGGGCCGGGCCGGGCCCCACCGGGCAGCGGGCGGGCTTCAGGCCTCCCACGGGCTGCGGGCTAATTTTACACTCCTATCAATGTGAATGTTAATATGTCAATGTAAATATTCACATTGTCACGGGCCGGGTCGGGCCGGGCCAGGCCGAGCCGAGCTCGCCCCGAGCCGCCCACAGGCCGCGGGCCAATTTTACAGTCTTATCAATGTGAATGTTAATATGTCAATGTGAATATTCACATTGTCACGGGCCGAGCCGGGCCGGGCTCGCCCTGGGCCGCCCACGGGCTTCGGGCCGCCCACGGGCCGCGGGCCAATTTTACAGTCTTATCAATATGAATGTTAATATATCAATGTGAATATTCACATTGTCACGGGCCGGACCGGGCTCAGCCCGGCCGCGGGCTAATTTTATACTCCTATCAATATGAATGTTAACATATCAATGTGAATATTCACATTGTACATGGGTTGGGCCCCTACACATTGACGATATAAACATTCACATTGACGGTGTGAACATTCACATTAGGGGTATTTTGGTAATTATGTCACCCATAGGACTTATTGAAATATAAGAAAATAATATAAACTAAATAGAACATAAGTAGATACATTAGGGGTATTTTGGTAATTATGTCACCCATAGGACTTATTGAAACATAAGAAAATAATATGAACTAAATAGAACATAAGTAGATGAAAAGGGTATTTTGGTCTTCTTATCTCAAATAGGACCTAATGGAATAGTTAAAAAGAATATGGGTTGAATGGAACATAAGTAATTAAAGATGGATTTATGAAAAAAGCTCCCATTTTTTTTTTGTAAAAAAAAAAAAAAAAAAAACTTTTACAAAAATTATTTTTATGAGCTTTTTACATCGGATTGCACACACAGGGGCAAAAATTTTCATTAGTCATTAGTAAATCTGTTTATATTTAGCTTTCAATTATTAAAATTTTCTACACGTAAAGTACTAAGATTCAAAATCAATTTTTCCTTCTAAAAATAAATTTTCATACATAGCACGGGATCCCCTACTAATATAGTATAAAAAAAAGTCATTGGAGATTTATTTATAAATCCCATTTAGATGACTTATAATCTAATAAGTCTACAAAGTTTTCTTATGTTCCACCTATTTCCATATATTTAGACTTGTATTCGAAGAGATTTTTTTCCCCTTATTTATAATATTTGTTTGGACTATTATACTCTTTGTTATATTTTTGATAATACGTATTGCACACAATTATAATCTTCACCTTTTATTATTTATTTATTTTTTTGGCAATTTTTATGATCATTGATTGAGGTTTTCCCATCAGAAATCAACTTAAAAAGTGAGGATTAATTCAAACAAAGCTTCAAAATTCCAAGATGAAGATTCAGAAAAATCATAAAAAGTGGTGTCATCGTCTTCGACGACCCAACCTACTTCGGAATAGAGAGTTTTCAAGACCTCGTTGTTGTTGCAGTGTTTGAGAAGCTTGTAGTTTCCCTGAGCTCTGAGACCTGTAAATATCTTGGCAGCAATAACTATTTTCCTCCTCTCTCTCCTCTTGTTATTCTCTCTCCTTCTAGGTTAGTATTCCTTCGACGACCACACACACTCTCTCTCTCCGATCCTATTTCTCTCTCTAGGGGAGCAAAGATTGTTCATGAGAACAACACTTTATTTTGATTATTGGGTTATAGAAAATGCAGAGATACTCTATTATTTGTTAACTTTATTCTTTGTTCTTTGTAGCTTTCTCTCTCGTCCCCTCACCATTGCCTTTGTATATTGTTATAAATATTTTAAACGGATGATTGTATGATTATTACATAATGTGAATGTTCACATATCATTGATTATTGTATAAGTTGACATTATTTTTACATGATTATTATATGGTGTTAATGTTCACATTGTATGGAGTCACTACTTCTCGTGGATTATCACATTGTAATGTGTTGCAATTGGTGTTGTGATCAGCACATCATTAATCAATATTAATATTCCCATTCAAAAATAGTCATACATGTGCAAACAACAATATTTTAATATTCATATTCAAAAATAGTTATGCTAACATAAACAACAATGTGTTAGTTTGGTCACAAATATAGTGGGTATATAGAAATGTAAATGTTCACATTAATTTTATAATACAAATAGTTAATCGCACCTAATGTTAATGTTCACACACTCATGTAACATTGAGTGTGTGTGTATGGTTCCATGAGGGGGTGTTATTTACCAGTATTCATTTATAATGTGAATGTTTACATCAACATTTAGTGAGAGATTTTCATAAGCTGGATGATTTAGGATTTTGGGAATGTGAGATATTTTTTATGGAATAAAGAAGAAATTTTCTCCAAGAGAGAGATTTTCTCTTTATTCATGAGGGAGATATTTTTTCCATCAAATGAGGGTCTTGTTATTTTTTATTGTGTATTGGTTTTAAAATAAAAATATGCACAGAAAGTTAGAAGGGTGATTTGGTCATATTAAACTAAATAAGACCTAATTAAATACTCAAAAAGAAAATAAATTAAATGAAATAAAACACTTAAAAAGAGAATTCATTAAAAAAAAAAAAAAACCAGTATTAAATGGTTAAAGTTAATAATATCTTTCCTGGTAAAGATAAATGTGGTTTGGTAAGGGCAGGCTTTAGCACATGTAAATGGAGCTAATATGTTTGTCCTCTACTAACATATTTGGTAAGCCTATATGTTTGGTAAGCCTGCCTATATGTTTAGTAAGCCTATATGTTTGGAGCTAATATGGTTAAAGTCAATAACACTTGTTTTCAGGACAGAGAAGATGGGGTCAAGTCAGGGTCGAGTGCTCGAACCCGACAAGTCCCAAACCAATGGGGCAACCCTTCCTCAAGAAAAAAGAAACACTTGCTTTCATGATATAATAGTAATGTTATACAAATTAATACATTTTATTTTTAAAATTTTTTTACTTACATCAGTTATTCTTATCATAATATCTTAGTAGTTCTATTTTCAATTTTCAAAATATATTGTAGGACAAGTTCTATGGTTTTTTGTATTTTTATTTTTGTTATTAGAAATTAGGCATCTTGCAATTTAATAATATTGGATGTTTTAAAATTATTAAGTTTCTTAATTTTTTATTTTTATTTTTAGATTCTAATAATTTGTTTTCTCAATTCTTCTACTTACAAAAAAAATCATATATAAAACTAAACACAACTTTCTCACATATGTGTGAGACTCCCTTCATTTGAGCGGGTTGTCTCGTTTTGCAATCAATTTCTGTGCTCCTAAATTTTTTCTTATTTTTCAGAATGATATCTAAACACTGTGATATCATAATTGTTTTAAGCCTCAAATGTAAGGAAATGGATGACATATTTGTAACAGGTCGCACTGTTTTCTGTTACATGCATTTCTAAACTTTTAACTAACAACAAACTCATCATGAACCTCACTCATATTGTGTGACAAAAAAGAAACCAAACAGTAAAATGGCTTCCATAACAGTGACAGCCTTATTGCTGGGTGGCTCAGCCGCGGCCAACATCCAGCCACCTTCGACAACCAGCCTCTGCCACCAGGGGGGTTGTCATGGTTGAAGGCCTCAAAGGTGAGTGAAGATGGTGCGTGTTTAAAGAATGAGAGAGGCAGAGGGAGGAGGGCGGTGGTGTTTGGTGGTGCAGCAGCCATAGTAGCAGGATAGTTAGTGGCAGAAGTAGCAGCGGTGGCAAATGATCCAAAGGCAGGGACCATTGAAGCTAAGAACACCAGTCTGTCAATGCCAACAGCTCGTATTTGCCACAAGTGAAAGGGTTTTCATTGGCATCATATTATATGTGTGTGTGTGTGTGGTGGCTTGCTTTGTTGATTAATTGGTCTATGATGATAAATAAAATGCATACAAAGTTGTGATTTTTATATGGCTATTTTAATTGTTATGTATTCTCTTGATTGTTCTCCACATTTGATCATCTTGAGTTCAATTCTCTGCACAGCTGACCATCCAAAGGGCAAATTATATTTTCACTCTCCAATTTTTACTTGAATTTCATCTCGGTCTCTCATTATCTAATTGCAATAATTGATTTTAATGTGATCTTCCTTATCTAATTGCAATAATTGATTTTAATGTGATCTTCCTAGCACCTCAATGTTTAAAATTTAAATAAAACTTGAAATATGTGGGACTAAAAGGTAATTTGATTAAAAGTTAGAAGGTGAAAATTATAATTTACTCTATTGTCCCATAATTTGCTCCTCTAATGTTTGTAACACATCTGTCACCTCAATGTTTAATATTTGATAAAAAGTTCACATATGTACGAACCAAAATAAAATTCAAATGAAAGTTGAAAGATGAAAAATGTAATCCATCTCCATTTTCTCCCCTTTCTAATGTCTTTAAAACATGCTCACATAGTCCTCCCATGAATACGTATCATCGAAATTCTAAATGGTAAGTAACAATAAAGTCACATTGAAACATGAGTTGAAATTTGAGAACTTAAATATTAAGATTAAAAACTAAAAGATCAAAAGTGAGAGTCAAGTAAAAATTAGGCAAAAATTCCAATTTACCCTCGTAAAAAATAGCAGAAAGATATAAACTTCATCACTAGATTTTATTTTAACATTGGTAAGAGAAAGTTGCATCATACAATAAAACTTGAACTCGGATATAACACAAAACACCTCATACACCAAGTCACTAGACCATTGAACAAATTTTTAACTTTTTAACCTTACATCACGAATTGTAATAGGCATTGCTCTCATTAGCACGGAAAAGAAACACTAACATAGTAATACTATGTTTGGTTCATTAGAAAAACTGAAATGAAATTATCGTTCCATTATTATGTTCATTCTCACGTTTGGTTCACTAAAAAAAAATTATGGCAAATACATTGCAAATGATATCATTATTCATCATAGAATGATTTCTATACGGAGGGCAAAGAATGAATACACCATTCCAATTCACCTCCATTCTAGAAAACCGAACGCTACCTTATGTTCTTGGCTAGTTGACAATAGGAGCGTGAACACAAACCTAATGGCTACAACATCAAACTTCGTTGTGGAATAAACACAAACCTCTCTGGTGATCCATTACTTAGTTAAGGAAAAAATTGGAAACTAAAGAAAATAGAATGCAAAATCATGTCTAGATACACTGAAACACAAATAAAACTAGATGCAAAAGGTGCCAAAATCCAATCTCCACTTGTTTCAGCTGTTACTGAATAGTACTAGTAGGGAAAGTGAGCATGAGTTAACTTTTTCTCACCTTCACCATTTAGTTGGTAAGCAATGAAATGCGAATGATTTCCATAGCTAATAGATGAGCATTATTGTTTTGGAGCCTTGCAAGTTCTCCAAAGCTTCATTAGTCTCTTTAAAGAGCTTCAAGTTCATCTACTGGACCTTCTTCCCATTTGTCAACCAATTCCTGGAGTTTCTCAAATCCCTGATACAAATAATTATATTCTGCATTAACCCCTAGCCTAAATTGTCTATTATCCCACATGAAGATTTGTAATGGTGTGAAGACAATAGAGACAAATCCAACAATCTCTTATGCAGATTGCCTAAAAGGACGATAAATTAGAATTTTAAATTGATTACTTACCATGCGATTTGTGAAGCCGCCGAATGATTCTTTTGACTGCTGCTTCCGCTTCCAATAGTAAAACAAAGGTTCCAAAACTTTCTCAAGCTCCTGAACCTTAACCTTATTCATAAAGCATTTTGCCAGTGAGGTTTGATTGGGTGTTCCCCCTAGCCAAATCTGATTAAACACAACAAATGCATTCAATATGATTTCACAAGTCACCCTCTTGGGATGAAGGGTTCTGAGACCCAATAAAAATTGAAATTCAGGTACATCAAAACTTGAAATACCTGGTAACAATTAGGACCATCACCAACTAATCCAAGTTCAGCCATGTAGGGTCTAGCACAACCATTAGGACAACCAGTTATCCTTATCACTATAGATTCATTATATTCAAGACCAACCTGAAATCATAAAAGTTCATCTGGTTAACAAGCGTCATTACCCAATCTAACAATATGACCTTAGTCAAAAACATTTTCCAGCTGCTTTGCTGGATTTCTTAATACTTGTAGCTTCATTAATATACCTTCTCAAATACGGCACGAACCCGCTTTAGGATGTCAGGTATTCCACGCTCAGCTTCAGTTATTGCCAGAGGGCAAAGTGGAAAAGCTGGGCATGCCATTGCAGTTACGTTGAGGGGATCTACATCCCTAGGATGCTGCCCACAATTAGCAGTGTAAGAAATTATGCATTTTTAGCTCTTAAACAGTTCATAAGCCAAAGGCAAAAAAAGAAAGAAAAGTCTTCATCAACAAAATACACCTCCATTATCATCTAACTCTAAAGAACATGATCTGAGTTAACAAATTCAATAAAAGACTTCAATTACAATGAGTAGAAAAAGGTTTCAGAATGAAGGACACAAATTAGTTGATCCTACATGTCATACAAATTCGACAAGTGGATCCTTTTTTCTTTTTTTTTTTTTGGCTACAGACTTTGGGCCTGTTTGGTGCAGGTTTTTGTAAGCTAAAAGTTGTAAATCAAAATGCAAAAGCCAAAAGCACCCCTCTTCCAAATTCAAGATAATCAAAACAAAACAAAAAAAATCATTTTATTTAAGCTATTTCTTCCTAATAAGTTGAAAGCTTCAAACAGTCTGGCACAAACTCACAAAAAAAAAAAAAAAGATTAATAATAATAATAATAATAATAATAAAAAACTATAAGCAACTCATATAAACTGCACCAAATGGCCTCTTTATGAGGGGATTATTTGCATAATCTGATTGACACTAGAAACATTTTATCAGCAATAGGTGTTTTGAATGTGCCATGTACTATAAAAAATTTGAATGGACCATGGAAAGCACAAACATTGAAATGAGCTTGTTCATAGCTAGATGAAATAAACTGGGATATCTCTATTTCTGCATTTCTATGGCTGCCAAGAGAATGACAGAAAAAGTCTACACCACTCCACAAACATGAAAGCAAACCTGTGAAGTAGTTCCCTAACAATCTTTCAAATGTGAAAATAAAAATTTAAAACATTTGTGAATCTTTTATCAAGTGTAACAATTAATTACAGAGTCCCTTTAGTTGGCTTCAGTCAAGAATACCTCTCTACTCAGAATCTACTTTTTACTTGAGAAAATCTTCCTCAGGACTAAATTCTATCAAACTTAACATTGGAATGGAAAAATAACTGCCAAATTTACATCAAACTGAAACTCCTAATGGCAGTGGAACTTCTAACACATTCAGCTCCTGCGCATCCAAGCGTCATCAGCTAATATTAATTTATTCCATAACATCCATACTAACATTGAACCATGTAGTCATGTTGACAATCAGTCTCAACACTAGCGAAAACATATATACTCCTATTTGGATGAAAAAGGACATAACTATCTTAATTCATCACATCCATAAGAATGCATAACAAAAATTTTAAATGTCTTACCAGCAGACCACCCTGTGCAAGAGCTGTGGTAATCGGGTCCCTCCATTCTTGGCGAATATCGCACAAGATCATGTTTTGGTTTGGTGTGATTCGCACATTCAAGTTGTACTTCTCAATAAGTTCCCTTAATGTCTTCTTCATCGTCCCCTTAATACGACCATTATCAACATGGAGCCCACAAAATAAACCACCATCACCCTGCAAAAACATTTAAACAATCATAAATACACAGCAAAGAAAAGTCTCTTCATTTTTCAATACATGAAGGAAAAGAAAAGTCAGAAGGAAAAGATTTATCGCACAGGTAAGGAAATGAACATATATATTAAGAATTAATCCTGATTGTAGCAAGGAAAAAGAAAATCCAAAAAAACAATCATGTGATGAGCATCACAAAGTTAAGACCTAATGATGTAGTTAAAAATCACATGCTCATTCTGTTCCAAACAAGATGTCTTTCTTTTTTAATAAAAAATGCCGAGTTTAAGTACACACTATGGATGTAAGATTATTTGTTTTCTCTTTGCTGCTATAGTTTATCTTGATGTGAGGGGCAACATAGGAAGTCAAAAGGGATTAATTTGACTGCATATGTATTCTAGAACACACAAAAAATGGAAAGGAAAACATCCAACTATAAACAAAGGAGAATTAATTGCACAACTCAATCAGAGGAGCATCAATTACACATCTCAATCAATAAAACCAACCTGCTCATGCCATCCCAAATAACTCTTAAATTCCCACTCAGGCAATTCACGGAAAGGTTCAAACTTCTTTCCATAATACTGTTCAACAACAGCTTTAAACTTCTCGATTCCCCATGAGCTGATCAAGTATTTCATTCTACTATACTTGCGGTCATCCCTTCTCCCATTCTCTCGTTGTGTAACAACAATAGCTTTCACTGCATACAATATATCTTCCTTTGGTACATAACCCAATGGCTCTGCCAGACGGGGAAATGTTGCTTCCTGTCTGTGTGTTCTTCCCATCCCACCACCAACCTGCAACAGAAAGGATAAACTATTTATAATTTGTTTTTCTAAAATATTAGAAGAAAAGAAATGTAAGGAAATAAATTGTGTATCTCACATAAATGTTGAAACCCTGAGGCTCCCCATTATCATCTGAAACTAGAACAACCCCAATGTCATTTGTGAGAATATCCACTGAGTTATCTGTAGGCACAGTAACTGCAACTTTGAATTTCCGTGGCAAGAACTGAGTTCCATAAATGGGCTCAGGTGAATCAGGGAAATTTGTCCCATGAGAATTATCATTGCGGGCCTTCACTACATGAGGAGGTTCTGCGGACATAATTCTCTCTCCATCCATCCACATATCATAATAAAAACCAGACTGAGGAGTTAGAAGTGCAGCAATATCTTCCGCAGTCTCCTGTGCAAAAAGGTAATCTTTTCTAGCAAGTGGCGCGGCTGGTGCAAGAACATTTCTGTTGAGATCACCGCATGCTCCAAGTGTTGAACCCATGCTTCTAATGATGGTACTCATCACCGTCTTCAGGTCCTTCTTCAAAACTCCATGGAGCTGAAATGTTTGTCTGGTAGTCAAACGAAGTGTTCCAATTCCAAACTGATCAGCAAGATCATCCATAGCCAAGTAGAGTTCATTGGAAACCTTTCCACAAGGATTCTTGGTACGAAGCATGAATGAGTAAGACTTTGAACCACGTTCGTCCCTGTTGGTCTGTTGATAGCTTCCATGGAACTTGATCATTTGTGTAGCAGCCTCATTTATATTTGGAGTGTCTGTTAAGAGCTCTTCATCAAGAGGGTATCTAATGAAGTTACTTTGTTCTTTAAAAATTTCAACTTTGCTACGCTTAGGCTCAGTGGAAGTATCTGGCTTGACTGGCTGCAAAGATATCATATAAACTATTAGAGAGTGCCTACCAAATATATTTATGTTAATTACACTTCAAAAAGTTCACCATTTCTTTTCAATCATAAGTAACATAAAGCCCTACCTCCAGCTTTTCTACAATGAAAAAAAAAAAAAAGGATCAAATAATGGTATGTTACACAAGTTTCCACATAAATCAAGGGCATAAAAAAAGGATCAAATAATGGAAGAGGAGCCGGAAGGCCTGGGTGCTTTCTTCCCATTGTTTGCTTTGATTGGTATGGTTGGAACGGAATAAGCAAGTGTTTCAGGATGAGTGCCATTCCGTTTCATGGTTAGAGAGTACATTGTTGATGGTGTTGCAGAGTTGGGTTAAGGGTACAGTTGATCCAAATGTTTTGGTTTTTATCAATTTTGTGGAAGATTAGATTAGTTAGTTTTATTTATTCCTTTTGTGGGCTTATTTTTTGTATTATTTGTATCATCTTGATGTTTTTTTAATAAAGTTTGATTATTTATCAAAAAATAAAAAATAAATAAAATTGGGTATTTAGATCTTTCCTCAGTTCAAGATGTACCTTTGGTGGCCCTCAGAGGTTCTCAAGAAGGATTATCTGTCCTTCCCTGACATTTCTAAACACAGCCTTAGGAAATTGAATTAATCACAATTAACCCTTCATTAATCGCAGAATTCTCCTGAATATTACAAATGATTTCCACACTTTTTACAAATTTCATGAATTATTTATGACTATTATAGAATAATGAGACCTTATATTTTTAAGTTTTTCAAAGCAAATATTATTTTTAAATTAAAAAAATTTAATAATTTTTTTTCCAACTACTACCAATACATATATAGATATATATTTTTCCAAACGACTCCCAAATGAATTATTTTGAGGTGAATAGTTACTGAATCCAAATTTTGTCACTATGTTCTCATATGACTCTTCTTCAAATGATTTGGTTATGCTTTCTACAAATATGGACTTTTAAAACCCTTAAATGGAAAAATACAGGGTTCTAAGAATCAAACAGAAAAAACCAGGTGATATCAATTTTGGAGAATTTAAGAGATGCTATAGGAATGTGCAGTAAAGAATCAACTTCGAAAACCCTTAAATTTAGAAGGAATAATATTATCAGCTATGTTTTTCTTAAGATGGTATTATGTGTAATATTGGAGGATTTAATGAGAGAAATGAAAATGGAAAAGGAAATGCAATCTCACTTTTGTTTGGTTATAATGGAAAGGAAAAGAAAATGATAGAGAAATACAATCCCATTTTTATTTTTTGAGTTCACTTATGCCGTGTTTGGTTGGAAATTTGGAGAGGGATTTAGAAATGAAAAGAAAAAAAAAAAAAAGTGTGTGAAATTAAGTAAAATATGAGTTTATTTTATTCTCATTTCACCTACATTTTCTCTTTCCCTTTCTAAAGCCTTTCCCAAATCTTCCAACCAAACACAGCTACTCTTTTTTTTCTTCATTTCCTAACTCAACCAAACATAAAATTTGAATCCTATCAATTTTATTTTATTTTATTTTATTATTATTTTTTTATGACACTAGCGATACTCAACCAAACATAGAATTTGAATCCTATCAATTTTTTTTTATGACACTAGCGATCTAATCCATATGGACTGGACTAACATGATAGTACCTAAGAGGTTTCAAGCTTGAGA
This sequence comes from Camellia granthamiana, assembly GCA_036172215.1. Lineage (NCBI taxonomy): Eukaryota > Viridiplantae > Streptophyta > Magnoliopsida > Ericales > Theaceae > Camellia > Camellia granthamiana. The sequence continues at coordinate 74,343,466 of CM069915.1, read as the reverse complement.
GCCAGAGAGAGAGAGAGGAGCAAACTCTTAAATCCCAAGACTACACCACTAACCCTTGGGGTTTATCCTATCAATTCTTTCTGATTTTCTTTCTATTTCTCTTTCCCTATTCATTTCTCTCATCAAATCCTCCAACCAAACAGATTCAGCTAGTGCTTCTGTTCCTGTGTAACTCTCAGTAACCATTTTCTAACTTGTTCAGATACAAATAACTTTTCCAGGAACAAAATTTACATTTTCTAGGAAACAATTCATAAAATTGTATGCATGACATAGAGTTACGAAACAATTCACAAATTAAGTTCAAATTCGTCCCAAAATAAAATTAAAATACGAGTTTGAGAAAACAGACAACAGATCGAAAGAGTGGTTTTTGCTTTTGCTTTTGCTTTTGTTTTTGTTTTTCATACCGTTGAAACAGCTCTGATGATGGGACGATTGGAAGTAGAATCTGAGAAGACATGTATGCGCTTGTTCAAGAGCAGAGAATGCGAAGAATTCAAGCCATGAAACCTCTGAATTTGAACCTTCGGCTCACTTGGGATCGCAGTGTGCGCAGCCCCGAACGACGTCGTCATCGCCAGAATGTATCAGCGTTCTCAGAGAAGAAGAGCAAACCCTAGGAAAAAAAGCTAGGGCTTTACAAAGTAAATACAGTTGTGTATATATATATATAGAGAGAGAGAGAGAGAGAGAGAGAGAGAGAGAGAGATATGGAGTTGGATATGTGGCGATTGAAGAAGATGAAGTTCACTTGAGGTCACGTGCCTGACACGAGCATTTTCGTTTAAACTTTGGATGAAAGCCGAAGATCACGCGCTTATCCCATCAGCTTTTTCGCACTCGCTGGGTATTGAGGCTGTTTGGTGTGATTTTTTTCACCCAACTTCTATATCCTAGTTTTGAAAAAATTATTTTTAATTGTTTAGTTAAATTTATTTTATAACAGTTTATTTATGGTTACAACTTTAGATTTTTTTTTTTCAAAATAAAAAAGACCCAAATGGACTGTGAACACTTTTTTTTTTAATGAAAAATGTGAATTAGTAATTAATAACAAAAAATAAAAATTAATTTAATTTACAACTAATAAAGGTTAATTTAATTTATAATTAACAAAAATAAAAAGGATATTTATACATCAAAAATTATTTTACAGTTTATTTACTAAACATTACTCAGCAACTTAAATTTACAATTTAACAGATGCATCAAACAGATTTTTTTAAGTTATAATTTATACTAATATGTTTTTACAGTTATATCAAACACTCCCATATGGAATGATAATTTTTTTTTTTTTTTTGCCTTGCTGTTTTTATAAACCACAGCTATTGGATAGAACATAAATTTCTAGCACTGAATTTTTAAAATAAAATAAATGAAGAGTTAAATTTTGTTAACAGATTTGTAAATGAAAATAAAATTAACTAGAGGATGTTAAAACTAACTCAAAATCAAAGATATATATCTATTTTGTGCCACATGAATAAATTGACCAAAAAAGTCAAGGATATATATCTTTGTGGATATTCTTTGAAATATAATTATATATATATATATATTTATTTATTTACACTATTAAGTCTCTCAAAAAAAAAAAATTTATGCCAATTAATTTGAGTTTCAAAGTGTTGATGACCGACTATCGACATGAACACTAACGGTGCATTTTCTTATAGATCTTGATTTTTTAACAGTTTTAAAAACTTCAATCATCTTTTTTATTGAGCTTTTATAGTCAAATATGATGATAAGGTATAAATTTTGTATAGCATACAATAATTTTGAAAGTCTATATATATATCAACTATAAGCAGGTATGAAGAGTAAATTTAATTGAACAATTTTATTATTGAGGGATTTTTTTTTTTTTTTTTTTTTTTTTTGTGTTTAACGCTGCATTGTATCATCATATTTTGTTTTGGTTTTTCCTTTTTTTAGGTCTCGTTTGGGAACATACTTTTTTAGTAATTTTTTAACTTTTTGATTAAAATGTGATGTAAAAAAAATAATATGTTTAGAATAATTTTTTGACTTTTTATGAAAAGATATATAAAAAGTAAAACGAAAAGAAAATTTTTAAATTTTTGATAAAAATTAATAATTTTTAAATTTTTTAATAATTTTTTAATTTTTTAATTAAAAAAATCACTTATCAAACGAGGCGTAAGTGTTGAATTTGCCAACCAACTTTCAGTGATGCATGTGGTGGGAGCGCGTGTAGGGAAGCTCGGTTGGGATGCATTAAAATAGGTGGCGTGGGTAGGAGGTGCCAAAAGCAAATTTGACTGGAGTTGAGTGAGGTACATTGAACCTAGACAACGACATGTTTGGTCCACAAAATGATCAACCACCGGCTGCGGCTCTAAATTAAAATAGAGTATTTTATTATAAGGTTGGTTTTTTTTTTTTTTTTTTTTTTTTTTTTTTTTTTTTTTTTATGTTAGCATCTTAATATAGAGCAATTAAAAGGTTTGTAGGGTTTATTATAAGTTTTATTTTGATAATTTGAATGGTTCACTTTATAAGATTTGTTAAATAAAATATTTATTTAAAAAGTCAAGATAATTAGATATCAGTAATTATATATTTAAATCAAATTTATATTACAAAATTTATATGATTATTTTTAAAATTATACTTGTTATCCATTTTTTAAAAGTAAATATGATTTAAATATATCTATAGACATCTAATCATCGTATTTTTTTACATGAATACATTTTACTCAAAGAGTTTAAAATAGTGAACGGTTTAGATCATCAGAATTGATTCTAAAATGGATCTATCAAATTCAAATACTCTCTCAAGTTGAGATCTTAACTTAAAAGGAGCCAAATCCTTTACTATATGATAGCCCCGTTTGAAAACTTGGTTATTTTAGTTGGCATTTTAATTTTTTGACTTATTTTAACCTGGCTAAAAAAGTTATGTTTGAGATGATAGTTGACTTTTTTTTTTTTTTTTTTATAATTGATTTGATGATTGTAAAAGAAAAAGTGAAATGATTGTGGTTTAGATGTAAAATTTTATCTTATTGACTATTTTAACCTATTTTATTTTTATTGGCTATTTTAACCAAAAACTTAAAAAAACCTAAATCCCAAACTGTGCCAATATAAAATTTACAAATCAGTTTAGAATACTAAAATAAATAAATGCACTTATTTAGGTCATATCACCTCTCTATTTTTTATACATCTTTTCATAAAAAGTCAAAAAACATACTAAATAAATAAAATCCCAAACAACCTCTAAATATAATTACAAATACGTAGATTGTAACTTTTTCTGTACAATGAACCCCACACACAAAATATATATATATATATATATGCTGACTTTTAAACCTTCTCTCTAGATTTAATTATGTGTAAATGAGATAATTAGTTGATGAGAAGAAGATATTAGAGAGAATTACTTAAATATTCTTATTTGGGATGATCTAAATAAGTGTACTTTTTGACTTTTTATAAAATATGAGTTGGGTTTGGGTTAGATTTGAAGTGATGTGTTAGAGAGATGATGTTACTTAAATAAGATGATGTGACTTAAATAAAATAGTGACTTTTTGACTTTTTAAATTTTTTTAAACATGTCAAACCAAGCCGAAATAAGTCTATTTTTTAGACTAGAGAAAGCATTACTCCAAAAAAAAGGAAGAAAAAAAAAAAATACACATCTCACCTTTTGGTAAATAATTTCTTCATTTCTCACTGTCTTGTAATTTTCTTAAATAATTACCAATAAATTATGTTTTGCTCTTAAGAATACTGTCGAGTCCTATTAACTTCTAACCCTACTTTTTATAAAATATTTTCAAAAAATTCAATTCTCCATGAAAAGTATATTTTATTTCAATTTTACCATTCTTATTTGATATAAACAACAAATAGACAAGTTTAATTTATTTAAAATTATATTTTTTAATTATAAAAACTATAAGTATTATATTAAACAAAAACAAAAGCATAAATAGCAATTGGATCAAAAGGATTATGGCATAAAATTTATCAATTTCTTTTGTTTCAAACTAGGAGGTAAACAATCCAAAAAGAGTAAATTTTTTATTAAAATTCCATCTATTTGTGAAAAATAACATCGTAAATTCACATATTTTTATTGCATGAAATAATTAATTAATCTTCTATTTATACTTTTATTTATAAAAATTTATTTACTTTCAGCAATTAAAAATATTTTTTATTATTTTAATGAATTTTTTGGTACATATTTTAATGAAAAGAGTAAAATTATAATAAAATATATTATTATAGAGAATTGAAATTATTGGGAACAATTTATAAAAAATATGACTTAATTATCCATGTTGAAACTTGATCCCAACCACCATTTACCCCTTTCACCATTGCTTGCCACCATCTTCTTTTTATCGCTTTATCAGTCGTTCTCGCTATCCGCTTCTGTACCCACTACCCCTTTCATTTCCCTATTATCGCATGTTGCTAGGAATGGCAACGGGGCGGGGCCGGGGATCATACTCCCCGTCCCCGATCCCCGACTGTGAAATCTCTTCGTCCCTGACCCCGATCCCCGACGGAAAACCTATCACTGTCCCCGCCTCCGCGCCTTAACGGGGATCGGGTTTTCCCGGCCCCAAAAATTTCCCGGCCCAAATCTGTTTCAACTACGCCATCAACAACAACATCACCATCATCCCCAATTGTTTCATTTTCAACATCAACAAAATCATTAATAGATCCACTACCAAAAAAAAAAAATTTGGACAGATACATCTATACACAGATTTGAGATGTGTCAGTAGATCTACTACAAAAAAAAAATGGACAGATATACATCTATACAACGATTTGAGATGGATACACATATATACATAGATTTGAGATGGACATACACACATACACAAAAATGGACACACACACACATACATGTATACATACATACAAACAGATCTGAGATCTGTGTATCTGTGTCACAGAGAGAGAGAGAGAGAAAGGACGACGGAGGCGATGACGAGTGCAACGAACGATGGTGACTACGACGAACGAGAGTGGACAATCAGCGAACGTGAGTGGATGATTGACGAGCGAGAGTGACTGCGACGACTGTGACAGCGGCGACGGAGGAGATGGACAACGGAGGAAGAGAGGTGCGAGAGTGAGAGAGAGTAGAGCGAAGAGAGAGAGAGAGAGATAAGTGAGATCATTCACTGGGATGAGGGTCTGGGTTTAATATATATATAGAGGTGTAAAATAATAATTTCACTTTGGGGACAAACGGGGACGGGAATAGGCCGGGTACGGGGCTGGGACACTTATTCCCGTCCCCTGCCCGAAACTAATTGGGGATTGATTTTTGAATACCATCCTCTCCCCGTTGGGGATTTTTTCGGAAAAAAAACTGCTCAAATTGAGGTCAGGGGGTCGGGTCCCCATCGGACCAGGTTGAAATTGCCATCTCTACATGTTGCCTTCTTTTTTTTCCTCTTAAACCCTAACCTTCATCTCCTTTCTTTCTCTCCATCCATTGCTTCCTCTACACCATCTTCCCTCTTTCATGTTTGACGGTTGCTCACTCCTTCTCCCATCAATTTTATAAGCGAAAAAAGAAGGAAAAAAAGAAGAAAAAAAAAAGAAAGAAAAGAAAAACTCGCGAGCAAAGTGAATTGCAAGTAGGGAAAAAAAATTTGAGAAGGGAGAAAGAGAGAGTATGTGTAATGAAGAGTGACTACTGGAGGTGAAGAGGGGACTGGGGTGGCTGCTAGCCGCGGTGACTAAAATAAGAGTTTAGTAGTGTAGAGTTTTATTATTTGCCCTTGTTGATAATTTGAATTAGTGGTATAATGAATGAATATATATATTAAATGTGAAGTGTCTAACAATATTTTCAAAATACATTAGAAATTTGTATTTTATACTGGTTAGTGAGGGCTAGGATTCTTTTGAATTCATGTGTGAACTAGGAGGAATTGTTCACTCTGTTGGTTTTAATTTTCAGAATTTACTTATTAGAAAATTATATTTTTTTATTTTTCGTAATTTTTTTTTTGTTTTCATTGATTTTTTTTAATATTTTAAGCATTTTTAAAAAAAAAAAAATATTTAGACACACCTAACATAAATACACTTAAAAAGTATAATATTTGTGAATTTTTTTTAAAAAAAATTCACTAAATACTAAAAATACAAAAAAATATATATAAGAAAATCTAATGCATTTTTCATATTTTTGTGTATTTATTAATTTTTTAAAATATTTTTTCACAAATATTTTACTATTTAGATACATTTAAGTAAAGTGCATTTTAAAAAGTAAAAAAAATTGCTTAAAATTTTAAAATTATTCACTAAAAATAAAAAAAATATGAAAAACAAAAAATTCAATTTTCAGAAAAATTGAATTCAAAAAACTGAAACCAAACACACTGGTTGGGATTTATGAGACTTACCATGAGTCTCATTTTGGAGATTTTAATATTTTATTTTGTAGGGTACTGTGTAAAAATTAATGGAAAAAATATTTTGATTTGATAAATAATCACATAGTTTTATCATATTTATTTTTAAAAATCATAATGATTTATTTTTGAAATTATATTTATCATTTATTATTTGGAGACACATATAATAAAAAAAAAATTATGAATGTTCTATACGCATATACAATTCACTAAAAATAAATAATTTTGATCATCAAAATGAGTCTCAAGACTTCAACAATATCCCTAGTGGACTAAGAGAATCCTCTCCCTTTCTTTAAATTTTGAAATAATATTGTGGTGTTTTGGGAAGCTGGTAAAATGTTGACTTTTTAACTTTTTGACTTTTTAGTGTTTTTTTGACAAAAAATTGGGTTATTTTGAGTAAAAAAACTGACTTTTTTTACTAAAAAAGTTGAAAAGTTAAAAAACTGACTTTTTACTGATGTTCCCAAAAAGAGCCTATTATAAATTTTTAGGGGTGTAATTTTGGCTCGTGACCCACAGGCTGGCCGAAGCCCGCCCACGGCCCGAGGTGGGCCAGCCCGGTAAAGCCCGAGCCCAAGCCCAGCCTGATGCCTTGGGCTAGGGCTTGGGCCATTGTTTTGAAGCCCGGTCTCGCCCAAAAGCTCGGCCCGAGGCTCGGCCCGCCTGGCCCACCCGATGCCCAGTTTTTTTTAATGGAAAATAATAAATTTTTGGTGAAAAAATTTTTAAAAAGTTTTAAAAATTATTTAGGCCCACCCAAAGCCTGAATCCAGGCCCAGGCCCAAACCCTTGGGCCCGTCCCGAGGCCCGGCCCACTAGCCCGCCCAAAACCCAAATACCCCTGGGCCTGAGCTAGGGCCTGAGCCTAATTTTCTGACCCGTGAACTGGTCTAGCCCTGCCTAATTTTTTGATAGAAAGTCGCAAAACCCGACATGGACCCGACTCGGGCCAAAATTACACCCTTGTAGGTTTTCTACCCCTTCCCTCACCCCCAAGCCCTTCCATCGTTGCGTGCAAAATGCCGCCATCCAATCCTTGTAATCACCACCACTACAAATGTCCAATAGCTCACCACCATTATCAAAGTTCGAACTTAAGCCGACGCAATTCTCAAAGCCTAGACCCTACATGTGCTTTAATATGCTATTATGGGCTTTGAGTTTTCTGGTCCGACTTGACCTACCTAATTTAGGCTTAAATTTTAATTTTGTTTTTTTTTATTATATTAAATTCAAATTTTAATGAGAAAAGAATTTGAAATCATAATACAAAATTTTAAAATCCACCTCAACATTTACAATTACATAAAATGAATATTGAAAAATAGAAAATGAACTTTATTTATTGAAATAAAAATTATATAAATTGTATTATAAAATTCTACGCATTTTAATCTCATGGAAATATAATTTATACTTACTAGTTTCATAGTTGGCATACTACTTGGTTTCTCAATCTTGAATCTGGTTGTTTTAGCAAAAATATATACATACACAAAATATAATGAAAAAAAAAGAAACAACTAAATTATTCTAATCTTCTTTTAGATTTAAAAAATATATATTAAACTCACAAATTTGTTATAATTATATTTAATTTTTTAAAAATTTTTAATTCACATAACATTTAATTACTTTGATTAATAATTATGATAGAAAAATAATGTTATAATCTCATATTTTCCCAACCTGTGGATTTGGTGTCGCACAATTATTGCTGCGGTAGACAAGTTGTAACCTTATGGTTTCGGTAGACAATTTGTAATTGTTTTCAATGGGAAATTATTGGGTGTTTTTATTTGGGTGGATAAATTATTTGGTGTTGCATACGCACCATTAGGGGTGTGTGGGGTACGGTTCGGACTGTTTGAAAGTAAAATTACAAATTGAATGGTGAGTTAGCGGATTAGCGAATTGACAAATTGTGATTTGGCCGGTTTTTGGTACATTGGCAGATTGAAGAATATTCTAACTAATTATCATACATTTGCATAATATACAACACTAATTTCTATAATATTTTTTAAATATTTAATACAAAGTAATTTTACATAATATGTTTTATATATATAACTACTAAGTTGTAATAAATTTCATATTTTAAACCTCTTTCACACTCATTTTTACATTGATATTTCATTGGAAGTTAAAAAATATATATGTATTAATTATAATGGAACAGAGCGGTTCAACTGACGAATTATAAATTTAAAATTTTAAACCGTGATTAACGATTAGAGCGATACAAATTAGTATAGATCGATGCAGTTTTAACAGATTGAGCAGTACGGACACAAGACCATGCCACCCACTAATCATAAATTGTAAAACTTTTTTGCGCTTGGTTCAATTGCAATATAGCCAATCACGTTCAAATTGGAGTATTATGTGGACGTGCTTCTGTTGCACTGAATAATTTCTCTGCTATCAACGTAAAAAACTAATAATAATAAGAGAAATTCTAGTTATGATTTGATTGTTACTAATTGTGTTATTAATTATTACTTATTTTGATGTTAATTATAATTGATATTTACTTATAATTAAAAAATTATTTATGATAATTAATATTACAAATATTATAACTTGACTATGACATAATAATAATAAACTTCGGTATACAGTGTTTGATTTTTTTTTATTTTTTATTTTTTATTTTGGTCAAAAAGGTGCACAAAATGACGATGTAAACTTTGCTTCTTCAAGCTCAATCTGATAGCTGACGTTATTCGTGACGTTGTCAATCCCCAAAGACTTTACTACATGAGAATTACGTAGTGGTTGGACACTTTTTAGTTAAAAAAAATAAAAAAGAAGAGAGATTCTAGAAGGTATTATTGGGTTTGTGAATTTATTACGCGACTCGCATCGATAATTTGATTATTAGTTGGACAGTAAAAAAGGAAAAGAGATTGTTGAAGGTATTGTTTGGCTTCTGTGAATCCACCACGGAACTCGTATCGATAATTCGAATTGTTTAATATGTAAAATTTATTGAGTATTTCACCCCTGTAAAAAAATTATGTTACTCGGATATCGATAGTTATTTGATCAGATCATATTTGTATAAATAATTTATTTTAAAAATCATACTTGCCGTTAACACAAATATGATCTGATTAAGTGGCTATCGATATCTGATCAATGTAATTTTTTGCAGAGATGAAATACTCGGCAAGTTCTACATATTTAACAATTTAATTATTGATACGGATTTTGTGGTGAGCTCACAGAGATCCAACAACACCTTTTAATCTAATTTGAAATGGAGAGATGCTATAAAAAAATAAAAAAAATTAAAAAATAAAAAAAAAAACAAAAAAGTACTCATACATGGTACTTGCGCTCACATTTTTCAGTTGCACCCCTAACGTTTTTGTAATTTTTTTTTTTTTGGTCCTACTTTTAAGTAATTCTCTCCTATTAGAACCATCTTATTATTTGTCAATATAGCGATAAGTTATTTGGTAATCCTCAACACGGTCACATAGTGTTTCAGAAGTTTTATGATTGGAGAAGAAGGTGGATCCACGATTGTGTTAGATAATTAGAGAACAATAAAGTATATAGTAATTGGTAAAGAGTATGAACAGGTGATGTCCTCGAACACCAAATAATTTTTCCGATATGGCTTCGAATTGAATCATCTTAATTGAATTGAATCTTTCCTATAATTAAAGATTTATTTAAGAATTGATTGTTTTAGGAGTTTTTAAACTTTTTATTAAGAGACGTATAAAAAAAATGAAGAAAGAAAAATAATTTTTTGTATTAAATTTTGAAAAAATTACCTGAAAGTCTCATATCAGTAACAATTACTCCAATCAATCTCATATTTTTTTCTATTGCTTTGAGAAGTCCTGTTGGTATTAACAATATAACCATGAGATCTTATTGGTAATTTTTGTTGGACGATTTCCCACTGTTACATCAACTTTTCTTACTGTAACACCTAACAAAAACCCAACTGATGTGGTATGTGACATGTTTCACCACAAGAAAGGGTTTTAAAAAGGCTATAGTCTACTTTTTCCACTGTGACACCCACTTTTTCCTACTGTAACACCTACTTTTTTTTCCATTGTAACTTCTAATAAAACTCAGCTGATGTAGTATATGCCATGTTCCACCACAAGAAAAAGATTCTAAAAGGACTATAGTGTACTTTTTCTTCCTGTGACACACACTTTTTCCTATTGTAACCCTCACTTTTTTTCACTGTAACATCCAATAGAACTCAGCTGATGTGGCATATGCCATGTTCCACCACAAGGAATAGTTCTACAACGGCTATAGTGTACGTTTTTTTCCACTGTGACACCCACTTTTCCTACTGTACTACTCAAAGGCTATAGTGTACTTTTTTCCACTCTGACAATCAGTTTTCCAACTGTAACACTTAATAAAAAACCAACAAAAGATTGGGAGAGTGTTGATGTGGCATGTTTCACAATAAATAAAGGTTTTAAAAATATTATAGTGTACTTTTTTTTACGGTGACATCTACTTCTTCCCATTGTAACACTCAACAAAATATTAAATTTGTTATTACACATCCAATTGGATCAAATGAAACAAAAGAAAAATCTTGGAGCTATCTAAATCACAATTTCAATATTTATGATTTATGGATCAATCTCTCTTAATTTTTTAACATTTTAACTAATATAAACTCTTTTCAAACACCATCCAATTCAAAGCAAACATTTGTGCACGTTAAGAAGAGAATGAATTTGTTTATCATTTCGTATTGACAATTTTATTCCCAAATGTAGAATTTTGTAGTGGAAAAGGAAATTTAAAATTAGATGAATGCTCAAGTTTAAGAAAATATATTCTTTTTTATTTTTATTTTTATTTAGGAAATACAATTCAATTTATATTTCTAATTTACCAGGGAAGGAGATGAGAGTGAAACTTGAAATTCAAAGTTGTCAGCTAAAAAGGCCCTAACCATTTGGATTATCCTTTTATCTCAGATCTAAGGATAATTGTGGGTACTAATTAATTTCTCACTAAAACTAATCAGGGAATTTACATGTAGATCCTAGAGATAAACTTATTATTCAATAAGTCCTGTGAGAATTAATAACATTTTTCATCAAATACTATTAAAAAAGGTCACTAAATGTTAATATTCAACGACAGTTTAAAAATTATCATAAAAAAATGTTATTAATTATAACCTTTAGCGCCAGTTTTAAAAAATCGTCACAAAAAAAAGTCATTAATTTTTAACTTTCAGTTACAGTTTGAAAAATTAGTCACAGAAAAAGTCATTAATTGTAAATTTTAGAGACAACTTATAAAAACCGTAACAAAAAAAAAAAAAAAGTTATTAATTGTCATTTTTTAGTGACATATGCAAAGAATTAACACAAAAAATTATTTTTTGCAATAATTTTATTAAGATTTGTTTTCAATAAAACTTGATGGGAATTAAGTTAAATTGTTAGGGTCTATTGATAATTTACCTCAAATAATTTAATTTTGAATTATAGACTAAATTAATTAAGGTGACTTTGGTTTGACTAGTTTATATGTTTTCTTATATGATTTTCACGAAAGAAATGTTATTTATTATTAGATTTATTTTACTTCTTCTTTTTTAAAATATACACCATAGCAAGAATAGAGCAATGTTTGTCGGAACCAATGTCATTTTGATGACCAATTCTAGTTCAATTTGTTTAAATTAGTTTGTTTCCAAAATCACACTAAAACTTTGTTTTCAAAACCAACCTCAATGAACATTCATGATTCAAATGCATCAAACATTATTTTGTTTTCAAATTAGTGCTTGCTCTTTCATTACTATTCCTTCTCCAATAAGTCACTTGATCTTCCTTATTTTGCCATGTTCTTGCTACACCATGCTTAATTCTCTGAAACAAGATGTTTCCACAATGCCAAACCAACAATAGGACATTGAGAAATGATAGGGTACCTAATAAAATGTTTGATATAACTTATTACAAATTAAAAGTTGATAATCTAAAAGCAAAAGTTAAAAGCATCCATTACCAAGCTTCCAAAATAATATTTTTTCCCCTAGTTTATTTAAGCTATTTATATCTAATAAATTATAAGCAAAAACTATACCAAACAATCTGATACAGACTTCCAGAATTTAATAAAAAAAAAACCTTAGATAAACTGCACCATACAGCCACCTTGTCATCAACAACAAATGAAAACAACAAAGTTGCAGCCACATCTGACAAGCACCGTGGACTACGGATTTTTAATTCTTCAATCCGGAACCGAACCACGGATTCAAAAAACCAATCCAAACCTATCGGATTGGACTGGACCGGACCGGATTACGGATTTCACGGATTCCTTGCTTAGCCCTAAGCCTAAAAATCAAACCAAACCAAACTAAACCAAACCTCATATTTCAATCATGTAGGGTCAGTTACAAGAATCATTTTTAGCCATTCTGCTCTATCAGAGCTATATGCTTGGTTAAATTAACATATTTACAACAAAATAACCACCTGGAATATTCTTTGTAACAATATTCTTTTTTTTTTTCCTTCCTACAAGACTAAGACAACTACCTCGAAGCAACAAACCCAAACATGACTATTCGGGAAGAAATCGAAAGACTCCCTGTTCCTACTAGTCCCCAAGGTCTCATTAGAAGGGGAAGGAAAAGAATCAACAAAATAACTCTTCTTTCTTATAAAAGAAAAAAACCAGTGAATAAAAAAGGGGTTTAAAAACAGGCCATCCTATGCCATTGTCTTACCGACATGTTTCAATTTTGTAATTGTGCGCCTAACCTCATTGGGTTAACTGTAACGAGCCATCCCTCATCAACTTCAAGCTGAGACTGTTGAATCTTTCTCGCGAATATTGCCTAGATGCTTTTCTCCAATCTGTACCGGCCTTCATCATTGTAGCAAATTCATCATAACTTATGCGCCCATCCTGTGCCAAATTGACAAAAGAAGATTTGAGATTAAGGTCCCTTAATTTTTCAGCGCGTTAATATTGAGAATATGATACAGTATGCTAGAATCAAAAGTTTCAAAACAATTTGGACTAAAATGAATGTAGTAGTGTAAGGAACTTAATCAAAATGAAATATGGAATAGATGACACAAAAAATATAATCAAAATGGAACAGATAGAGGAACAATATTCCTGGAATGTTAAAGAATAATTGATCTGATGAATATATATCATAAATTAAGAAACAAAATTCTATCGTAGCTAAAGAAACAACTTCTCTAGAAATGGAGGTAAAGTTGTGTACATCTTGCCCTCCCTAAATCTCACTTTAGCAGGAGGCTTTTGCACATTGTTTTTTTTAGCTAAAGAAAGTCACGAGTCACACCAAGGATCAAAATTTTGTTCAATATCTTGATTAAATTAGCATGGAAATGGAAACATTTCAGAAGTGTTTTGGAAGAGACAAATAATTTTAAATTTCTTGAAAATGTTTAGAAACTTGTCTAAAAGTATAAAAGCCTATAATAACTGATTAATTAAACATATTTAGATATATGGACTCATTCACTGATTTGCATCAATGAACAAGTGTTAAATCAAAAAGTAAGGCTCTGTTTGGTTATGTTTTCAAAAGGTGATTCTACACTGAGTTTTGAATATGGTGTTTGGAACGTGTTTTGGAAACATGTTTCCAAAACTCTGCAGAGAAGTCTGTACCAGCCATGCTTTTCAGAATTTTTTTTTTTGCAAATTTTGCCTAACCGGTCGTCCGGCCGGTTGACCGGAATAGTGATTTTTTTTTTTTTTGCAATTGATATGTTAATTTTTATATAATCGAAAAAAACATTTTCTGAAATTTTTAAAATTTTTTATGTGCTTTAAAATAATTTTGAGTTGTATGTTTAGTTATGAGTTGTAAATTTTTGTATCAAATATCAAATGTCACATCAACAATTCCCCACTCAAATCAAAATTCTTTTCAAAACTATTTTCAAAACTCTTTACCAAACAAATTTTCTACACTTAAATCATAATTCCAAACCCCACAAACTCAAAATACAACTCATACTCTCAAATCATAATTACAAAACTCTACCAAACGCAACCTAAATGTTGCTACAAACCAAAAAGTGTTATTGTCAAATAAATTAATTAAATTAATTTTACCAAATACAAGTGAATATGATTTTGTAAGTGCACAAAGTCCTAACAAAATCAGCCTAAAAATTTATAAGATAGTAATAATAATAGTATTGCTATACTGGGGTGTTTGGTGGGGATTATGAAAGCAGCTTATAGCTTATTTTAATATGGAAGTTTTGCCAGACTATTTGGTGCAATTTCTACTTATAGCTTATTAGGCAAAAATAGTTTAAATAAGTTCATTTTTCAAAAGCTGAGTGAGGGGTGCTCTTAACTTTTGTTTCTGATTATCAAATTTTAACTTAAAATAATCTCCACCAAACACCCCCCACTACTAATAATAATTGTTAATAGTATAGTAAAACAAGGTCGTTTATCCTTTTTTCTCTGAAAAAAGTTTACAAAAACACTTATGAGAGATTCCAAATTCGCGTCACTAGTATAAAATTAGGTAGGCCTTCTCAGTAGTCATTTAGGGGCATTGTTAACGACTCATCATTCTTCCCCAAGCTGTGATCAAAGTGAGCAAGAGATAGAGAAATTGTCACTCACTATAAATATTAAAAAAAGTCAATGAAAAGAGTAATAAGACGTGAAAAGGACATACACTTCTCAACTAGAAAGCAAAGTTCCAATTGAAGGTATACTTAGTGCAAGTGAACTGCAAGAGCATATTACTAAGAGCATATCTTTGTGAGAGGCTTTTTACTCAGAGAAAGAGAGAGAGAGTGAGATGACAACAGCAGTCCTATACAAGCGGATAGGAATTGTTAAGAGGTTAAGATCTAAAAGTCACCACCAAAAAAAAAAAAAAAAAAAAAAAAAAAAGAGAAGCTGAGGACAAGATAATGCAAACATGATTTTTCGAAAATAATATTTTTTATATGAATTTAAATTTTAAATTTAACTAGGATTTTTGAGAAAGTTCCTTTTTTGTTGTAGTTTACAAATTTGACCTTATGTCAAAATTTATATTTTGGTAATTTATATTTTATTTTATTTAATGGCAGCTTGATTTGGGGCTTGGTCACCTAGCAACATTTACTATAAAGGGTAAATTACACCGACACCCCCTTGATTTATCTGAAATCTCACTGTCACCCCCTTATTCCTTGAAATATCCCTGACCTCCCCTGTCAGTTAACACCATCTAATAATATATTAAAATTACTATGGCCATGTTTGGTTCCACCTTTTGAACTCAGTTTTTATGAAAATTTAGAGTTTTTGTTTGATTATGTCCAAAAGTCCAAAAAACAATTCCAAAAATCCAATTTTTCAAACCATTTGGGAAAAAGAAATTGTCTTATTTATGTCAAGTGATTAATGTTTTCAGGAGGGACTTTTGCATTTAACTTACAAAATTTAACTTGAATTTTGAATTTAACTCCGACAACCAAACAATAGTCACGTTTCCAAAAACAGTTTTCAAAAACAAATTCTGAAAATTAACTCAAAAAAGTGGAACCAAACATGGTGTATAATATCCTTGCCCCTTTTTCTATCTAATGTTTTTCTCTTTTCTTTTCCCTTTTTTTTTTTTTTTGTTTTTTTTTTTGGGGGGGGCAAGATTTCTACCCGTTTTCTCTATAATCACCATTATCATAGCTTCGTTGTTACCCACCCAATCGAACCACACCATCCATAGCAGTTGGTATATGTCATTACATCCCTCTCCCAACACATCACAATGTCCCACCTCTTCGTTTTATCCTTACTCATACTCACCATTAGCTACACCATTATATCATCACATCGTAGCCTACACTTCACCAATCGCACAGTAATAACCCCTTCAATCCAACTCCTCACCAATCAACAATGGAGGAACGATAATCACGAGGAAGGGACAATAATCGATGGGGAAAATAGTGCAATCAAAACGCCGAATGGAAAAGAGGTTTTCATGGTGAAAGAGATTGATGTGGAGGTCATTCAAGATTTTTGGTTGAAATTGCTGCCGTAGTGAGGATTGGAGGTGGGTTGTGTAGATCATAATCACCTCTGCTTCTCCCTAATACATACCGCCTATAAAGGATAATAGAGAGGCTGTCGTTGGTTACGCGGTGGTCATCATAGGTCATTGGTACGATGGTGCTTTTCGATTGGAACTTCCGTGGGTGTAGAAAGAGGACAAGTGGTCGTTGATGGTGGGAGATCCGAAAGAAGGGGCTGTCATGGTGGATATGAGAAAGGGGCTGATGTGGGGATCTAAGAGAAGGGGATGTGTCTCCAACTCTACTCTTGCTAGCTATAGTTTCGAATCTCACATGACCTTCCACTATCCTAAGGAAACTGTGTGAAGACCACAAAGATATGTGCATATACATAGTTTCTTGGATCAATTAATGTACTGTTTAATATATATATTGATTGGATCTTTTTTTGCATTGTTTGTAACATATATATATATATTTGGTTGGATCAATTGATCTTTGGAATGATGAGTTGGGGATAAGGGTTATGATAGTGGCATGCAAAGGTTTCTAATGGTGGTTGTGTGTGATAAGGGTTTGGTCGGTCGTGGTGCGGCAGCAGGTTAACAGGTTAATGATGACTGTGGTTGAAGAGTTTTGCAATGGTAGAAAGAGAGAAGAGAAGGGTAAATTAGGCATTAAGAGATATTTTTTTTTCTAGTATCAAAAAATTATATTAGGTCAACTAACAGTTGACTCACAGAAGGACCTATTTGTTACACAAAATCTTAAAGCAAGGGAGGTAAGTGATATTTCAGATAATAAAGGGAGTGATAGTGTTATTTCAAAGGAATCAAGGGAGTGTCAGTGTGATTTACCCTACTATAAATTGGATTGTAAGCCTTTGAAGCTAAACAGTTGTTTCGAGCAATAAAATTTCAAAGAAGTTGTTCTCTTCTCTCTATTGTTCTTGTTTTCCTTGTCTTTTGCATTCATTTCATACACTTCCCTTTGAGTAATAAAATTTCAGAGAAGTTGTTCTCTTTTCTATATTGTTACTGTTTTTCTTGTTTTTTTCATTCATTGCATACACTTCCCTATATCAGTTCATATCAGAGCTTGCGCTCAAATCCTAATCATGGCACCATGAGGATCACCATGTGGCCAATATGCTACTGTTGAAGAGATGCATAAGACAGATGACGTTGCACGGGATGCTCAAACAGAGGATAAGTTTTTGCAAATCAAGGAAGCAACCGCATCACTGGTACAAAGGTTCAATGCTTTGGATTTTGGAAACCTCCCTCACAATCACCATTTGAACCGACATCTTGTGGAGGAAGTTTTGACTGACAATTCCGCCAACCACCCTTCTGTTGAAGACCATCAGCTGAGGGAAAGAAGTAAGGGAGTCATGGCTAATAAACATGATTCCTGACTCTAGGAGTCTGGTTTGAAGATCGATTTTCTTGAGTTCCAGAGAGGTTCGACACCAAAAAGTTCCTAGATTGGCCATTCGCATCAACTACTACTCCATATCTAACATGTGGCTTGGAGAAAACCACCAATCTTTGATGACGACACATCAATTGATGAAGATTTAGTAGGAATAGATCAAGAGGCAGATATTGAAATTAATAGCGATAAGGTCAGTGATGCCGAACACTTGATCCAAGACCAAGTAATATAGAAAATTGGAAGACATACATGCCTTGAATCCATATTATAGAGTTCTCGTTAACAATGGTTACATTGGTTTTCTAATTTTGGCCTTACACAAAATAACTTAAATGGGACAAGTTGCAACACAGACTTGTCAACATTGGAATCATCATGTTTAGAAGGACATAATGAACAGGATGCAGAATTCTACACTCTCACTGAGATATTTGGAATTTAGGATTCTAGTAGATGGTACCTATAGAAATATATCTCCTTTGAAGGAGAAATTAATTTTAAATATAAGGCGGATGCAGACAAAAGTAGACGTGTGAAATTATTTCAAGCAATGGAAACTCGATGACGAGTTTCTTTCAAGCTAGGGAGGATTTTGAAAATAATATTTGTGTATGAATTTAAATTTTAAATTTAACCAGGATTTCTAGAAAGTGTCTTATTTACTATAACATTTTGATTTTATTTAATTGTGGCTTTATTTGGAGCGTGATTTGGGGCTTCGTCACCAAGCAACACTAACTATAAATTGGATTGTAAGCCTTTGAGGCTAATAAGTTGTTTTGAGCAACAAAGTTTCAGAGAAGTTGTTCTCGTTTCTATATTGTTCCTGTTTTCTTTAGTCATTTTTTTCACTCCATACGCTTCCTTGCATCACAAGTTCACTCACTACGAAGGCTTGAGCGCAGGGGAAAGAAAAAAACTTAGAAGAAAAATACCAAGAGAGGGCAATGTGCTATAAATTAATTCAAAGTTTATAAAGAAACAAAAAAATAGAGGATTTATGATTAGCGAAAAGATAAAACCCATATTAAGGGATGAAATCTGAGGACAAGAACATGGCAATGCAGGAACAAGCACCAACTACTTCAGGGAATATTCATTGGGACACTGACCTTATCTGTATCAACATCATGCATAATGGCATTGATGACTTCTTCACTGTTGGTGTCGTCTTCATCACTTAAGGCATCCCGCAGCTCTTCAATTTCTATATAACCACTCTTGTTTCGATCAAAGAAAGCAAAAGCTTTATGTAGGTGCTCATCATTAGCTATCTTCTTAAGATGAATAGAAACGGCAACAAACTCTCCATAGTTCAGAGTTCCATCTCCATCAACATCAGCCTGTAGTAATCAGGTCTCAGATTCTCAAGAAATACAAATTCAATCACTTCACAAACAAAGCTTAATCCAAGTTCCTATAACATGAACTAACAAAGTGTTAACATAGTATAATTGAAGTTTAAATGCTCTGTTTAGTTCACTAGAATGAAGTGGAATGGGATGATCATATTCCAATATAATGTCCATTCTCATGTTTGGTTCACTAAAAAATGATGAAAAATGTATTACAAATGGAATCATCATTCACCATTGTAAGGAAAAAGCTAAGAAATGACCATTCCATTCTATTTCATTTCACTGAACCAAACACTGCATTAAGTGTTTTCAGAGTGGAGGGTTAAAAGCAGAAAGTCGAGGGCTCTTGACAAGTAACAAAACCCTGCAGAAATACACACCATGACTTAATTTCATCCCTAAACAGTTGTGTGTTTTCATATGAATGTGAACGTACACAATTAACACAAAACATAACAGTGAAAACTCAAAATTTTCATTTTAAATGTACGCAAACGTGGGTATCGACAACCTTGGCATTTTGCAGTTTCTTCAGCCACTCATAATTTGGGCATATTAAGATAGATGGAAGCTTGAGAAAAAGTACCAACTTTCCAACTAGTTCAGTAAAATTTAACATTTGAAATTTAATTTAATAAATAATTTACTGCAAGGGCTCAAAAGCTAATTGGACTTGATAGTTTGCAGTCACAAAACAAATTTTCCAGAAAGCAAGGAAGGCAATGATGAAACAAAAATGAAGAATATTGGATAGAAACAGTATAATACATACAGCTTCCATTAGGATTTGAAGATCTGCATCAGGGATCTGCTGGCCAAGCTTTTGCAGCCCAAATCTAAGCTCCTCAAGGTTTATCTTGCCTCTCTTGTTGGTGTCCATTGCATCAAATGCTTCCTTTATACCAGCCACTTCCTCCAATGACAAATGCTCTGCAATCACCTGCATACGTGCATTTGAGAGTTATAATAATCAGAAAATGTGGTACCATAGAGCACTCCAAATCCACACTCCTGCATGATCAACACTCAAACATTTTTATGTCAAAAAGAAAATGGGACAAAAAAATAAAATCAATGGCAAAATGGGGAAAAAAAAATTCATTTCCATGAGGTGCAAGTCCTTTTCTATGTTCGTGCAAATCTTTCTTGCGTGTCAGAGTTGCACCGAAAAGATTATCATGTGTAGTGCAATTATTTTTAAACTGTGCCACTAATAGTATGCAATTTGCCCCAAAAAATATTCCCGATACACATGAAGAAAAGCAACAAAACTATGAACCAACTAGAATTGTTACCCTTAGAGCTCTTTTTTTGAGCTTGTTCATTACAGAAAATTGTTTAAGCCTTGCTTTCACAGTCTCACCAAGTGGAACATTTGGAGCCTTCTTTGCATTTTGTAACCAGGGATGTTCTGCATTCCAGTGAGGAAAGAGAAAAAAGAAAGAAAGAAAAAATTAGTATCGGTTTAGTCTATTCATTTCTATTAAACAATAAACTCAACAAGTATAAAGCACACCGACTTAATGTCAGTAAGCTTTACCAAGAACTTCCTGAGCTGTAAGCCTCTTCTTCATGTCTGGATTGAGCATTCTCTTCACAAGATCCTTTGCATTATCAGAAACTTTAGGCCAAGGGTCTCTCTTAAAATCAATTACAGAGCGAATAATTGCTTGTGCTACTCCTTGTTCAGTTTCTGCAAGAATAACAATGCAAATTTCACAAAAAGCCGAACCAAAAATAGAATATGATGAACCTGTTTGGTGCAGCTTTTCTCAAGCTGAAAGTTGATATTCAGGAATCAGAAACTAAAACAAATAATAAGTATTTTTTCAGCTTATGTAAGTTATTTCTGTTGCATAAACTATAAGTAGCAGCTGAACCAAACACTCTTGCACACATTCACAAAATAAAAAGCTGGCTAGCAGCTCCAATAAGTTGCACCAAACAAGGCTGATAAACTGCTTGTGTGGATGAGATGTGCGGGAGGGGGGAGATCTCATTCAACAAAACTTGACATTAGTAACAATTTTTTATTTGATAAAAGTTCTTCCACATTTCATATTTTGTATTTACTAATAGTACTTTACAAAAATATTTTCTATGAAATATCCATAATTTTCACTTCAAGTTTCATAAATTGTGCACCCTAACAAAATACCACACATATAGCCCTGAACTCTAGCCCTCAACATAACAGAGAGAGAAAATTGCAACTGTCATAAATAGAGAAACAGACCTGCCCAGAAAGGTGGAACACCACAAAGTAGAATGTAGAGGATAACTCCAGCACTCCAGACATCCACCTCTGGACCATAATTGCGTTTTAGAACCTCGGGAGCCATGTAATAAGGACTTCCCACTATCTCAGTAAAGTGCTCACCTGAGCCAAATGTCAAAAATCAGATATAGGGATGGAAATACATTGAGTCAAAATGATGACAACATCAACTAATGCTGATGTTCCAAAAACAAATTGGCAGCAAAAGGGGCATCAAACACTTCACTCAATTGCAATAATGTCAATAGAACGCAATACCAG
This sequence comes from Camellia granthamiana, assembly GCA_036172215.1. NCBI lineage: Eukaryota > Viridiplantae > Streptophyta > Magnoliopsida > Ericales > Theaceae > Camellia > Camellia granthamiana. The sequence continues at coordinate 74,321,641 of CM069915.1, read as the reverse complement.
GTTTGAAAAAAATTGAGAGTCCAAAATCGATCGCCTTCAAGGGGGCTGTTTCCTTCTTGTTTCCGAAAAGAAAGTTCTCTGGCTTCAGATCACGATGTATCACTCCATTCCTGTGACATGCCTGCAACACAACCAGAACATGAAAGTCTACGATTTATTGAAAAGAAAAGGCTCAACTAAAAGGGAATCTACCGCCCAGCAGATGAAAATCATATTATTAAACAGTGAGTGATTTGATCCAACAGAACCCAGAAACATGCACACAAAGAGAAAAAGAGAACAAATTTGCACAATAAGGAAAAACGAAAGGTCGGAAAGGCATGAAGATAAAGTAAATAAAAGGTTCAAAAATAAAATCCCATTAATTGCAGAGAAAAACTAAATAAATCCATGTTGAAATTCGACAGATGGAATAAGTAACAGAAAATATCCTGACAGCCAATAGAACAGTTCAATATATCCTTCCAGGGGAACAAAAGAGAAGTGAAAAAGAATAAAAAAACATAGGACATGAACTTAGTGGGAACATTTTTATCCCCACTTTTTAAAAGGAAGCTTGAGACATAGTGAATATACCCATAAGAATAAAATCATCCATCAAGTACTTATCAGCAAATGAAGGTGTATACATGTAGATGCACACTAAATTTAGGTTTATAATTAACTACATACAAAAGGAATATTCACAATGAACTTCATAGAAAAGGTAAGATTTTGACACATGAATGGGAAACAAACTTTCCCGGAATTCAAATATCACTTCCATGAACAAAAAACTCCACAAACACATCATTGTTCAAAATAATAGCAAGGTTTTACCAAAAGAAAACCACAACACAATACGCCAACTATCATGAAAAGCAAAACAAAACCCAATTCAGGACATGAAATTTGGATTCATTGAAACACAATAGACATCAAATTACAGATCATATTGATTGAGAAATATGAAAATTGATCAAAAATCAAATAATAGCAAGGTTCAAACAAAAGAAAACCAAAACAATGCAATACAGTATACAACTAACTGTCATGAAAAGCAAAACAAAACCCAATTCAGGAAATGAAATTTGGATTCATTGGAAGAAAATAGGCATCAAATTCAAGATCAAGACCATATCAATCAAGAAACATGAAAATTCATTGAAAATCAACCTGAACAACTTCCACAATTGTCCGCATGACAGCTGCAGCCGCCCTCTCTGTGTATTGTCCCCTGGCAACAATTCGATCAAACAATTCTCCTCCCTCACACAACTCCATCACTATGTGGACCGCATCGTCATCCTCATAACTATCCTTCAAACTCACAATGTTGGGATGCTTAGGCAAGTGCTTCATGATCTCAACCTCTCTCCTCACATCCTCCATGTCCACAGCAGTCCTCAGCTTACTCTTGGATATGGATTTGCAAGCGAATTTTTCACCTGTTTCCACATCAGTGGCTAGATATGTGATCCCAAATTCACCTCGCCCGAGTTCGCGACCCAGATCGTATCGAAGCGAAATGTCGCAGCCTGTTGGATCTTTCAACACAGTGATTTTGTTTCCAACTCCAGATCCATTTGCTGTACCATAATCAATGGAAAATAGGTTTTGTTTGTTCTTCTTCTTTGCCTTCTTATTCTTGGGTGAAGAACCAGAAGGGGTCACACAGCAATTACCCATGGCTCAAAGGATCGAATCTACAAATTTACATGAGTTTCTGAGATTTTGAAGGACAACCCAATCAATCACAAGCGAAAGGACAATGGAATTAAGCTAAAATTTAAGAAAATATATGTCAGGTCATGCAACAAATTTTAAATTCTATGGGATTTGAATAAAGGAAAAGAGAATAATATATATATATATATATATATAAGGGCTAAAAATAAGGAAATGAAATTGCAATAGGGAGTTACAGATATGACTTTCTTTCCATAAAGGATTAGATAAAGATAAAGTGTCTGTTAAAGAAATCTCCAAAAACTTTGGATGATTTTGAATATTTTTCAAAAGAAAAAGAAAAAAAATGTTTGCAAAAGAGAACAAATTTTATTTTATTTTTTTCAAGAAAATAAAGAAAACCCAGAAGAGCAGTGAAGCCAATTTATGAATGTCAAACAATACCTGTGAATTTTTTTCCCTGTATTCCTTCTTTGGGGTGATAAGCGAAAATCTGAAGAAGACCCAGATTGGTTTGAAGGTCAAGAGCTTAAATTAATGGAAAAAATGAAAGGGTTGCTGGGACAAGGCTGCAAAAAGGTAAATTCAAGGTGTGAATACGCCATGGATGAATGAGAGAGAGAGAGTCAAAGCTCTTTTGCAGAGACTTTTCTCTCTCCTAACCCCTTGTTTCCACAATTCCCTTCTCTCTCAAATTATCTAATTCTCTCCCTCTCTCTATCTCTCCGTCTTTTCCTTCCAAAAGGTAGAATAAGACAGAGAATAACCCCCCTCTGTTTACCACCTTTTTCCATCTCCCCAAAAATGTAAAACAACCTTCAACGTTTTTTTTTTTTTTTTTTTTTTTTTTTTTTTTTTTTTTAAAGGAATTGTTTGGAAGTGATCTAAATAAAATATATTTATTTGAATTATATTATTTTTAAATTTTTTATACATTTTTAAAAAAAATAAAAAATACGCTAAATAAACACACTTCAAACAATTGCTAATTTACTAACTTTAATTATTCAAACAATTGCTAATTTACTAACTTTAATTATTCATGTAATTTGTCTCCAAAATTCCTAAACTTGTCCAATTGACGCTTAAAATAAGGAGTTCAGATCTTCTCTCGTGCCTTCCCACAACGTTTCCTGTCATAGTCCAAAATGACGTTGTTTTGAGGGTTTTTTTTTTTTGTTTCCTTATTATTGTTGACTGACGAAGCGAGGGCACGAAGATGGTGGCGAAGCAAGGCGACAGGGAGACCAAGCGACGATGACGACAGATGATCCAAACTCATGTATCTTATACTCTGCTCACTACACCACATAAACACTCCTAAACCCTTTAATCTTTTTATGTTCCTCCTCCTCTTCATTTTATCTCTACAAGCCTCTCTGTTTCTCTCTCTACAAATACCATGCTTTTTAGAATTGCTTTCGGCTTTCTCTCTCTTGAACCCTCATGGGGACAACCCGAGTACATTCATTTGGGTCCTCTGCTTCGTTTTCTTTGCTGAATTTTCCATCCTTTGTTTTGGGGTTTCTTCGAAAGCGAAGATTAGAAATGGGTTTTTAGATTGCGCTTCCAAGGGCTCGAACAATCGGCCTCTCACTGGTGTGTTGTTTGAGCCATTTGAAGAGGTGAAGAAGGAGCTCTTGTTGTCCAATTTGTGTAATTAAATAAAATAGACAAATAGATTCATATGAACCGAAATTGATTTACAGGAAAAGAAATCATGAGATTATACCATACAACTTAATGAATAGAAATACATAAAACATAATTAGGAAAAGAAGTGCAAACCAAAGCCTGTGTGATACCATAGTCTCCTTAAAACAGATTAGCCGCCTCATCGTGGGTGCTAGATGTACGTCGACTTCTGTCTCCCAAGATACGATGGTTTAGACCAACTAACGCAGAAACACCTTTGTTAGCTTTGGTGAACCGACAATGGCATCACTTTCTCACACAGGAAGAATATATTATAGGAGGAGACTGACTTGACTATAATATGAGAGCAAAAATTATGTTACAAATCAAGGAAGATGGGCCTCATTTTATACATAATGGGAGAGAGAGGATGAGCCTCCAGCCATCAAGGCTGGTACCAAATGCAGCCATTACTCCTGCAAAACGGTTAGAGTAATGCACCAAAACTAATGGGTCAATTAGTATATGAGTTATATACTCCATATACACATATGTGTATATCTGTAGCAGACTTGGCCCAAAAAGATTAGGTTGATGGACCACTAATCTGACCCAGCCCAAACCTAACCCATTCCAACAAGCCTTAAGCCCCAAGATCCACGGATCATGGACCACAGACCTGGACCCGGTCTAGTTAGGTCTGAGCGGGAAGAGCGCTCGCGCGCGCGTGTGGCAATTTTGCCATAACCAACTTGGACTATAGTTTTGGCCCAAGCCCATCCTTGAAGCATCCATAACTCCATTCTTTCGGAAAATTTGGATACCCCAAAGGTCTCATGCCTTTATCAAAATCTTGAGGTTTAAATACCCATCAAAGCTTTTCTCTACAATCAATGTGGGATTGGTAGTTATACACAATTCCCAATACCTCATTCATGAGGCCAACTTTATGAACAATTTCTCATTCAATTCTTAATATTTTTTGTCATTCTTTTTGTAGTGTACAGATTTTGTTACAAAGAATCTAAACCCATTTAATCCCACCTCAACCAATGGTTGAGACCTACTTTAATTTCACATTCAAGTCACCATAAAACCATTTTTTCGCCTTTGCCTCTCTTAACGAGTTAGGATTCAAGCAAAATGAGAGAGAAACAAAAGGAGGGGAAAGAGAAAAGGGAAGAAAAAAAATATGTAACTAAAACGATGTCTTTTTGGCAACCACGGCATAGAGCACTATAGGGGATCACGGCAGAGGATCCAGACTCTAAAATAGAAGGGGATAAGATTTGCCGCATTCCACTATTTATATTGTAATGTGTTAGGTTAATTTCATTTTCCCTTCAATTTCCATAACTTAAATTTCGGAGGGTAATTTTAGCTTATGAAATGAAAATAAATGATAATTTATCCAATAAAAGGGTGATGACTAAATTTATAGAACCTACCTCACATTAGTGGAGACCTATTTTAAGCTGGACCTTTGTAAAAGGGACAAATTCGAAATTTGTGAAGTCTTTTTCCAATGTGTTTCTTCAAAAAAAAAAAAAATATATATATATATATATATTAAATAAAGTTTTGATACTTGTGACAAACCTATACCAAATTAGGACTGACTTTTTTCAAATTTGTAAAACCTGTATTGGGGTAAGGTCGAGTTTATAGTCTCCTAGCAGTGAAGTTTCAGGGTAACTTATTACCTTTAAGAGTGGATGATATTAATGAAAAAAAGGATAATATAACATATAAGAAAATAAATATTGATGAGTAATAAGAATTCAAAAGATTTTAAATGGAAGATATAAAAGTAAAAAATTAGATATATATGAATGTTTTTGTGTGTTATTTGGAAAAACTTGCATCAATCGGGTGTGGTAGGACGGGTCCATTTTTTTTTTTTTTTTTGAAACATATTGTGTGGAGGCTTTTCAAAGTAGGCCTTATGAAGGAAAAATAAATAAAAATTATGACTTGTTAAGAGAGTATGAGGCCTTTAGTAAAACAAGGCATAAGGCATAAAATTATTGCTTTAGTGGCTACCTATAGACACCCCATTTTTGACCGCCCTTACGACTTGGGTGCCATCTAGTGATCACTCGATGATGAATTTGTATATGCTTGTCAAATACTCGAATTCCTCAGTAGAAAGCCTCATCTTTGAGCCTTAGAAACATGCCAACTTTGCACCATTTTTTTTTAGACCAAAACAGTAGCTTTTCAAGCCTGACCATTTGAGACCTACAGGCCCACAAGTCGCCGGCTAGCCACTAATGGTGTACGGTCGGCCCCTATTAGTGGCCTGCTGGCCACTTATGCAAAACCAAATATTTTTGGCTAGCTGTCTCCACAGATGCATGCACCATACTAGCTGTATTTGTTTGGATGTTTTTGAAAGTCTTTCATATATCTCTATATATAAATGACCCTTTTTTATTATATAGGGTTAGAAAAATTTTGTGGAGCAAAAGTTTGAAAAATATTTCTCTCTCTACATTTCTCTCTCTCTCTTGCAACTTACATACTCTTGACCTAAACTCTCTAAACCAAACTTGAAGGATTCTTTGCTGAGGTGTTTAAGCTTGCATTTTAGCTCTTGAGGGTGTGAATTGGTGATTTATAATTCAAAAAGGATACTCCTCTTTGTAGACACTCCATTTTTGACCGCCTGCAAGACTTGGGCGCTTTGTCCTGGGCACTCGATAATGAAGTTGTGTTGATTGTGATTTGAATTCTCAACGAAGGAACATAAGCTCGCGCTCCAAAACCAATTCCAAACCCTTCATATTCATACTATGCTTACCCCAGAAATTCATTTTTGACCATTGTGCTACCCTACACTGAGAACAGTGGAACAGGGGAGAGCATTGGGAGCCGGCCGTACCACATTGGGAGTCGACAGTAAGTATTGGGAGCTGGCTAGCTCTCGATAACGAGAAACACTATTCTAGGCGGGAATGGGACAACTGTCCATTTTTTAAGATATTTATGACCTATTTTGCTCAAATTCTATAAATACAAGCATATATCTCAGTGTTAGAGGTTGAAAAAATTTCAAAGAGGCAAAACAACCCTTGAGAGCTCATTCTTCTTGTGCAAGCTAACTTTGAGATATTTGATCATCCTTATACTATATCTATATACCATACACAGCCTTGGAACCATAGCTTAGAACCTTGGTTGAGTTTTGTGAGTCACAATTCAAGCTTGAGAGTGTGTTTGGACCAAGTTTGGTTCACAAACAAGAGCTTACTTTTTTTAAGAGGTATAAGCTTACCACCTTTCCCTTGCTTTCATTTCTGTCTTTCTCTATCTCTTTCTAGTATTTTTGTATTGTTTTGATCCTATTTTAAGTGCTAGAACTCGGGTTTGAATAGCTACCAAAGGGTAGAGAGGATTAACACCCTTTCTTGCTCTCTACTCCATAGCTCACGCCCTTGTTTTACACTCTTTTCTTTGCCTTATAAACTGATTTTTAGAGTTTAAATAAGGCTAAAAAAAACATGGTTTGAGGTCTCAAAAATAGAGAGGTTAGCCACCTTTCTTTGCTTTTGTTCATTAGCCTTTCTTTGCCTTGTTCTTTCCTACCTTTTTATGCTCTTTAACATGGTTTTTTTTAGCCACTATTTTTAGTATATTAGGGGCTGTTTTAGGGCTATTCTAGTTTATTTAATTAGTGTATGCTTTGAACATCTAGCTTGCTGGGTTGCAAGTCTTCATATCTAGATAGTTGTATTGTGTCACCCATGCTTTGATAATTTTTCTTTGGTTCATTTTTATATCAAGAGTTTCATTCTAAATAATCAATCTTGCATAAGTCATTTTTGCCACCTCCCTTTTTTCTTTTTTGTTTTGTTTTGAGAGTCACTTCAACTGATCAACGGTTATTCAAAGCATGAGAAAGAAACCTATGTTCAATGGCTTAATTTCTACGGAGGTTCATCGTCAAGACATAGGCTCTCTTTCATGCCAAAAATCATTTCTTGTTTGATGTTTCTTCTCATTTAGTGGACTTAAACATTATTTTGGATAAATTGATTAAAGAATGGCAAAGACTAATAAAATCAGCTTAAAATGAACAAAACCGTATAGACACTCCATTTTAACCAGCCCTAAGACTTGGGCGTTTCCTGTTGATTACCCGATGATGACAATCAGAATGTGTTCCCCAACAGTCCTTAACAAGAAAAATGAAATTTGATCTTTAATCCCCACCTTCACACATTTTTGGCCAAACTATTTTAGACCTTAAAATGCTATTTTCAAAATATTTTTTCAAATGTTTTTACGATGTTTTGAGGCTCCCATTTCAATTAAAATATTACACAAAGTAGAAATAAATGAAAGGGATGTGAACTCTTTAATATATATATATATATATATACTTAAAAACATCTTCTTTATAGGTTTGGATAGGTTTGGATTTGAAGGAAACAGGAGGGGATGGAAGAAAATTGGTTTAGGAAAATGATGAGCATCAAATTGTTAAGGAGGAAATAAACAGCCTTCACTAAATTAGGCATATCTCTTTGTATACTTAGATTTTAAATATGAGGCCACCATCATTGGAAAGGAGACTTCTTGGGATTCAATTTAAACTCAAGAATAACCTAAAATCAAGTCCAGATAAGGGAGATATGCCCATTTGAAGTTGGGCTTAAGAGCAGATTTTGTTGACCTGGCTTGAGGGAAATGAATAGCCTTCACTAAATTAGGCATATCTCTTTGTACACTTGGAATTTAGATGTGAGGCTACCACCATTGGAAAGTATACTTCTGGGGCTTCAATTTAGACCCAAGAATCACCTAAAACCAAGTACGGATAAGGGAGATATGCCTATTTGAAGTTGGGTTTAATAGCAGATTTTGTTGACTTGGCCCAAAACAGCAGCAGCCCCGTTTTTCTTGGTTTTGGTTCTGTTGGGACACCCCATTTACCTATTTTCTGATCCATTCAAGTGCACCCACTCATCCTCCATTATACCTAATCATCCCCCATTGTCAAAAAGAGATTTTGTTTGCATCCATCAAGGAGTATCTCATGCAATCACCTTGATAATTTGTTTTCCTATCACAATCTTGTCTCCCACCTTCTTTTTGACCTTTACTCTCCCTCATTGCCTATATAGAATGATCATATTGTAAGAGAGAGAGAGAGAGAGAGAGAGAGAGAGAGAGAGAGAGAGGACCACGAAATTGAAGAGAAAAGAGTGAAAAAAGAGAGAAAAATTGAGTTTTTGAGCCAAAAATACTCGTATCTTCCATATACACCCCATACCTTCCATATAAACTGAAATTCCATCTTTCCTACACCCAAAACTCCTCCAAAAATTCTAAAATAGCTAAATTTCAGTAGTGATTGATCAAAGGAAAGAGTGAGTATTGTTGAAAGTGAGAAGAAATAAGAGAGTTAGCCACTTTTCCATCATACATACCCAGAGTTCCATTTTAGTTTCAAATTGAGGATTGAGAACACACTTCCTAAACTTCAGGTTGATCGAGAGGAAGTTTGGAAATCAAAAAGTTCAATATTTCTTTGGAATGTGAATTTCTAGCCTTTCATTTTCTTATATTTTCTATCTCATATTTATTTTCTTATTTCTTATTTTATAGTGTTTTGTTATAATCCAAGTGGTTTGTTTATTTCATATTTATTTTCTTACTTTATATTTCATAGTATGTTGTTGAAATCTAAGTGGTTTGTTTAACTCATAATTATTTATTTATTTTTATTCACTTGCTTTAATTTAATATTAGTTTTGTTGTAATCTTGCATGTTCTACCTCATATTTGCTTTCTTATTTTAAGTTCATGTTGTAATATTGCATGTTCTATCTTATATTTGCTTTCTAGTTTTAGTTTCACAGTAATTGTGTTGTAATCTTGCATTTCCTAGCTTATATTTTTCTTGTATTAGTCTCATATTAGTTTTGTTGTAATCTTGCATGTTCTACCTCATTTTTTTTTTTTTTTTAAATTTTAGATTTATGTTAATTTTGTTGTAATCTTGCATGTTCTATCTTATATTTATTTTCTTGTTTTAGTTTCATAGTAATTATGTTGTAATTTTGTATTTCCTAGCTTATATTTTTTTTTCTTGTATTAGTCTCATATTAGTTTTGTTGTAATTTTGCATGTTCTACCTCATATTTGCTTTTTTTGTTTTAGGTTCATGTTAGTTTTGTTGTAATCTTATATGTTCTATCTTATATTTGTTTTCTTATTTTAGTTTTATAGTAATTATGTTGTAATCTCGCATTTCCTAACTTATATTTTTTTTTCTTGTATTAGTCTCATATTAGTTTTGTTGTAATCTTACATGTTCTATCTCATATTTGTTTTTTTTTTTTTTTTTTTAGGTTCATGTTAGTTTTGTTGTAATCTTGCATGTTCTATCTTATATTTGTTTTCTTGTTTTAGTTTGATAGTAATTATGTTGTAATCTTGCATTTCCAATATTATATTTTTCTTGTATTAGTCTCATATTAGTTTTGTTGTAATCTTACATGTTCTACCTTATATTTGTTTTCTTGTTTTAGATTCATGTTAGTTTTGTTGTAAGTTTATACTTTTTTTTTTTTATAGATATATATTTGTTTTCTTGTTTTTAATCTAACCGGTAGTGGTTAGTTGAGCCACTTACATATTTCTTATTTGTTCATTTTCTTGGTTTCGCAATAAGACAGGTTTTGCTAAGCCTATTTGTCACGACCCAAACCCGGCCCTATGGGTTTAGCACCGTAACTGGCCAGTAATCCGAGATTACCACAGGCCTGCTGAACAGTAATACAGTTAAACAGAGTACAGGGCCTGGCGGAAGCCAATGCAGTAAGTAACTAGTGTCCATTGAGCTGTGAAAATCTGTATGCCAAAAACATTTTTCATGCATTCATACAGTTCAGAACAGTACAGTCTATACAATCATTTACAAACGTTCAGTACGGGGACTTAATCCCTCGATAACAGTATGGTCAAACAGTAAACAGTTTATACAATAATACAAAACAGTCAAGAGACAGGTGGGGAACACAAAAACACCCCAAGCCATAGCATGGCGTCTCGGAACCTCGCAGTGAGGCACATAGGCTGGCTTGACAAAACTGGGGACTAACCCACGCTCCTAGCTCCGGTCTGGCTGCTGAGAACCTACATATATATATAAACAGTGAGCTAAAGCCCAGTGAATAACATAATGCGTAAAGAGGTTATGAATGAATGTCCTTACAGTAATGAAAACAGTTCATTAAACAGCATTTCAGTCTTTCAGTATGTCAGTCAATCAATCATATGTGGTACATCCATTAGCCTATAAACAGTAGGTCCAAAAGGACCGGGCCTCAACAGACCCAACAGTAATGATGGCCATCAATCAATAAACAGTATGGTTCCACAAGGAAACCGACAGAGCTCTGTAACAATAACAGTAAGCAATAAGTGCTAAGGATGCCACAATACAGTTCACAATACAGGACATACATTCATTCAATAAACAATATCAGTTCAGTAAACAGTTCTGTTCAGTATTCAAAAGATAACCCTTTTGAACATATCTTTACACAATCTGTTACTCACAGAGATTGGGCTAATAGCAGCTAGAGCGCGTCCCCGAGAGCCAACCCTAAACAGTTAACAAGTAGAACACACACTAAGTTTCACAGTCGGGAAGGATGATAATTAAATCCCTAAATTTCCTCGGTGTGGTTCTATGTCTACATCCTCATTAAGATGCCTTAAACTACGCCTAAGAATGCCTAGGATGGGATGACATGTTAACATTCACATTAATTTGGTTTGTAATAATTTATTCAAAGTGTTGTAATAATTTTCCGCCCCACTTCTTTCTATCCCATTCTTTTACTTGCTTTTCTTATTTGTAAATATGCATCATGTTTATTTTATTTTTTTCGCTATATCCATGCTTTGCATCTATGTTTCTATAGACACCTCATTTTTTACCGTCCTCAAGACTTGGACGCCATCGTTTGTGCACCCGATGATTGTGCATGTTTGTGCTCGTTTTGAGTGCCCGAAGCTCTCGGCGGAACGCCTTGTCTTTGAGCCTCTAAAATCTCTGTGTTTTGGCCTTGTTTTTGGGCCAAACCTTGGTGCCCCTTTGCTTGGAGGGAGGAAAGGCCTTGTCGGCCACTTTTGGTTCCTATCGGCCACTCTTTTCTCTTGTCGGCCACCTTGGGTGGCCGGTTAGCTAAAGGAGGTGGCCGGCCGACTAGGAGAGGTGGCCGGTTGGCCACCTAGAGTGGCCGATGGCCATTTTTCTCCGTTTTCAGATATTTTATGTGCCAGCTGTTGATCACTGAAGTCATCCTCCATACACGTGTATGGAGGGATGAAACAAGCCTTAGGCTTGTATTTCTATACAAGGGGAGGTCCCTCCCTCATTTTGAGGGTTCATAAATTTTAGAAGCAAAATTTCACTCTTTCTCCCTAGAATCCTCTCTCTTTTCTTGTTTATGCTTGAAAATGAGTAATCTCTACATATTTGCACTAGCATCCTTAGTCAAATTAGACTACCTTTGTAGCTGAGGCTCTTGGAGGTCTTATTTGGGCTCTCAAAGTTGGTTTTGGTTAAGAAAGTTGACTTGTTTTGCTGCTGTGCTTCAAAAGTAAACACTTACTCGTTTTAAGCTTATTTTTGCACACTAGGGTTTTGGGTCCCCCTTGTGCATGCTGTTTTTGGCCTATTTTTCAACTACAAAAACCTCTGTTTTTAAGATTTAAAAATGATGGTTTAAGGCCCTTTTGGGGTTAGGGGTGATCCACCCTCTTTTGTTGCCTATTTGCTAAGAGTTGTGCTATCTTTTAAAGCTTTTCAAACAACCTTTTCTTGGCCTTTTAACCACTGAATTCTAGGAGAATTTCAGTGGTAGAAATTTGGTTTTGAGGTCCCAAATAGGAGGGGTGGCCTCCCCTCCTTGTGTTTTGTTTGCATGTGTTGATGGCCTAACATGTGAGCATGTATTTCTCCCTTTTTTAAGCTTAGTTCAACCATGTTTTAGGCTTTATTTTGACCTACTTTAACTCTGTTTTTGGCTGGTTGGGTCACTTCTTGCACTTGTAGTGCAATCATGCTTACTAGCCTAGCATATTTGATGATTTAGCCTATTATTCTAGCATGTGTTAGCTTAACTCCAGCACATTTTTGCTAGTAATTTAGCATGCTTTAGCTCTGTTTTGAGTGGTCTTGATCCTTTGAGGCTTGCTTTGCATGGCTATAGTGTAGTTGGCTTCATTAGCTTTGTGTTTTAAGACCTCTAACATGCTTGGCTTGAGTTGATTGCATGATATAGCATCATTTAACATGTGATTTCAGTGCATATACTTCTGTCATACTCTCACATGTTTCACTCTTTCATGGCTTTTGAGAGTTGTGCTTTGTGTCTTGTTTGTGAGCCAACAAGTGAGCATGCTTTTCTTGCCATTTATGTTGCCATTTTAGCATGTTGTAGTCATTGTTTGACATGATTTAGCTCTGTCCAGAGCTGGTTTGGCCATTTGAGTTTGGTATTGCATGCCTCTAGTGTAGTGCTCTTCACTAGTGTAATACCCCTGTTCTGTATTGTGTTAATTGGTCCCTAAAATGAGTATGATTATGCGTTGAGTATGATTTTGTGTGCCATTATGTGAAAATATGTGGTTTTGAATTTCTATCTGTTCACCGTAGGAATATCTGTTTGATTATCTGCTTTGGAAATTAAATTAGAGGCCTTATCGGCCACAAAACCTGAAATTGATTACGCCATTGTGATTGGCATAATTTTTTGAGCCTACGGTGGAATTTAATTGAAAATTGATTTGGGTCAGATTAAATTGATGAATTAAGTGCCCAATTGTTTTATAATAAAATAATGTGTTGAGTGGGTGCTTATTAAGGGTCAACTACACCCTCATTTCTCTCATTTAAGCTTCATTTGGCTGATGAAAAACTCTTAGACTTGAGAGAGGGTCGGCTAAGAGAGAGAGGGTGAAGGAAATTGAGATTTTGGTCCTAAAGCTTGGTGATCTTGGAGGCTAGCTCAAGAA
>CM069915.1:73606307-73708100 GCA_036172215.1 Camellia granthamiana | reverse complement strand
ATGGACTCAGAGCTATTGCCATCAGCGCCGTTGTCAGAGGCCCCTGACTCTGAGCTAGCGGCAGAACCAGCCTCAACATCATCTCCGCCCTCAGAATCGGAGCCAGCATCGCCCTCTCCGTCCTCAGATGACTCTGACTGTGGACTCGCTTCCTCATTGTCCTCACTCGTCTCGTCATCATCCTCGTCCAGAACGGGCTCTGAAGGGCCACTCTCGTCATGGGTGCCCCTACCTCTGCCTCGACTGCGAGTTGAAGCCTCTCGTCTCTCTCTTCCTATCACCGGAGGAGGTGCTGATGATCCTGCTGTAGCTCTCGCTGGAACGTCCAATGTGTCGAGGATCTGAAAATGGCAGTTTGTCAAGTACATTAGTTGTGGTGTACATCAAATGTAGTGTTTGAGTGCAGTGTTTGAGTGCAGTGTGTCAGAACAGTGCAGTGTCGAACAGATCGTGTTTGAAATACTGATGTATCGACAATAAGTTTCATGGCATGAAGTGTGAATTGAAGGAAATTACCGGAATCTTGTAGAGGCTGAGCAGGTTCATGCTCCTCTGTACCATCTCCGTCAAGGAAGCCACTAGCTCGAGGGCCTGCCTGGTGTACTCTATGGGTGCCTACAAGTGTGTTGAGAAGATTAGTGTTCTATAAAGCATAATTGAAATCAAGTAAATATGCAAAATGAAAAGTATGGTACATACTAGAGTCGGGCCTCGAACCCCTACAAGCTTATGCCCGGTTGGTGCGGGCTCAATGAGAATCTGGCAGGCTCCCCGGTATGTCGCCAGTAGGTGAGTGTGGTAGGCAGCTCTGGCCACCCAGCCCTCTGTCTCGCCCCAGACTCTCTCCTACCATAGGTCCTAGTCGTCTCGACCCCTCTGCTTCTCTCTCCCACAATTGAAGCCCTCGGTCTCTCATCACCACGGGCCCCGATCAGAAGTGGCATAAGGTATGTCTGGATGAAGGCTGTGTAGTCACCCTTAACTCGGAAGAAGTTAGCATCCCAGCCTCGGGTGAAATCAATCATCTCCTGGGAAGTGTACCTCTCTATGACTCTTATGTATGTCGGAGGCGACATCGGAACTATCGGCTCGGGCAAGCCGATGGTCTGACGTAAGAATCACTCCCCTAAGAACCACTCTCGACAAACTCGGCCCTCGAGTAGGATTCGAAAGCAAGAAGCCTCTCGGGCACTAGCGAACTGATCTCTGACTCCCTTAAGCATCATCGCCCAGGGCTGCCAAGTGATCTGAAAATAGAGAAGGTACAGATTGTTAGCAATCATCAGGTATTGCAATATAAGTCAGAATCGAAGGAAAGCGAAAATAAACAGAGAAGCTTAAGTTACCTCAGCCGCGGTCACGGTATCAAAGTATCGGCAAAAGAAGGGGAATGACTCCCGGGACCTCCGCTGGCATCTCCCGTCGTACCGATGAGAGTATGGCATGATAGGTGGCATAGGTGGCATCTCCACCTCTGGCTCTGGGGCAAGTCTCGGAAAGTAGGCATACACCCATAGCTGCAGAAAGCGAAAAGGGCAATAGTGAGTATACAATAGACAAAGTATGCAAAGCAGAAAGCAGATTGTGCATGTACGGTGTACAGTGTGTGTAGTGTACAGAGTATACAAAGCAGAAAGCAGAAAGCAGATTGTGCGTATACGATGTACAGTGTGTACAGTGTACAGAGTATGCAAAGTAGAAAGTAGATTGTGTGTGTATGGTGTGCAGTGTGTGCAGTGTATAGAGAATGCTAGGCGGAAAGCGCAACAGGAAATACAAAATAGAGAAGTAAGGCGTACCTCCCAGGCCCTCCAGTAGCCTCTTATTAGATGCCCGCTCCTACGAGAGGTCGAGCTCACATACCCGTATAAGGTGGCCAAGCCAGCGCCGCTCCAATCGTAGAGTCGGACTTGAGACAAGTCCACCAGACCACTCATGAGGTATAGCCTGATGATGTTCGCACCGGTTGGCGAACAGGGTAGTGCCAAATAGGAACATCAGGAAACCTCGACCATACTGCTCGGCTTCCTCTCGGGTCACTGGCGCCATCCCTCTGTAGTGGTCTGTGAACTAGGAGTATCGAACCATCCTTGATCGGGAGATATGTGGGTGAATCCCCAGCAGGTAAATCTGAGTGGCCTCCCACTCGCCTATGTCAATGTCATAAGGAATCGAATGACCCCCCACCTCTATGCTGGTGAGCATAGAGAAGTCGAAGGGAGTTATCGTCATCTCCCTTGCGATAGAGAAGTGAAAGGAATCGGTGGTATCCCACCACCTCTCTACCAAAGCGCCCAACAAAAGCCGACTCGCTATGAGGCGTGAGAGCCCCATGCAGAATGAGCCGAAGCCAGCCTCGTCAATGATGTGGCGAACGTCGTCAGGAAGCTCCATGTACCACTCCCTCGCAGAGGTGGTCCCGTATCCTCGGATGGCGTGCAAATCGCCCTGTGATCAGGACAAACAGAAAACATGTAACGTAAGAAATACAGTGCAAAAGTATGTTCGGGACAAGCACATGCAAGGCAGTGCAAAAATGTGTTTGCAATGAACAGATGAAAGACAGTGTGAGCCATGCAAGAAATGCAATGTACATTGCGAAAAATACAAGAATGCAGTGTATACCTCGGAGGCGCCATGAGATAGATGTGACTCCGGCTCGCGCAGTAAGAGGTCCTCCGGTGAGCCTCGTGCAAACCCCCTGAATTGACGGATGCTATCGGGCGGTTGCACGTGTATCTCGGGATGATATGTCGCCGGGTCAAAAGGCCGAATGCTGAGTGGCAATGGCTTGAACTCCGGATCCACCTCCATTTCCGGAGAAGCTCCGCCGTGCGGAATGTCGTCCGCCATCTCAAGAGAAGATGAGAAAATGGTCAAAAATGTGGAAAAGGGGTGAAGAATTCCAAAAGTCAACTCTCGGAAGGAGAAAATGGAGGAAAATGATGGAGTCTGGGAAAGGGCACCGAATCTAAGAGAAACTTGGGGAAAACAAACCCCGAGTGGTGGAAATCAAGAAGGAAACCCCGAAATCAACTTTTAATTGGTTCAAAACAAGGTAAACTACGAGGGTTTAGCGAAGAAAACATTTATGGAGCGTTGGAAAATGCGTGTAGGGCTCGAATCTAAGGAAGATGAAGGTCTAGAGAGGGTGGATGATGATTTTCGAGCTTAGGGTTGTGTGGAAATGAGGTGTGAGAGTGTAAATATAAAGACCCAAGTTGAATTCCCCATTTTGCCCCGAATCTGCCATCGGTGGCCGACAGCCACCATTTGTGGCCGATCGGCCACCATTGGTGGCCGATAGCTTCCTCTTGTGGCTGATGGTGCCTAGGAGTGGCCGATGGGTGGCCGGCACCCCTCCTTGGTGGTCTTCCAATCCTCAATGTTCCTATTTTGGTGTTTTTCCACTAATTTGGTCTCTGTTTCCTAAGAAGTGCAAAGAAAAGTTACTGTTGAGCTTGGGTTCTCTTTACAGAAACTTGAACTGTATTCTTGGCAATCCTTGTTTGCCTCTTATTGGACGAAGCGTATCCTTTTCGTATCCTTTTGCATATCGCAAGATCGGAGAGTTGGTTTTCGAACATGTTGCATTAGAGCATTTTCGTCATATATGTAAGGCATGCGTCACGCATTATGATGGAACATGCATTTGTTACTCTCGCATGGAACATGCATTCACTAATGTTGCATTGAAGATGCATTGTTGTTATTTTGCATAGAATACACATGTTGCATTGAAGATGCATTGCTCTTATGTTTGCATCAAATATGCATGTTGCATTGAATATGCATTGTTGTTATTTCGTATAGAATGTGCGTTGTTGTTATTTCGCATCGAATATGCATTGTTGTCATGTTTACATGGGATATGCCTATTGTGTTGTATCGCCTTGTACATGTCCTTACATTCGCATAGAAAATGTTCGTACCTGTTGTATCGACCATGCATATGCATTACTCTGTCTATTGCATAGAACATGCTCTCACTTGCGCTACATAGAACATGTTTCTGCTTTGTTTCTTGCATATTGTGCATAAAACATGCCTCTAACATTGTGCCATGGTTATTCGTCTTGCATAGAATATGCATTCTTATTGTATTGTACCTGTTAAGTTTCTTTCTTGTGCAGGCACGATATTGTATGTATGGTTCATTCAGAGGAACTCCAGGTAAGATCATTCTTGTCTCTTGAACCTTTTGTTGGTTAGAACCACTCGGGTACGCCCGGTGTTTACACCACACCCTTGTTGGTTAGAAACACTCGGGTATGCCCGATGTTTACACCACTCCTTGTGTTGGTTAGAAACATTCAGGTACGCCTGGTGTTTACACCACACCTTGCTTTGGTTAGAAATATTGGGGCGTGTTCTCGATGTTTATACCACCCTCCTGGTTAGAAGCGTTTGGAACGTGTTCCGACGCTTATACCACCTTGCTTTGGTTAGAAACATTGGGGTGTGTTCCTGATGTTTATACCACCTTCCTGGTTAGAAGCGTTTGGAACGTGTTCCGATGCTTATACAACCTTGCTTTGGTTAGAAACATTGGGGCGTGTTCTCGATGTTTATACCACCCCCTTGGTTAAATACGTTTAGAACGTGTTCCGACATTTATACCACCTTGCTTTGGTTAGAAACATTAGGGCGTGTTCCCGATGTTTATACTAGCCCCTGGTTAGAAGCGTTTGGAACATGTTCCAATGCTTATACCATCATGTTTTGGTTAGAAACATTGGAACGTGTCCCGATGTTTATACCGCCCTCTGGTGTTTACACTGTCCTCTTCTCCTCTCGTGTGCGATGTGTTAGGACGCTTTGGTTACAAGCATCCGGACAAGTTCCGAAGCTTATACCGCTCTTTGTTTTGGTTGAATAATATTTGGACGTGTTTCAATTATTTATCATTGTTCTTTGTGGTTCGGAACCTTGGGGTGTGTCCCTAGGTTCACACCATCTCTCTCCCCGCGTGTGCCACGCGTTAGGATCTTGTTTCACGCCTTGGGTGCGCCCGAGGGTTGTGTTATTCTTTACTTTTCCTACGTGATGCGTAGTTAAGCCTGCATAATTTTCTTACATCCTTTCTGCATGAAATGTGGTTTGGTTCATGTTTACTTGCTTATGTATGAGTTTGTTGTATCATTTCTTCTTATTTGCATTTAGATGTTTCATTACAGCCCTGATTGCATGATCATAAGTTATGTTCTGCATCGTGCATGTCACTTGCATCTCGCCCCAGAACTACACTGGTTTGATTCCTTGCAAAGGGATACGTAGGCAGCCCGCGGGTGCAACCGTTCTTTGTTTTGTTTGCTTGTTTGTCCAAGTCTTCGGCCATGTCAAAAATGGGTTGTCTCTGGGCTTTGACTTTCACTCCCGTCATTTTATGACTTTCGAGTTCTGTGAAAGAGGGACAACTGTAGACACCCCATTTTTTACCGTCCTCGAGACTTGGACGTCATTGTTTGAACACTGGATGGTTTTGTACGCTTGTGTTCGTTTTGAGTGCCTGAAGTTCTCGGCCGAGCGCCTTGGCTTTGAGCCTCTCAACTTGTCTGTTTTGTGCTTGGTTGTGGACCAAGAGCTTGTTGCTTCAAGTCTGGAGGAGAGGGTGGCCTGTCGGCCATCCCTACAGTCCATCGGCCATGGCTTGTGCCTGCCGGCCATCAGTGGTGGCCGGTCAGCCACATTTATGGCCGGTCGGCCACTGGTGATGGCCGAAGGCCATTTTTCTTATTTTTCAGATATTTGTTTGCCAGCTGTGACAGCTGTTGTTCACTGAAGTGCATCTCCATACACGTGTATGGAGGGATGAATACAAGCTCTAAGCTTGTTTTTCTATATATAAGGGGGTCTCTCTCCCATTTTTAAGGGTTAGACAATTTTGAGCAAAATTCTCTCTCTCTCTCTCTCTCTCTCTCTCTCTCTTCTTATTTTGTGCTTTGTAGTTAGCTTTCTCTACACCTTTGCACATAGACTCTTGATCAATCTTGACTACCTTGGAGCTGAGGTTCTAGGAGGTCTTCTTGGAGCCTTAGAAAGGGTTTTGAGTTGGAATTTGAGCCTGTTTTGTGCCGTGCTTCAAGAGGTATAAGACTTACCTTGTAGGCTTTGTTTTAGTTACTTGTTTGGCCATCCTTTTGTACTATTTTTGGCCTAGCTTTAACTACAAAAAACTTTGATTTTTTAGCCTTAACATGATGGTTTGAGGTCATTTTGTGTTAAGGGGTAGCCTACCCTTCTTGTTGCCTAATTGTGAAGCTTTTTGTGCCATCTTTCAAGGCTTTCAAACCAAACTTTTTGGCCCTTTAAACCACTGAAAATCAGAGTTATTTTAGTGGTAAAAATCAACTTTTGAAGTCCAAAGTAGGAGGGGTTAGCCTCCCCTCCTTGTGTCTTGCTTCCATGCCTAGGTTGCTTCACATGTTAGCTTGATTTTCTAGCTTAATTTAGCTTAATTCAAGCATGTTTTAGGCTCTATTTTGGCATGTTTGAGTCTGTTTTGGGCTGTTTGGAGCACTTGAGGCTTGCTTTATATGCTTATAGTACAATTGTGCTTGTTATGTTTAGCTTGTGCTATGCTTTGGCCTCTTATTCTAGCATTTTGTACCTCAATGTCAGCATGTTTTAGTCACTGTTTTGACTGATTTTAGTTCTGTTTTGAGTTGGTTTGGTCCTTTGAGGCTTGTATTGTGTGGTTGTAGTGCAATCTCCTTCACTAGCTTAATGTTTTAGGCTTTTTTTAACATGTATTGCATGAGTTGCTTGCATGTTCTAGTGTTATTTTGCACTCCATTTCAGCACTGAAATCTCTGCAATCTCTCTATTCTTCACTCTTTCATTTGTTTTGAAAGTGACTTCGAACCCCTTGTTGGCTTGAGTGTGGAATTGAGACCCTTATGGCTAATGGTTTAATTCCTTCGGGAATTCATTACCAACAGCATGAGGCCTCTTTCATGCTCAAGGTACTTGTGGTTTAAGCCCTCTTTCATTAGAGGAGACTCACCATTTGGACTAACCAATTTAAGAATGGATTGGTAATCTAAAATTGGTAAACAAAAACGACAAAGTAAAAGAGGTAAGATAAGCATCTTGTGTTGCATTGCAAGTGTTCAATCAGACGTTATATTGAACACAAGGAAGATTGGAGCATTTCATACTCAAAGTGATGAAATGAGCCAATCTCCTTGGTCTCCATTGCCTTTGATCACACATGATAAGGTGATGGTCTTGAGTCTTGTTTTTGCATACAATGAAGTTGTACTTGTTGGTTCTTTGGCCATCAAGCATTGAAAATGCTTAGTTGGTGGTTTTGGAGCCAAGAATTACACTCCTTTGACCTTGTATAATGATAAGGAGGGTAATAGTACACATACTCCTTGAGAATACACTGCTTTGCCTTTGTTTGCTCTCTGTTGCAGCAAAAAAGAAAAGTTCAAGAAAGGGGTGGCTGACTGGCCACCAGTAATGGCCGACAGCCACCAATGGTGGCCGACCGGCCACTAGCAGTGGCCGACAGCCACCAATTGTAGTCGACCGGCCATCAATGAAAAGTTTGTTCAGTATGTTCCTGAGGTGGAGCAGAGGTGTGCTTGAAGTTGGTGTAATTTTCAGTGGTTAAAGCAAATGCAAACAGAGGTATTCGATGGCAAGGCGGTGGATTTTCGGGAGGAAGCCAACCGAGCATTCATGCCTCCCTCATCCTCGAGGCCATTTAATTGCTTTAATTAGCTTAGCATAGCTAGTTATTTAGTTTGGTTTGTAATAATTAGTTAACTAGAATAGTTAATTGATCTCGTGTTGTAATAGTTGGCGTAATTAGCGTAGCTAGTTAGCTTATTCATTCGGACCCTCCTTCACGAGGGCATAATGTTGTAATAAGTATGTGTGCCTATGTGTATGTCTTCCAACCTTGCGTCTTTCTCCCTTTTATTTAATTGCTTTCGATGGTTAGATTAGGGATCATGTTTCAATTAGCATACCTTATGCTTGCATGTTTGCATCATTCATTTGTCTTGCATGCACCGTGGCTTGGTGCATCATTCAAACTACATTGTCAATTCAATACTTCTTTGAATACGTGTTTCAAAGCATGCTATCAAAGTGTTGCAAATACCATGATTAGGTAGCCGAGCCTATTTAGTCACATCATTGCATGTGTTGCATTAGTCATTTAGCATAGTTAAGATCATGCATTGTTTCTAACTAGCTTTTGTTTTGGCTTGGAGTATTCGGTGAGTTTTATACTTTAGCATACTTGCATGAGTGCGAATAATGCCATGTTTCGCATGCTTGCCATGAGGTTATGTGCTTAAATGCTAAGCTGCATGAATGCCTATGGATGAAGACTTTGTTGTTTGAATTGGAACAGTTCAACGAATGTGAGTTTTAAGCCCGCTTTGCGAAGTGGCAAATAATGTTTTAAGCCCACTTGATGGTGGCAAATTCAAACCATTTTCGAAAGAAAACATGAGTTGAATTCGTTCCAAGTCTTGCGACTTAGTCTATACTTGCTTATGTGCATCACATAGTAAAGTTAGCTAATAACCGGAATAAGAACACATGAGGTTTATAAAACAACATGTCATGATTAGTAGAGGCCGATCTTTGATCGGGTGAGCGGGCGTGCTCATTTCAGGACCTTCCCCTCTCGTACCCAAGTTCCTGAGCCGAGGCAACTTTGGTGATGACGAATACGTGGCCTTTGACACGAGTCAGGGTTTTCTAAATTTCTCAAAAACAAAATATTTAGGTGGCGACTCTGTAATCTGGCAAAGCAGTCCAATTTTGGCATTATTTGATCAAAAATTGATTTTCCAAAAAGATTTGCCGGATTGGACTCTTTGGTGTTTATCAGTTTCACATTGCACTTTGTGAGATTAGATTCAGAACCGTGACAGGAGTCCAAATTATAGGACCAATTCGAGCTCTTCGAATGGGGGCGCGAAAAAGTCGAACTACAGTCGCTAACCCCTCAACTCTTTGTAATTTTAAATCACATGTTTCAGCCCTAAAATAGTCCAAGAACAGCCCCAAAACAGCCCAAAAGCAGTCCCAAAACAGTGGCTAAAACTACTTCAAAAAGGTGAAGAAAGTGAACCAAAATAAGAGAGAACAAACTAGACAAGCAAGCTTAAGGAGGGGTGTCTAACCCCTTCACTCTTTGTGAATTAAATCACACATTTCAGCCCTTTTAAGTCACCTCCAGCAGTGTATAAACTCAAGAAAAATGAAGAAGATAATTTGCAAAACCAAAGGAAAACGATGATAAGAGTTATACCTCCTTAAAGAGTATGTATGGTTGTTGATCAAACTTAATCCAAAGCACCCTCAAATTTATGAAATATGGTTTGAAACTTCAACAAAAGCTTCAAGAACAAGCTCCTATGGTGTATGTATTGTGGATATATAGTTAAAAAAGGGTTTGAAGGTTAAAGGAAGCAAGGAGGAAGATGGATGTTTTATCAATGCCTAAGCCTCTTAAAAGGTTTTTCTAACCTTAAAATCTGAAGTGGGAGGTCTGTTAGGTTTTTATTCTTCGCAATCCCGTTTGACAAAACTCCTTTCAGGTGTACTTGTTTTTGCACTTTTATTTCAGTGAGGCTATGAGTACTTAGGCCTCGTTTGGGAACAGGCTAATTTAGTAACTTTTTGGTTATTTGGCTAAAATATGAGCTAAAAAAAAACTAGTATGTTTGGGATGACTTTTTGACTTTTTACGAAAAGATGTGCAAAAAGTAGAGAGAAAAGAGAATCTTTAACTTTTTGGTATGGGTTGGTGGCTTTTTGGCTAATTTAGTAATTTTTTGACTTTTTGGCAAAACTGGAGGGTTCCCAAACGAGGCCTTAGATGCAAATCTAACCCGAATTGTGCCTTGCAGAGAAGTTTCAAAAGATAATTCTTTCATGTTTGCCACTTCGCTGACTATGATGGGGATCAAGTTGCCCGGTCAGCTCGCAGGGGTCCAGGGGGCAGCGCCCCTTGGTGGGTCCAGGGCAGCGCCACGATGGGGTTGAAGGGCAGTGCCCCTGAAGCAAAATGCAAAAATGCATTCGAAGGTGCTTGTTCGCTCGAGCGGACATTCCCCCGCTCGAGCGGAGAATCCTTGGCTCCAAAAGTTTGATCGCCTGCAAAAATACTGGGAGATGTTTTTTCCCGCTCGAGCGGAATTTCCTGTGCTCGAGCTGCCATTCTTGCACTCAAGCGAAGATCGCGGAACAAATTGCTATAAATATGTGATTCAGTCAGATTTTAGGGTTATGCTTCCAGATCTTCTTATTGGATATTAGGGTTTATATCTGGGGCTATTTTGCTAGTTTTCTTTGATGTTTGATTGAGTATTCAACTCATGGTTTAAGAAGTATACATCAAAGGTTTGTTTGTTTATTCTATAAAAAAGAGAGAGTTGTTCTTCAGTGGATTTTGGAGAATTTGAGCTTGAAGCTTTGGTGGATTCTGGAGTGGCTCATCGTCGTGATTCGACATCGGCGTTGTGGATTCAACGTTGGGCAAGACAATTATGAGGTGAAGACGGGGCTGGAAGAGGCACATAGGGGTTGGTTCAATTTGGACGTGGATTCGCTAGGTAATTGAGAGTATACCTGTGTAATTCCTTTATGTCTTTTTAGTGGATTGTTTTGTGGATTTTGCCCGTGGTTTTTTTTTAATCACAATTGGAGGCACTCCAATTGTGGTTTTTCCACGTAAAATCGTTGTGTTGATTTGTCTTTGATTGTTTGATTGGGATTGCTATTTACTGATTAAAATTGATACATAATCACAAATCAATATCTAGGGGATTTCTAGAACTTTCAAGGTCCTATTTATAGAATTTGAGCCAAAAAGGATGAAAATTTCTTCAAATAAAGATATTTGTTCAATTCTCGCCAGTTGTCTGTTTGACTCCATCGAGGCCCGGCTAGGCCTCAAAACACATGGCCGGGCCTTAATAAACAAGGCAAGGTCAAAAAAACACTCCGGAGAAATTTTCATCGAGGCCTGGTAGGGCATCAATGAGGCATGATCGGTTCTCGATGGACCTGGCCGAGTCTCAATGAATGTACTTCAAGCCCAACTTCAAACGGACATATCTCCTTCATCTGGACTCGGTTTTAAGTCATTCTTAGTCTAAATTGAAGCCCTGAAAGTCTACTTTCCAATGGTGTTAGCCTCACATCTGAATTCTAAGTGGTTAGAGAGATATACCTATTTTAGTAAAGGTTGCTCATTTCTATCTTAACCGGATTGATGCCCAACTTCCAACAGCCACATCTCTGCCATCCGAACTTGGTTTTAGATGATTCTTGAGTCCAAAATGAAGGCCCGGAAGTCTACTTTCCAATGGTTGTGGCCTCATAACTAAAGTCTAAGTATGCAAAGAGATAGGCCTGGTTTGTGAAGGCTGCTCAGTTCTTTCTCAATGGTTTGATGCTCACCTTTCCTAAACCGGTTTTCTTCTAACCCTTCCTATTTTCTTCAACTCCAAACCTATAAATAAGAAGTTTTAAAAGATTTTTCAAAGAGTTCATCTCTCTTCCATTCATTTCCATTGTGTCCCTACTTGGTTTACCTAAAAGTGTAATGTTTTAAACAAAATGCGAGCCTCGGACATCGTAGAAACATTTGGAAAAATATTTTGAAAAATGGGTTTTAAGGTCTAAAATAGTTTGGCCAAAATGGGGTACAAGGTTTGGAAATAGAGCTTGAATTCAAATTTCTTCACCAAGAATTCAAAAGATTGCACAGTGTAACTTTCATCATCGGGCGCTTAGAATCAAGCGCCCAAGTCTTAAAGGCGGTCAAAAATGGGGTGTCTACAACACTTCTACCGATTATTTCGTGGGATCATCGAAGTTTCGAGTGTGATTCATAACCCTAGCTTCCACATTTGAGGTAGGGGTGTCTTTAACTCGTTATATCTTCAATTTGAGCTACTTATGTGGTAATTGCATTAGCTATTCATATTGTGTGTATATATATATGTATAGGTATGGATTGTATTGTTAGTAAGTTATTTGGAAAAATGTGAGTAATATTTTATGCTTATGGATGAAATTATGGTTATTAGTGAAGATTATTGTAAGTGATGATGGGAGTTGATCTCCAATTGACATTTTAGAGAGAAACCCCAATTTTTCCATAACCCTAATTTTGAGACTTATTCAATAAAGAGGAGTTTTGCTCAATGGGTTTCAAAGACATGAAATTGGATGTGTTTGCTAACTTTAAGGGTGGAATGCAAGATTTGAAACTCTTTTTCTATGTAACCCTTGATGAAAATCAGAATTGCTTATAAGGTATTCTTATTTGTTGATGTGAGAAATGTTGAATTGTTATGGTTTGGGGATTATTTAGGAAAAATCAAAGGTTTCCAAATTCATGCGTCATATGCATCTTACATTCTCTCTTGACATCATAATGAAATGAAGGTTAAAAGGTTATAAGGGGGTAAATAGTCTATGAGTCCAGGTAGAGAGTTGAGTTGAGTAGAGTTGTGTATTGTAATTGGTACTTGTGCAGGAAGTCAAGGTGCCCAATTGCCCTGTCAGCGCATATCGCCGGACGAATGTGGAAAAATATTTTTGGGTGTCCACAAGCCTGCCGTTTCTGGAGCCGACAAATGTGGAAAAACATGGTTTTGGGTGTTTACGTCCCCGCCATTTATGGAGTCGGCAAATATGGAAGGAAAAATATTTTTGGGTGCCCATCGCCCCACCGGTTATAGAGCCGACAAATGTGGGACTATTTTCAGTATACAAACTATAATTATATATGTATGCTTTGACTTTCGGGTCTTACTTGGGATGTCATAGTATGTTTACCACCCGAAGTGAATGTAAAAGATAGAACAAAGTACATGCAGCACATCTTTTCTTTTATTTACATAAACACTATACCTTTCTTCATTTTTGTGTTTTCAACTGTTACATTGCATGATCATAAGTCGTTCAATTGGCTATATAACTTGTTAAAGTCATCACCTACTGAGCTTATGCTCACCCCAAAGCTATCAATTTTCAGGAAATGAAGATAAAGTGCCCACCAAGTGATTGTTTTGATAATAAAGAACCTTTTGGGAGCTTGATGGCATGTTTTGTCATATTTTGTTGGGCTTGGAATATAAAGGTAGTAATTATATGTTGTTATATTTTGAAGATGTACTTTTGTAAGGAGTTCAGTTGGAATTTTAATTGTTGGAGACGTTTCTCCCCTTTTGAACTGTTTTGTTTTATTTGGAATGTAATGGAACAATATCGTGAATGTTGAAGGATAGTTCAAAGGGATAGAAATATAATTGTGGTGATGTGGTTTGAAAATACTCTTGGATCCTGAAGGACGTTCCTGATCCTCTAATTGCCACCTAAAAAGGGATTAACACTCTGATCAGGGGTGCCGAAATTAACACTCCGACGGACAAGTCAGTATATGTCTCACGTTTTTGTTTTTATGTCTTAAGTTTCTTGGGGTTATATCTCACATACCTTTCTTTGGCTGATATTCCTCTATTTATATCTTCTTTTGGGCCCCAGGGTCAGGTCCACTCTTAATCTTTTGTACTTTTATTTATTCGGCCCTTGTTCAACTGGTTCTATGGCCGATTAGTTTATTCAGCTTTGGGATAGTCCAAGACGATGCCGAATATAGTATTTATCCTAATTATCCTCTGACCCGTTATTCGACTCTCTCGCAAATACACCAAAATTATTCGGCGCCCAAAATTGTCCCCTAAACATCCTATTAACACCAATTGGATGGCATGTTTGGTTTGGAACGGTGTGTTTGCTTTCGAACTTGAAAAGTCAAAGAAAAAAAATGGCGGTTAGCCTCATTTCAACGTGTCAGTACACGCTTTTTAGGCATTATTACATCTTCCCTCCTCTTCCTACGCTTCCTTCATTTAATGCGATTTGAAACTATGTTGTCCTTTCGAATGTATGTTTTTTGAATACTCAAAGCTTCTGGTCTGCCTTTCAGTATATCTCCTCCATTCCGCGACCTCTGCAACTTTCTTCCGTTTCTCATTGTCTCCTCTGCTTCTTGTAAGTTCTCTTCTCCTTCATTTCGAATCCCATTTCCTTGTTTGTTTTTTTATTTTAGCATACTCCTTAGGCTGGGTAGGATGGCAAAACATTTGAAAGACCTCATTTCTTCAGATTGAATTTCTAGCTTTCGATGCCATTTTTCCATCCCCGACGATGTCTATCTGTCACTCGTGGCAGACAACACCCTTGATATGGAGAGGATTGATGAAAGTACAATCATCTTTCCTCTCCTATTAATTGCTAAGGGCAGAGTCCGTTTCCCCTTTCACCCATTTCTTAGGGCCGTGCTTCGCCATTGGGGTCTAATCCCTTCTCAACCTAATGTAAATTTTTTCCGAATCATAATGGGGATTATAGAGTTGAACTGATGCTTTAGGATCAATCTTGGCATATCTTCTATTCGGTATTGTTATGCCTTGGCCAAATCTTCCAGCCGGCAGGGGCTCTATTTTCTTAGCACCAAGGACACCGACCATCAGTTGGTGACTATGCCTGCCAGCTCTGCTAAGTGAGTTGATAATGTCATGGTCGTTGTCCGAGGTAACTGGGAATTTGGCGAAGGCGAAGATCGCTTAGATCCTGTACCTAGATGGAAGGGCAAACCAGGTGGCCGTATAGTTCCTTACGTTTATCTACTTTATATTTACTCGGCTTTCTTTCATGAACTTACCGCTTTGTGTATGCAGGAAACGATTTGAAGAAAGTTCTTGTTTCGGCCAACGACGCCATGCTTGCAGACATGAAAACCGCACTCCAGTTCTTTGGCCGTCCAAACCTCCAGAAGCAAGGGAGGGCGGCTCATATACTTCTTAGATACGAGCCGACTTACGCAACCTTTTTGGCTGCGGACAACATTTCGATTCCGAGGGGCGAACAGCAGCTCACGGCTCTCATTTTCCCCAACTTCAAAAACCTTAGGCAAAGTGGTTTGGAAGCTTCTAACTTGGAGCAGGCAAAAGAACAAGTAGCCGAGGAAGTCGCCGAATAACCTAATCAGTCCACTTTGGAAGCCGAAGTTGACGAGGCTCTGAACTTGGCTTTTGAGGAAGCCGGCCTTAATCAATCCGACCCTCCATCTACTTCCAGCCGTGGGGACGCCTCCTTCGAAGACATTTTTACCGACTTAGGGGACCTTCCCAGCGCGTATATTGAGAACATGGCTAGGGAGTCTCTAACGTAACTGGCCAAGAGAAAAAATGCCGAACGCATGGCCGCCCGGAGGAGGGCTGAGACTAACCGGTCTGAACCTCCCCTTGTTGTTATGGCTGAGTCTTCTCCGTCGGATATCGAGACGAAGTAGGTCAAAACAGCTCAGGTTAAAACGGCTCAGACGGAGCAAATTGAACAGTTGGATCAGGAGGCCGAGCGGACGAGGAAAACGTCCCGCCGAGCGTAAAGCCGACCTTGAGGAAACACCTACCGATAAACGGCCGCGTTTAGAGGAGTTGGACTCAGTCGTACCGTTCATCGTCCAACCAAGGATAGAGAACGTACCGATTGCGTTCGACGCATCGGCTCTGAAAGATCCGGCTGTGGCCTTGAGTATGGCTTCCTCAATTTCCTTGCCGGTTGACAGGGCGACGTTTCGTGAGGAGCCAGATCTGCTATCAATAGCATTAGCCGCTCAATCAGCCATATTGGTACGTGACTTAACCTTATTTTCAGTCTTCCGCCTATACGCATATAAACATATATTATTAATTAAAAAATTCTAACTCCTTGTTTTACAGACGGTGGGCAGGATAGCCGAGATCGGTCGCCGCCAACATGATGCTATTGAGCCGATCAACTTTTTGAAAGCCGAAATTGAAAATGAGAAGAGCAAGGCCGTGGAGGCCTCTCAAAGAGCCGAGTCTGAGGCGGCGAGGGCGGCGGATAAGCGCACAAGAGCCGACGCCGAGGCAGAAAAGGCAAAGAGTTCTGACTAGCTCAGATTGGCTGCCGAGGAGAGGGCAAACGCGAGCGAAGACGCGCTCAAGTTAACCAAGGAGGTGATTGCCAAACTGGAAGCCGACTTGGAAGAATCAAAGAAGGCGAAGGAAATAGCCGACTCCAAGATTTCCAAAGCGTTCCAAGCTGGGAAGGACGCCGCTTTGGAGAACTATGTAGAGGAAGTCCCCAAATTCGAGAATCGGGGCTTCAAACACGGCTGGCTCAAAGCCCTCATTGCCGCTAATGTGACATTGGCCCAGCCGATTCCATACGAGCAGGTGGACGTTGAGCCGCTAGAGTCTGACCCTGAAGATTGACTAGGGTGACTCTGATTTTTGTTAAGCACCTTCCATGCATGGTTCTTGTAAATTTTTGTTAGTAGATTTGTGTTAATTTAAGGTAATTTTCATGTATAAAATGACTACTATCTGTACTCAATTTATTAATGAAAATTTCCTTTGCTTTTCAGTACTATCTGTGCTCAATTTTTGTTATTAATGAAGATTTTGCTTTTCACTACTTTGGGTAAAATGACTACTGTCTGTTGCACGTGCTAGCTATCGATTCAATAGGATGTAGGATCATGAGATGAGTAAATTAAACATCACTAAGTAGCTGCCGATTAGATAACCGCGTGTCTTGGCAATTTAGCCGTCTTTCAATTTTAGCTGAATGAATTCATGAATATGCCCTTGCCCGTTAATGAACTGGAACGCCGAATATCAGTGGCTCATGGAATGGCTGGGGCATATGAACCTATCGGCATAAGGCCTTGACATTTGGCCGATTAGATTAGCGAATCCTTAGCCGCTAAGATGAACAAATCTGCCCTTGCCCCAGTTATTGAACTAGAACACCGAATATCGGTGGCTCATGGAATAGTTGGGGCACATGAACCTATCGGCGCAAGGCCTTGACATTTGGCCAATTAGGTTAGCGAATCCTTAGCCGCTAAGATTAACGAATCTGCCCTTGCCCCAGTTAAGGAATGAACTGGAACGCCGAATGTCGGTGGCTCATGGAATGGCTGGGGCAAATGAACCCATCGGCGCAAGGCCTTGACATTTGGCGGATTAGATTAGTGAATCCTTAGCCGCTAAGATGAACGAATTTGCCCTTGCCCCAGTTACTGAACTGGAACGCCGAATATCGGTGGCTCATGGAATGGCTGGGGCACATGAACCTATCGGTGCAAGGCCTTAACATTTGGCCGATTAGGTTAACGAATCCTTAGCCGCTAAGATTAACAAATCTGCCCTTGCCCCAGTTAAGGAATGAACTAGAACGCCGAATATCGGTGGCTCATGGAATGGCTGGGGCAAATGAACCCATCGGCGCAAGGCCTTGACATTTGGCCGATTAGATTAGCGAATCCTTAGCTGCTAAGATGAACGAATTTGCCCTTGCCCCAGTTAATGAACTGGAACGCCGAATATCGATGGCTCATGGAATGGCTGGGGCACTTGAACCTATCGGCGCAAGGCCTTAACATTTGGCCGATTAAGTTAGCGAATCCTTAGCCGCTAAGATTAACAAATCTGCCCTTGCCCCAGTTAAGGAATGAACTGGAACGCCGAATATCGGTGGCTCATGGAATGGCTGGGGCAAATGAACCCATCGGCGCAAGGCCTTGACATTTGGCCGATTAGATTAGCGAATCCTTAGCCTCTAAGATGAACGAATCTGCCCTTGCCCCAGTTACTAAACTAGAACACCGAATATCGATGGCTCATGGAATGGCTGGGGCACATGAACCTATCGGCGCAAGGCCTTAACATTTGGCCGATTAGGTTAACGAATCCTTAGCTGCTAAGATTAACGAATCTGCCTTTGCCCCAGTTAAGGAATGAACTGGAACGCCGAATATCGGTGGCTTATGGAATGGCTGGGGCAAATGAACCCATCGGCGCAAGACCTTGACATTTGGCCGATTAGATTAGCGAATCCTTAGCTGCTAAGATTAATGAATTTGCCCTTGCCCTAGTTAAGGAATGAACTAGAACGCCGAATATCGGTGGCTCATGGAATACCGAATATCAGGGGCTCATGGAATTCGAGCATTGATGAGATCACCTTGGGAGTGCGGCCCCCGTAATCAATAAATGGGACGAGGGCTACGTGTGCGAGGGTGCGATTGTTGCGCTCAAATCCAACAAATTGGGAGAAGAAAAAAGAAGTGTGGACGACTACTGATGGCAAAAAGACTGTTCTTCAACAGCAGAGGGGAAAGTAGGACACTCGCAGAGCTAGACGCAGAGATGAACATGGGTGGCGAGCCTATGCGCACGGTGAGTAGGACGTCGAGGGAGCGTGAGAAACGCCAATCCCCACATCACCGAAATAGGTCGCCCATAAGGGAAAAATAGCAACGAGGTAAATCCCCTTGTTCGAGAGGTGAAACCAGTGCGATACCGTGCCCGTTGAGCTTTTCGGTGTTCGTTGGGAACAAACCGATGACGGAGGCGGATTCTATCATCCGCGACCCAAATGTAGCAGTCGAGTTTGCGCGACAGATTTTTCCGCCAGAAGTTTAGCAGTCCATGGTCAGCCGGGCTGATTACGAAGTCTTCTGGGAGGGCGTTCATGGAGCAGTAAAGGGTCTGTACACCTCCTATGAAATCGGCATGCGTCTGCGTGCCGCACGAAGAGAGATAAAGCAAAGGGATACCCGCATTCAAAGTTTGCAAGCCCGCACTAAGAAGGCCGAAAATGAGTTGAAGAGAGCTAGCACCTCTGAGACTCATTCGGTGAGTAAAGTGAATCTGATTGTTGCAGAGCGAGTAAATCGCCGAATCTTGGATCACGCGATCGCCGACTGAGATACGGCCAGCATGTTTGCAATTAAATCGGCGAAGGCTAGGTCCTACGAAAAAGGTTTTCATGACGGCCAAAAAATCGGAATAGACAAGACCAAGGAAAAACTAGCCGAGGAGGTCTGCCGATGCGAAAATCACGGATTTAAGCATGGACAGACCAAGGCACTCCAGGCCGCGGGCGTTGATCCGGCGTCACCCTTATATCAGAGTTATACTTTTCCGTTCGAGGCTTTCGAAGCCGAGAAGATCGATGACGAGGGCGGCGCTGAATAATTTTGATGTATTATTATACATATATTAGGGTTTTTTTTTTTTTTATGTAAAGCATGTATTTCTGATCTATTGAATAAAATGCATTATTTTGGATGTCGATATGTTATTTCAATCAATGCTTGCAGATTAAGTTGTCTACTATATGTTGATCACATCCACGAACGGCGCTCCGAATTCGGAGACTTATTTGGCCTAAACGTGTCATTCACGTAGGGCGCTCCAAATTCAAAGGCTTCTTTGTGTTGGCCCAAACATCATTCGCAAAGGGCACTCCGAATTCGGAGGCTTCTTCAGCCCAAACGTGTCATTCCCGTAAGGCGCTCCGAATTCAGAGGCTTCTTTGTGTTGGCCCAAACGTCATTCGCGAAGGGCGCTCCGAATTCGAAGGCTTATTCAGCCCAAGCATGTCATTCACGTAAGGCGCTCTGAATTCAGAGGCTTCTTTGTGTTGGCCCAAATGTCATTCGCGAAGGGCGCTCCAAATTCGGAGGCTTATGCGGCCCAAACGTGTCATTCACGTAGGGCACTCCTAATTCGGAGGCTTCTTTGTATTGGCCCAAACGTCATTCGCGAAGGGCGTTCCGAATTCGGAGGCTTCTTCGGCCTAAACATGTCATTCATGTAGGGCGCTCCGAATTCGGAGGCTTCTTTGTGTTGGCCCAAACATCATTCGCAAAGGGCACTCCGAATTAGGAGGATTATTCAGCCCAAACGTGTCATTCACGTAGGGTGCTTTGAATTCTGAGGCTTCTTCGGCCCAAACGCGTCATTCATATAAGGCGCTCCGAATTCGGAGGCTTCTTTGTGTTGGCCCAAACGTCATTCGTGAAGGGCGCTCTGAATTCTGAGGGTTATTTGGCCCAAACGTGTCATTCACGTAGGGCGCTCTGAATTCGGAGGCTTCTTCGGCCCAAACATGTCATTCACGTAGGGCACTCCGAATTCGAAGGCTTCTTTGTGTTGGCCCAAACGTCATTCGCGAAGGGCGCTCCGAATTCGAAGGCTTATTCGGCCCAAACGTGTCATTCCCGAAGGGCGCTCTGAATTCGGAGGCTTTTGAAACCACCTTAAATCAACAACCACAACTCACTGAGCAAGAGAACATTGCATTGAAAAAGGAAAGATATACATGGAGTAAAATCAAAACAAGCTATCGTGCCGTACAAGCTGACTTAATGATAAAATTTGCGCAAGTGTGTGGAATTCCACGGTCGTGGCAAGCTTCTTCCATCCATGTCTTTGAGCCGATATGCCCCTGTCCCTGCGATTGAGTCAATCTGATAGGGACCATCCCAGTTATGACCCAATTTTCCGTCAGTCGGATTCCTAGCAGTGGGAAGCACTTTCTTGAGGACTAATTCTCCTGGTGTATAACAGCGCAGCCGAACACATTGATTATACGACTTAGCGAGCTGTTGCTGGTACTGTGCCATGGATGCAAGGGCTTGGTCTCGGCGTTCTTCAATCAGAGTCAAGTCCAAGGCCAGCATCATGTCATTTCGGCCCATATCAAAAACTTTCGATTTCAAGGTTGGGAGGTTGATTTCCAGGGGGATGATTGCCTGGGTTCCAAATCATAGAGCAAATGGCATTTCCCTAGTGGATCGCCTCAGAGTAGTGCGATGAGCCCACAACACACTAGGCAACTCTTCGACCCATCTGCCTTTAGCTTTTTCCAGCCTTTTCTTGATGCCATCTAAAATAACCTTGTTGGTGGCCTCCGCTTGACCATTGCTCTGGGGGTAAGCTGGCAAGGAAAAGTAGGGCCGGATACCATAAGTGTCGCACAATTCTCAATACACGCCATAATCAAACTGGGTACCATTGTCAAAAACAAGTGCTCATGGTATGCTGAATCTTGTTATGATGTTTTTCCATACAAAATGCCTAACGTCGGAATCTCAAATATGTGTTAATGCCTCCACTTCGGACCATTTTGTGAAATAATCAGTTGCAACAATTAGGAACCGCCTGTCGCCCGGGGCCTGTGGTAATGGTCCTACGATATAAAGGCCCCACTAAGCGAACGGCCAAGGGCTAGTGATATAATTTAACTCCTCGACTGGCAGGTGAGTTAAAGGGGAAAACTTCTAGCATTAACCATATTTCTTGACATAACACTCGGCGTCGGTTCGCATGGTCGGCCAATAGTACCCCTGCGATACGGTGCGGTGAGCTAGAGATTGTCCGCCAGAATGGGCTCCACAACTACCTTTATGTATTTCAGAAAAAAGTTCCTTGACTTTATTCGGGTGAACACACTCTAAGTACGGCCCGGAGAGAGATTTTTTGTAGAGCTTCCCCTGCAGATCCAAATAGTATCGGAGGGCTTTGTTTCGGAGTTTGTGCGCTTCTTTCTTATCCGACGGGAGCTGTTCTGAAGATAGGAATGCGGCGATAGGGTCCATCCAACTCGGACCTGGTTTGATAATGTTGACCTGAACTGGTTCTAAAGAGGCAATGCTTGGCTCGGGGACAAACCCTACTTCAATTGTTCGCTTAATTTCTGAGTTGATAGCAGAGGCTAGGCAAGCCAGGGTGTCTGCATGCGTGTTCTGATCCCGGGTTATTTGATTCAGTTTGTGGTGATCAAATTTCGTGAGCAAAGAATTCGTTGTTTTCATATAGGCTGCCATGCGGTCATTTTTGGCTGCATATTCCCCTTTCAACTGGTTGATTACTAGCTTTGAGTCACAGAAAACAAGTAGACGCCGTGCACCGAGGTGAAGTGCATTTCGTAGGCCGGTTAATAGTGCTTCATATTCGGCATCATTGTTTGATGCATCGAATCCCAATTTGACGGCCTGTTCGATTATTGTCCCTTCAAGGGTCATGATTACTATGCCAGCCCCACTGCCACGCTAGTTGGATGACCCATCGCAATACATCTGCCAAACATCGCCAACATACATTCTCCAGTCGGGCTTAGTTTGCACTTGATTAGACTTAAAGTCAGCCAGGGATCCTGTGAACTCGGCAACAAAGTCGGCGAGCACTTGCCCTTTGATGGAAGTTCTGGGTAGAAACTGGATATCATACTGGCCGAGTTCAAGAGCCCATTTTGAGACGCGCCCAAACACCTCTGCGCTGCGGAGCACTGACTGGAGGGGATATTCTGTCAGCACCCCAATGGTATGCCCCTAAAAGAAGTGCATCAGTTTTCTTGCAGCCATGACGAGAGCAAGGATAAGCTTTTCTAATGGAAGGTAACGCGTCTTGGCATCGGCCATAGCTTTGCTCACATAGTAAACTGGTCGCTGCTCTCCTAGTTCTTCCTTTAACAATATGGTGCTGACCACCCGATAGGATACTGCCAGATACAAAATGAGTGGATCACCGGCTGCTGGTGTTGCCAAGAGTGGAACTGATCAGAGGTAAGATTTCAGGTCTTCCAAAGCGGCCTGGAACTCGAGAGTCCAATCAAATGCTCTACCTTGCCGAAGTGTATGGAAGAATTGTCAGCAGCGATCTGTGGAACAACTGATAAATTTGTTGAGCGCGGCGGCCATCCCCATTAGCTTCTGAACCTCTTTGATTGACCGAGGGGATCCAAGCTCTAGAATTGTCGTGATCTGCTTTAGGTTGGCTTCGATTCCGTAGTGGTTAATGATGTAGCCAAGGAATTTGCCGGAGGCGATGCCGAATGCACACTTAGAAGCGTTCAATTTCATCTTGTACTTTTGAAGAATGCCAAATGTCTCTAACAAATCGGCTAGATGGGAGTGCTTTTCCTTAGATTTGACCACCATATCGTCGATGTATACTTCCATGGTACGGTCGAGCTGTTCCTTGAACATGGAAGTCACTAGTCTTTGATAAGTTGCCCCCGCATTCTTCAGCCCAAAAGGCATGACCTTGTAGCAATAGGTTCCTCTTGGGGTGAGAAATGTGGTTTTTTCTTGATCCTCCAGATGCATGGCAATTTGATGATAGCCTCTGTAGGCATCCAAGAAGCTCATACGTTGATGATGTGTTGTTGCGTCTACGAGTTGGTCTATTCTAGGCAGGGGAAAACAGTCCTTGGGACAAGCTTTGTTCAAGTCCGTAAAATATACACAAATGCGCCAAGAGCCATTCTTCTTCTTTACGACCACAGTATTGGACAACCATGTAGGATAAGTTACTTCACGAACCGCCCCGGCGTCAAGTAACCTATCCACCTCTTCAACGACGGCTGAAGTATGCTCCGTGGCGAATTGTCGGCTTCTTTGAAGAATTGGCTTACATTTTGGATCAACGTTATAGCGGTGTTGGGCCACTGATGGATCTACTCCTGGCATCTCATATAGGGACCATGCAAACACATAAATATTGCCAAGTAAGAAGGCTACCAATTCCTGCCTTTCGACATTATCCAAGGAAGCGCCGATCATGAAGAACTTGTTAGGATTTGGTCAGTTTCGACCCCAATGCAGGGCTTTAGTTGCTTTTTCACTTGGGATCCTCCAATGTCTTCGAGATTGTCCCTATCCGGCACCTCAATTGAATGCACTTCCAGTTCCCTCGGTCTCTTTGTAGCTAGAAGATAGCATGCATGCGCCGACTTTTGAGAGCTGCAAATTTGTTCAATACCATATTCAGTCGGAAAACGGAGCAGTTGGTGGTAGGTGCTTGGCACGGCTTGCATCGTGTGCAACCAAGTTCTGCCCATGATCAGGTTATACGGCGAAGGGAGCTTAACAACTAGAAACTCTACGTCTACTGATTTGATTCCGGCCCATACAAGTAGTGTGATCTTGCCCAAAGGGTACTCCGGGTTAGCATTGAAGCCGAATAATGGATGATCAGCTGGAGATAGGTCCAAATCGGTAAAACCAAGTTTGACAAAAGTCTTGTAATACATTATCTCCAAAGTGCTGCCCTGGTCAATGAGAACACGCTCGATGGTGAATCTGCTTACACGTAGCTTGATGACGAGGGGATC
Organism: Camellia granthamiana; assembly: GCA_036172215.1. NCBI lineage: Eukaryota > Viridiplantae > Streptophyta > Magnoliopsida > Ericales > Theaceae > Camellia > Camellia granthamiana. The sequence goes on along the minus strand of CM069915.1, from coordinate 73,684,112 downwards.
AGTGTGGGGGTAGGTCACTCCAACTAAATCACTGTCATCGAAACTAATCCTTCCAGTGTCGTGTGGCCATTTCGCTGGCGTCATTGAGCTATGTGTGCTAGATGGCGACTAGATTATGTGCACCTCAGGTGGTGCCGGCAAGCTGTATATCATATGGATTACACCAAGACGAGGTGACTCCAGTCGTAGAGCTACTATATTTGTTGAATTGTTCTTTTAGACGTATTGCGTAAGACGGCCGTCTTGAACCAATTCTTCCAGGTGATCTTTTAAAGAAAAACAACTATCGGTGTCGTGACCATAGTCTTTATGATACTCACATCGTTTATCTTGTCTTCTCGCATCGGGGGGTCCCATCATCTTGGGCGGCCACTTGAAGAACGAAAGGTGTTGTATTTTCGACAAAATCTTATTGATCGGCTCTGTCAGCTCTGTGTATTTCTTGCCCGAACGCCTTGTGCGCCTGTTATCCACTTGGTATTGTTCATTAGCTCGTTGTGAACATTGGTCGACGCAAATCATGCCTTTTGTCTCGTTTGGATCGATTCCGCCGCTCGGGGCTTCTTGGAGGCACAGAGCTAATCGGCTGAACAACTCCCGACGTGGCCGTCTCAAGGGCTTTACGTCCGGCTTTGACTCGCCGGGTATCGTTCTCCACTTTGCAGTATTCTTCAACCTTCTTCATTAATGCTCAGATGGTTTTAAGGGGACGCCTGGTCAATGAACTGCGGAGGGGACTGTTAGGATGCAATCCCATTTCAAAGGTGGTGATGGCCATGGAATCATTGCAAGCATCATCAACCAAATTAAAGCATTCCCAATAGCGGGCTAAGTATTCACGAAGAGTTTCTTCCAGTTTAATTTGCATGGCCCAGAGAGAGTCAGCTTGCTTCGGCTATACCTCATTGGTGATGAATTTTGCCCTGAATGACTTTTGGAGTTGGTGGAAGCTCTTAATTGATGCCGGCTCCAATTTGTAGTACCACCTCACGGCTAGTGGTCCCAGACTGCTTGGAAATATCCGACACATGAGGGCTTCGTCGTCAGCATGGAGCGTCATCGCTTACTTGTAATGACGAATGTGATCAGTGGGGTCTGATTTTCCGTCATAGAGGGTGAACGACGATGCCTTGAATTTTTTGGGTGGCACAGCCCTGGCAATTCATCGCACGAATGGGTCATGTTTATCTTCCTCATCCGAATCATTGTTTTTCCTTCATCTATGTTGTACATATGGACTTTCCTCAGACGAGCTGGATACATCAACGCGCCCTTTTTTTCTGGGCTCCGGGGATGGTGAGTCTAAATCACTATCACTGTTACGTTTCTAAAGTCGACGTCGGCGACCATCCTTTTTTCCCGAAGGTCGACCCTGGTCTTGGCATGTGGCTTGTTGGGATTTCGCCACCTCCAGGGCCAAATCTTGGCGCAGGCGCTCATTCTCAGCCAGCACGTTCTCCAGCCGTTGTTCACTTTGCTTTGCCTGATCCATAATCGTCTGCATTGTCTCATGCATTGAAGTTGAGGGTTATGTTTGAGCTACCGAGTCAAAGTCCAAGGCACGTCGAGCAATATTCTCCGGTCCGAGCGTGTTTCTTGGAGTGAGGTCATCTCTTGGTGTAGTTTCGTCAGCGACTATCGGAGGATCTTCCGTTACGCCCGCCATGGTGTGGTGATGTGGTTTGGAAATACTCTTAGATCCTGAAGGACATTCCTGATCCTCTGATTGCCACCTGAAAAGGGATTAACATTCCGATCGAGGGTGCTGGAATTAGCACTCCGACGGACAAGTCAGTATATGTCTCACGTTTTTGTTTTTATGTCTTAAGCTTCTTGGGGTTATATCTCAATACCTTTCTTTGGCTGATGTTCCTCTATTTATATCTTGTTTTGGGCCCCAGGGTCCAGCCCACTCTTAATCTTTTGTACGTTTATTTATTCGGCCCTTGTTCAACTAGTTCTATGGCCGATTAGTTTATTCGGCTTTGGGATCGTCCAGGACGGTGCCGAATACAGTATTTATCCTGATTATCCTCTGATCCATTATTCGGCTCTCTCGCAAATACACCAAAATTATTCGGCGCCCACAATAATGAATGTTATTGTCTCATTATTATTTCTCCTTTCTTGTATGTGTATTGTGTGGTAGGAATGCCGAGGAGAACAAGAGATGGGTGGTTCTTTCCAGGGTGTTACAATTTATTAGGATTAGCATCATGTACTTGTGTTCACTATGCAAATTTGAATCTTAACCACACATGTGGTATAACACTTTCCAATCTAAACCACACATATGCATTTACTCTTTAGTGAGCTATATAATATATAATATGATGGTACAAACAAAATATAGAGATGCAAATACTTTTCTTGCTCTGTTCAAATAAAATACAAACTTCTTGCTCCATTGCAAATTGAAGTTGTGCTTTGCATTTTGCTGAACTTCCACACTACTGGTTTACAGTTAGTGATTAACTTTAAACCATATTTTAAATATGTTGTATTTATTTCACTCTCTTCTAAATTTTCATATTTTATTCTCTTTTCTAAAATCATTTATTATTGTTTCTCAATATTTTCCTTTCATTGTTACATATAACTTTATGTATTGCTCTATGTACTGTCATATCATATATTTAGATCAATCTCTTCAGATAAACTACTTTGGGTAATATAATTAGTTTTGGTATTTTATTTTAGAATGTGATCTGACAAAATGAATCAATTCAATTCTTTACATTTATATGATAAAGCTTTAAGGCACAATGGAAAAAATCAATCAATTGATTCAACAACTAGATGTTGTGGATGACTCTATCAATTATAGTAAGTGATTATACTTTGGAAAATTCACATATTCTTACTTATATTTGGGTACTACAGCATTACTACCAAAAATATATTGCAGTAAACATATAACAAAGTAGCAAAAAGTTCCCTACAAGTAACATTTACTTTTCCATAGAGGAACATCACATAATTTGGAGGAAAAAAAGGAGGCAAGAAGCATACACAAGTAAAAAAGAACTTTCACTCAATGAAGTTAATAAGTCAATTAAGTCAATTGGTATTAGGGATTCCTTTAGACAGTATAAAATTTACCTTATCATTACCTATGATGTTCTGACTCATTTAAAGCAATTGAGTGCATTTTTGGTAATCTTTGTCCCTTTGTGTGTCTTCTTCATTGTTAAACCTTTTGAAGCTTGTGTTGTTATCCAATCTACCTTGTGGTTGTTCCGTTAGGTACATCCTTGTGTATTCTGAGATGTCATTTTGCACTTTTGGGTGTTGGAGAGGAACGGAGAAGGTTGGCCAATGTTTTGGTAGTTCCTAGTCTCACTTTCAGGTTGAGACCCCTCGAGCAATCTTTTGGTCGCTTAAGCAATGAAATCGACCTTCCAGTACTTTGGTTTACAGTTTGAACTTTTGGGAGACTGAGTTATTCGCTCGAGCGAAGAATTCATTGCTTGAGAGATCTTTTGCAAACGAAATGGAGTTTCTAGGAGTGGGTGTTTTTTGCTCAAGCACAAGTTTCATCGCTCGAGCGGTCTGTCGACTACTAGCTGGGAAAATTGAGTCAAATTACTTCAAAAGTTGAGCCTTACTTACTTTTCCATCACTTTTCACTTCACACTCTCTCACTACATTAACTCTCACTCTATTTTCTCTCATCTCTCTCTATACTACAACAAAAGTAACCTATGGTGACGAAAACTAGTGAAAAAAATAAAATTCGTCACTAAATAAAAACAATTTGTGAGGAATTTATAAATTTTGTCACGTATAATAAAAAAAAATAAAAATGATAGGTGACAAAATTTATTTCGTCAATAAATACTTCATTTTAAGTGAGGAAAAATTAAGTTTCATCACTAAAAATTTTCTTGCTAATTTTTTTGGGTGGTGCCAAAATTTTGGGACTTTTGGTGAGAAAAAAATTTGTCACTAATTATAAAATTATTTGTGAGGAATATATTTTCGTCATCAAAACGTTTTAATATTTTTGATATCTTTTGGTGAGGAAATAATATTGTCACAAATTTTGGTGGGAAATTTTTGATATATTGAGCGGCAATAAAAAAAAAATAGCGTATTAATTTTTTTTTACCCTTTTTCTGTTTATCATCTCTCTCTCTCTCTCTCTCTCTCTCTCTCTCAAAATAGGGTATTAATTTGTCTTACCTCTTTCTTCTCCACCATGCCGATTGCCATCGTCGTCGCCTCTATTAGCCTTGCCGATCACTACTACCACTAGTAGCCTTGCCGGTAACCGCCACATCTTCTTCGCTCGGTGATTTGGTACGTGATTTCTCTTTGCTCTTTTTCTGGTGTCTCTTTCTTTTATTCTCTGTTTTGGTATGGTGACAAAAATTAGTGAAGAAAACAAATTTCGTTACTAAATAAGAATAATCCATGAAGAATTATAAATTTTGTCACGTATAATAAAAAAATAAAAATAATAGATTACAAAATTTATTTCCATCAATAAATACTTACTTTTAGGTGAGAAAAAAATGAAGTTTCGTCAGCTAAATTTTTCCCACTAATTTTTGTTGATGGTGCCAAAATTTTGAAACTTTTGGTGAGAAAAAAAATTGTCACAAATTATAAAATTATTAATGAGGAATATATTTTCGTCAACAATATATATATATATATATTTTGTTTTTGAGAAATTTGATTTTAAAATCATTTGGCGTGAAATATATTTTCGTCACTAATAATTTTTAATATTTTAAAAGATTTTAATAAGGAAATTATTTTATCACTAATTTTGGAGGAAAAATTTTGATATATTGAACGGTAATGAAAAATAGACTACAATTTTTTTTTCCCTTTTTTTTGTCCCTTTTTTTTTTGGCGGGGGGGGGGGGGGGTTGTGTTGATCAGTTTTCTCTCATTTTAGCACCCTTTGTCCTCCTCTAGCACTGCCGCCGACGTCGCCCGTTCTCCTCCTTCAGTGCCGTTGCCGACGTTGCATCTTCGAGCCCGTCTGCCCTTCTCCTTCAGTGTCGGGTGTTCTCTTTCATTACCTCTTCTTATTATTCGATTTCTCTAATTTTCTATTTTCAGGCATGGGTCCTCTCTCTCCCTCTCTCTCACTCAATTTCTCTATTTTTTTTAATCTTTGTTTTCCCTAATTTTCAGAATTAATGTTTTCCCTAATTTTTGAAACTAATGAGACACGCAGTGTACACATGATTCAGAATTACCTATTAGAAAGTTTGTTAATTTGTCTCGTCTAGTTTCTCCTTTAGGAGATTATATTGGTAAAATTTGTTGATGGTTTGTCACGATTCCTATTATCCCTTTAAAGAATGAGCCAGATCACTTATGTCGTGTTTGGTTGGAGGATTTGGATAGGGATTTGGAAAGGGAAAGGGAAAAGGTGTGTGAAACTAGGTGAAATATAGATATATTTTATTCACATTTCACCTAACTTTTCCCTTTCCCTTTCCAAATCTCTCCTCAAATCCCTTAACTAAACACAGCATTAGTGTTTTTCTTGTCTGGAACACGACTTAGAGCTGATCATTTAGTTGGTTTTGCAGATCTTTGAAATTGATACATAACTTTAAATAGGCTTGTTGTGGTGTATCAATTGTATTTTTAGATAAGTGTTGCATTTTAGATTATAATTCTTTCTTACTTAGATTTTTGTAGGAAGGCTGCCATCAAATATTGAGAATTTTGCAATCTTTTGACCAAACGATATTGATGTTATCCTCTCTGTTCAAGAAATGAGGAGATAAAAAGAAAAAAAAATGCTACTTTTAATTCCTGTTTCTAGAAAATAAACTGTCTATTGGGGCTTAATCTTTTCTTTTCCCTTATTATGTGCTTGCTTTTCCTTTGAAGTATGGATGGTCTTCTCTTTCTTTTTTGTTCTCTCTCTTATTATATCTTTTCCCCAAAATTGGATCAGTCTATGCATATGAATATGTTGGAGACTGATCGTCAATTGTTTATTTATATGCTTATTTTACCTTAAAATGTTTGTGTGCTTCCTTAATGGAGCAATGGGTTTTGTGGCAGCTAGAGGATTGTATTGAGTATCCTTTTTTCTACATCGGGGTCACAAAAAGAAGGAAATGCTCTGTGGGTTTGGAGAAGGTGAGATAGGTAACATCCTTGGTATTCCATGAAGTAACAGGGTAAGTTAACTTCCTTCTCATTTGTATTCTGCATTTTTTGGTTTATCGAACATTTGCAGTAATATTTTTTAAATGGGCCACATTGTTTAGTTGTTCTACTAGATGACAAACACATGCTACAGTTTTCTAATGTTTGAATAATTCATGGGCAGCCAAATGAAATTCTATTCTGAACATACAGATCGTCAAAGGTGTGAGGGAAATGCTTGGGACTACAATGAAAGGCTAGTGCCTATTTATTTATTTATTTTTATTACCATCTCTTCAGCTCCTGTCCTGTGATGTTCTATACTTTTGGTATAAATGTTTGTTATTTTGTTTTCTGTCATTACAGATACACTTCAGTCAAGTAGTAAAAATATGTGGTCTTCAGGCAAAGTGAAAAAAAATCTTCCCTTTTCAAGGCTCTGTAAAATTTGTACAAACTACATGTCGAATATCTGTTAATGGGACTTCATCAATGACTAAAGAAAATGTGTCTTCGAGCTTTTTGAGGGACAATAAGTTGGTTCCTGATTCAGATCCCCCAACCATCAAAGATGTTGAGCTTTTATACCAATTCTTTGATTAGAGGTTTCCAAATTTGACATTCTCTTAATCAATAATGCAGTTCAGAACTATGTGTATGTTTCTTTCTAGGTTCTGTTGTATTGATTCTGTACTTATTGTGCAGTACCTGTGGGGAAGTGGTTTGGAAATACTCTTCAGATCCTGGGAGACGCTCTTGATCCTCAGCTAGTCACCTGTAAAAGCACCAACACTCCGGTCGGGGGTGCCGGGGTTAGCACTCCGACGGGCAAGTCAGTCTCAATGGTCAAGAAAGCTTGTTTACTAAGTTAAGTGGAGTTATTCTTACATACCTTTCTAAATCTGAAGCTCTTGTATTTATACTCATTCTCTAGACCTCGGGTCCAGAGCCCACTTTTTACTTATTATCCTTTTGTTTATTCCTACATACATCTCCCCGTATATTCGGCGATCTCAATGTATTCGGCATCTTAATTGATTAGCACGGAGCCGAACAGTCTCTGACTTCTGGAATATATCCCTTCTAACTCTTCAACTTATTCGGCTCCCACAATTGCCCCCCAAGCATTTTCCCAACATATGTTGGTTGGAGTGCTTGGTTCCGAATTTTGAATACTCAGAACCAAAATTTTGGTGGTTGGGCCTACGAAGCACACGTCTAAGCACACCCCCTTTTTGGTTGTCGTACCGACTTCCCGCCTCTTCGTACATACCTATTCATTGCGATTTTAAAGATTGGCGTCCCTTCGGATTCGCATTCTGTGATACTGGTCGCTGGGTTGCCTTTTGGGTCGTTCTTGTAATTTTATCTCCTCCAATATCTTCTTCATCCTCTGTAAGTTATCCACTTCTTTGCTTCGAGAATTATTCCCAGTTTATTCTTTGGCACATCTGTGTCAACTGTAGGGTATGGCGAAACATTTGAAAGACCTCCTCTCATCGGATCGAATTGCTGGTTTTAGACGCCATTTTTCTATTCCTGATGACGTCCGTCTGTCACTTTTGGCAGACGGCACCCTTGACATGGCGAGGGAGGACGAAACCACGATCGTCTTTCCTCTCTTGTCAATCGCAGAGGGTGGAGTCCGCTTCCCTCTACACCCATTCCTAAGGGCTGTGCTTCGCCATTGGGATTTAATCCCTTCTCAACCTAACGTGAATTTCTTTAGAATTATAATGGGGATTGTAGCGCTGAATCTTCGTCTTGGAATTAACCTTGGCATTCCAGCTATCCGGCACTGTTATGCCTTGGCTAAGTCTTCCGGTCGGCAAGGGCGTTATTTCCTTAGAGCTAAGGACACCGATCATCAACTAATCACTATGCTTTCCAGCTCGGGGAAAAGAGTTGATGATGTTATGGTCGTTGTCCAGGGTAACTGGGGATTTGGCGAAGGGGAGGATCGTGTTGACCCTATTCCCAGATGGAGGGGTGAGCCAGGTCGCCGAGTATTTCCTTGTTTTTGTTGTGTGTTCATTTTTATTGTGAAACCTATTCCATTGAAATCTTGCGGCTTTGTCTCGTGCAGGGAGGGGTTTGAAAAAAGTACTATCTTTAACCCAGGATGCCGTTCTTTCAGATATTAGGGTTGCTCTCAGGTATTTCGGCCGTCGAAGCCTTCAGAAACAGGGGAGGGCGGCTCACATTCTGCTTTGTTACGAGCCGACATACACAACCTTCTCGGCGGCGAATAACATACCGATTCCGAAGGGCGAAGATTCCCTTACCGCTCTTATTCTGTCCGACTTCAAAAACTTGAGGCAGGTAGGCTTTGAAGGGTCCGATTCGGAGCGAAATGAGGTAGCTGATATTACCGAATCAGATCAATCCAAGACCCACTCTGAGGAGGTATTGGATTCCGCCGATCCTCCGTTTACATCGGGACCAGAGGATCTTCCTTCTGCCGACGTTCTTCAACGCTTAGAGGATCCTCCCGTCATAGACTCCGCGGGTATGGCTGGATTGAGTCTGACAAAACTTGCCAAAAAGGCGAATGCGGAGAGGTTAGCCGCACAGCGAAGAGCGGAGGGCCTTTCGTCTAAAATGCCGCCCGCCACCGGATCTCGACTCCCCCTCCCTGTTGCCGAATCAGAGTCCTTAGGGGTTGTAGCGGAGGAGGAAAAAGGTCAGAGTGCCGAATCTCCGTTGGCCGGGGAGGTCGGCCAAAAAGTTGGGGAAAAGGCAGAGAAACGCTCTGTTGACCTCAAGGCCGGTTCAGACGAACAAGGTGGTAAGCGTCCTCGATTGGAGGGATCTAATGAGGTTGTTCCTTTTGTCATTCGTCCAATGGTAAAGGATATGCCGGTTCCCTCTAACGCTTCGGCGCTTAAAGATCCAGAAGTCGCATTCGGTGTGGCTACGTCTGTGTCATTGCCGTCTGATATGGAGGCTTTCCGAGTTGAACCAGATCTGAATGCGACAGCATTAGCCGCGCAATCGGCACTTCTGGTACGTATTCTGACTTTTCTTCACTTTATCTGAGTGCTATTGAGGTTATGTTTTTGGGTTCTTCCTTTGCAGACCGTCGGAAGGATAGCCGATATGGGACGTCGGCATCTCGACGCCGTGAAACAGATTGGCCGCTTACGAAAGCAAGTGGAGGGCCAGAGGAAGAGGGCCGAGGATGCAGTTTTGAGAGCGAACCAGGAAACTTCTCGGGCCGAGGCCGAGGTAGAGAAGGCCCGCATTGCAGATCAATCCTGAGCGGACGCCGAGAAGAAGGCGGACGCGAGCGAAGCGGCACTGAGATTGTCCCAGAAGGCGGTTGCCAGTCTGGAGGCTGAGTTGGCTGAAATGAAGGCGGCTGCTTCCAAAGTATTCGAAGCCGGGAAAGATGCTGGGCTCGCCGAATATGTGGACCAAGTCCCTCGGTTCGAAAACAGGGGGTTCAAACATGGCTGGCGCAAAGCCCTTGCTGCAGCTGGAGTTTCACTGACTATGCCAGTGCCGTATGAGCAAGTGGATGTCGAGCCGTTGGAGACTGATTCCGAAGGCTGAGCTGGGCATTTGACTGTTAGGATTTCACAAATGTATTAGGATTTCACAGATGTATTGTTACAATTGTTTTGTCAGACATTTTTGTCCGGGCTTGTAGCTCATTTATTTTGCATATATAAAATGTCATGAGTTGTGCTCAATTTTGCTGGTGAAGAATGATATTACTTAATTTTAAGCCCGGAGGATCAGATTAAGGAATCTTCTCTTGCCTTAGGCAGGGCACGAGCCCGCGAAGCCAAATGAGCCGATGGCGCTTGAAAATATAGCCGACTAGATTAATGAATCTGCCCTTGCCTTAGTCAGGGCACGAGCCCGCGAAGCCAAATTAGCCGATGGCTTTGAATCGTGGGCTGGCTGAGGCATAAATTATTCGGCGATATCGCTTGAAAACATAGCCGACTCGATTAATGAATCTGCCCTTGCCTTAGTCAGGGCACGAGCCCGCGAAGCCAAATGAGCCGATGGCTTTGAATCGTGGGCTGGCTGAGGCATAAATTACTCGGCGATATCGCTTGAAAATATAGCTGACTAGATTAATGAATCTGCCCTTGCCTTAGTTAGGGCACGAGCCCGCGAAGCCAAATGAGCCGATGGCTCTGAATCGTGGGCTGGCTGAGGCATAAATTACTCGGCGATATCGCTTGAAAACATAGCCGGCTAGATTAATGAAGTTGCCCTTGCCCCAGCGGTCTTAGGTTAACCGGCAATAGCGCTTGAAATATAGCCGACTAGATTAATGAATCTGCCCTTGCCTTAGTCAGGGCACGAGCCCGCGAAGCCAAATGAGCCGATGGCTTTGAATCGTGGGCTGGCTGAGGCCTAAATTACTCGGCGATACCGCTTGAAAATATAGCCGACTAGATTAATGAATCTGCCCTTGCCTTAGTCAGGGCACGAGCCCGCGAAGCCAAATGAGCCGATGGCTCTGAATCGTGGGCTGGCTGAGGCATAAATTACTCGGTGATATCGCTTGAAAACATAGCCGGCTAGATTAATGAAGCTGCCCTTGCCCCAGCGGTCTTAGGTTAACCGGCAATAGCGCTTGAAATATAGCCGACTAGATTAATGAATCTGCCCTTGCCTTAGTCAGGGCACGAGCCTGAGGAACCGAATGAGCCGATGGCTCTGAGTCGTGGGCTGGTTGAGGGGCACCCGACGTTTGGCGCTCAGTCTCTCTGACGTTTCCTCGGGGGAGCTGCATGTACCCCAGAATAAATGGGCGAGTTCATGCCAACAACTCGACTCACTTCCATTCAGGCTTGATCCAAATCTGGCAGGGGCCAACATTGGCTGGGTTTAGAGGTCAAAATGAAACGCGGAAGCGAGCCTATTCACACGGGAAAAAGAGCATCCATGGATCGGGAAAAACAACACCCCCCTAGTCGTCGAAGCAGATCACCCCGAAAGGACGGACAACGGGGAGATTCCCCGTGCCCACGACCGCAAGTTGAGCCTGACGCGGCGCCACGACCGTTGAGTTTTGCGGTTCTTGTGAAGAATAGGCCAATGACAGAGGCGGATTCGATAATTAAAGACCCAGATGTGGCAGTCGAGTTCGCTCGGCAGATTTTTCTGCCGGAGGTCCAACAGTCGATAGTCGGGCGTCGAGATTTCGAAGTATTTCGGGATGGCATACATGGGGCTGTCAAGGGACTGTATAGCGCTTATGAAGTCGGGATGCGTCTGCGCGAAGCCCGACGTGAGAGTGAGAGAAACAACGAAAGGAATCGTAGTCTGGAGGCTCGCGCGAAAAAGGCTGAGAGTGAGCTTCGGGAGCTGAAGAGTGTTCGAGCGGCCGAGTCGGTGGTGGCCGGTCAAGCGAAAAGCATGGGGGAGAGAGCGAAGCGAGAAGCCTCGGGTTATGAAAGAGGATATTAGGATGGCTTGAAGGCCGGGATCAAGAAGACCAAACCAGACCTAGCTGAGAAAGTCTGCCGATGCGAAAATCGTGGTTTCAAGCATGGCTGGATCAAGGCCCTTCAAACCGTGGAAGCTCTTGGACAAGTGGGCATAAATTCGGCTTCGCCCTATATCATCGGCATTACCTGCCGTATCCCGAATTCGAAATTGAGAAAAGCGACGACGAAGACGCCGACTTAGTGGGCCATAATGTTGAAACAGACTTAGCTGTGAATAAATAGAATTACTTTATCAAATGTTTGAAATGTTTGGCAGCTTTTGAATAAATAGAATTTCTTTATTAGCGGCTTTTGAAATGTTTTGCGCGTAATTAAACGCCTTATCTCAATTTATTGTCAGCTTTTGTATGGCGTGACGTAAACGTTCGAATATGCGTCGATTGGCTCCAATTAGGAACCATATAGTTGGTCAGTTAAATCGTGATCCCCACGGAGGACGTTCCGAATCCGGAGACTTATTCGGCCCTGAGATGTCATTCACCCCAAGGGCGCTCCCAATCCGGAGACTTATTCAGCCCTGCGATGTCATTCACCCAAAGGGCGCTCCGAATCCGGAGACTTATTCGGCCTGGGATGTCATTCACCCAAAGGGCGCTCCGAATCCGGAGACTTGTTTGGCCAATCGTGGTATCCACGAAGGGCGCTCCGAATCCGGAGACTTATTCGGCCCTGGGATGTCGTTCACCCGAAGGGTGCTCCGAATCCGGAGACTTGTTTGGCCAATCGTGGTATCCACGAAGGGCGCTCCGAATCCGGAGACTTATTCGGCCCTGGGGATGTCGTCACCCGAAGGGCGCTCCGAATCCGGAGACTTATTCGGCCCTGGGATGTCATTCACCCGAAGGGCACTCCGAATCCGGAGACTTGTTTGGCCAATCATGGTATCCACGAAGGGTGCTCCGAATCCGGAGACTTATTCGGCCCTGGGATGTCATTCACCCAAAGGGCGCTCCGAATCCGGAGACTTGTTTGGCCAATCGTGGTATTCGAATCCGGAGACTTATTCGGCCCTGGGATGTCGTTCACCCGAAGGGCGCTCCGAATCCGGAGGACTTGTTTGGCTAATCGTGCTATCCACGAAGGGCGCTCCGAATCCGGAGACTTATTCGGCCCTGGGATGTCGTCACCCGAAGGGCGCTCTGAATCCGGAGACTTATTCGGCCCTGGGATGTCATTCACCCAAAGGGCACTCCGAATCCGGAGACTTGTTTGGCCAATCATGGTATCCACGAAGGGTGCTCCGAATCCGGAGACTTATTCGGCCCTGGGATGTCATTCACCCAAAGGGCGCACGGAATCCGGAGACTTGTTTGGCCAATCGTGGTATCCACGAAGGGCGCTCCGAATCCGGAGACTTATTCGGCCCTGGGATGTCATTCACCCGAAGGGCGCTCCGAATCCGGAGACTTGTTTGGCCAATCGTGGTATCCACGAAGGGCGGTCCGAATCCGGAGACTTATTCGGTCCTGGGATGTCATTCACCCAATGGGCGCTCCGAATCCGGAGACTTGTTTGGCCAATCGTGGTATCCACGAAGGGCGCTCCGAATCCGGAGACTTATTCGGCCCTGGGATGTCGTTCACCCGAAGGGCGCTCCGAATCCGGAGACTTGTTTGGCCAATTGTGGTATCCACGAAGGGCGCTCCGAATCCGGAGACTTATTCGGCCCTGGGATATCGTTCACCTGAAGGGCGCTCCGAATCCGGAGATTTGTTTGGCCAATCGTGGTATCCACGAAGGGAGCTCCGAATCGGAGACTTATTCGGCCCTTAAGAAGCGTATGAACTGAGGCATAAAAACGAGAAACTTTTGCATTTCAACCGAGTATGTACAAGTACCAAGCCCACAAATCGGGTCATTGGTAAAATTTTCGTAAATGCGTTGAATTCCAAGGCCGTGGCAGGCTTCTTCCTGACATGTCCGAGAGCCGATATGCCCCTGTTCCTGCAATGGAGTCTACTTGATAGGGGCCGTCCCAGTTCGGACCCAGCTTTCCGTCGGCCGGTCTTCGGTCGGCTGGAAGTACTTTCTTCAGGACCAGCTCTCCTGGAGTGTAACGGCGCAACTGAACTCGTTGATTGTACGACTTAGCGAGCTGCTGCTGATACCGTGCCATGGAGGCCAGGGCGCGGTCTCTTCGTTCCTCAATTAGATCCAGGTCTAGGGCGAGCATCATGTCATTTCGACCCGTGTCAAAGGCTTGCGATTTCAAAGTCGGGAGGCCGATTTCCATGGGTAAGATTGCTTGGGTTCCGAAGCATAGAGCAAACGGCGTTTCTCCGGTGGACCTCGGTGTTGTGCGATGCGCCCACAATACACTCGGCAATTCTTCGACCCATTTGCCTTTAGCTCTTTCTAGCCTCTTTTTGATGCCGTCCAAAATGGTTTTGTTGGAGGCTTCGGCTTGACTGTTACTCTGGGGGTACACGGGCGTAGAGAAGTAAGGCACGATACCGTATTTGTTGCACAGTTCTCGGTATACACCGCAATCGAACTGGGTGCCATTGTCTGAGATGAGAGCTCTTGGAATGCCGAATCGCGTAATGATGTTTCTCCATACAAAGCGCTTTATGTCGGCATCTCGTATATGTGTTAAAGCCTCCGCTTCGACCCATTTTGTGAAGTAATCTGTTGCTGTGATTAAGAATCGCTTGTTTCCTGGGGCCCTTGGCAACGGTCCTACGATATCAAGTCCTCATTGAGCAAACGGCCAGGGACTGGTGATAGAGTTCAACCCTTCGGCGGGCAAATGGGTTAGTGGGGAGAACTTTTGGCATTGTTCGCATTTTTTAACATAATTTTCTGCGTTGGCTCTCATTGTCGGCCAATAATACCCCTGTGTTATAGCTCGATGGGCCAGGGAGCGTCCGCCAGAGTGGGCACCACAACTGCCCTCATGTATCTCAGTTAGAAGCTCCTCCACTTTATCCGGGTGTACGCATTCCAAATAGGGACCGGAGAGGGACTTTTTATAAAGCCTTCCTTGTGGATCCAGATAATATCGCAAGGCCTTATTGCGCAGCCTGTGTGCTTCTTTTTTGTCCTCTGGGAGTTGTTCAGAAGAGAGGAATCCGGCAATGGGGTCCATCCAGCTTGATGCGGATTCTATAACGTTGACGTGGGCTTCCTCCGAAGGGCCAATACTCGGCTCCGGGATGAAACCTACTTCAATGGTTCGTTTGAGCTCAGAATTGATGGCGGAGGCTAGGCATGCCAAAGCATCTGCATGTGTGTTCTGATCACGTGTTATTTGGTTCAGTTCGTGATGGTCAAACTTCATTAGCAAAGAGTTGGCCGTTTTCATATAGGCCGCCATACGGTCGTTTTTTGCAGCGTACTCCCCCTTTAGCTGGTTGATTACCAATTTTGAGTCACAAAACACTAGCAATCGCCGAGCGCCGAGAATATGTGCATTTCGTAGACCGGCTAAGAGGGCTTCGTACTCGGCCTCGTTATTTGATGCTTCGAAGCCAAGCTTGACGGCCTGCTCTATTACTGCGCCGTCGGGAGACATGATTACTACACCTGCGCCACAGCCCCGTTGGTTAGACGATCCATCACAATATAGCTGCCAAATATCCCCGACATAAATTCTCCAGTTCGGCTTTGATCGAACTTCAGCCTTTGGAAGAACGTCGGCGGGTTTAAGGTCGGAAAGCCCGCCTGTGAATTCGGCAACAAAGTCGGCCAGCACCTGTCCCTTGATTGCGGTTTTGGGTAAAAACTGAATGTCATATTGGCCGAGTTCAAGAGCCCATTTTGAAACACGTCCTGATGCTTCTGCACTCCGTAGTACTGACCGGAGGGGATAATCTGTTATCACCCTAATGCTATGTCTCTGGAAGTAGTGCATCAGTTTTCTTGCTGCCATGACCAAGGCTAGGATGAGTTTTTCCAGAGGAAGATAACGTGTCTCGGCGTCGACCGTTGCCTTGCTCACGTAATACACTAGCCGTTGTTGCCCTTCCTCTTCTTTTAATAGTACGGCGCTGACGGCCCTATCGGACACTGCCAGATACAAAATGAGGGGATCACCGGCAGCGGGTGTTGTCAAGAGAGGTACCGACCGGAGGTAAGTCTTGAGCCCGGTGAAAGCTGCTTCGCACTCGGCAGACCATTCAAAAGCTTTGCCTTGACGTAGCGTCTGGAAGAATTGTCTGCAGCGGTCTGTTGATCGACTGATGAATCTATTGAGTGCAGCGGCCATCCCCATCAACTTTTGGACTTCTTTCACTGATCGGGGGGAACCGAGTTCCAAGATCACTGTGACTTGCCTCGGGTTGGCTTCGATTCCACGGTGGTTGACGATATATCCCAGGAATTTGCTGGAGCCGATTCCAAACGCGCACTTGGAGGCGTTCAGTTTCATTCTATATTTGCGCAAGATGCCGAATGTCTTCTCTAGATCGGCTATGTGATCCTGTTCTTCTTTGGACTTGACCACCATATCATCGATGTAGACTTCCATAGTGTGGCCGAGGTGTTCTTTGAACATAGCGGTGACCAGTCTTTGGTAAGTTGCCCCTGCATTCTTCAGTCCAAAAGGCATAACTTTGTAGTAGTAGGTTCCTCTTGGGGTGAGGAATGCAGTTTTGTCCTGGTCATCCGGATGCAGGGCGATCTGATGGTAGCCTCTGTAAGCATCGAGGAAACTCATGCATTGGTGGCGCGCCGTTGCATCGACGAGTTGGTCGATTCTGGGTAAGGGAAAGCAGTCCTTGGGGCAAGCTTTGTTCAGGTCCGTGAAATCAACGCACACTCGCCAAGTTCCATTTTTCTTCTTCACAACCACTGTGTTGGAGAGCCAAGTGGGGTAGGTGACTTCTCCAATTGCCCCGGCGTCAAGCAGTCTGTCGACTTCTTCTATAATGGTAGCAATGTGCTCTGTGACGGACCAATGGCCTTTCTGAATGACTGGCTTACATGTGGGGTCGACGTTCAGGTGGTGTTGTGAAATTGATGGGTCTATACCTGGCATCTTGTACGGAGACCACGCAAAGACGTCGAGGTTGGCGAGCAGAAAGGAGATCAGCTGCTGTCTATCGGCTTGATTTAAAGAGGTGCCGATCATGAAGAACTTTTCCGGGCTTCCATCGATGCCAACTCGGTCTAGACCTTCTGTGGCCTTTTCGCTTGGCTGACGCCCGACGTCATCCAGGATTTCCCGATTGGGTACCTCAACGGAGTTTACCTGCAATTCTTTTGGCATTTTGGCGGCCAGGAGGTAACATGCCTGTGCCGATTTTTGGGAGCCCTGGATCTGCTCAATGTCGTGTTCCGTTGGGAAACATAACAATTGATGGTAGCTGCTTGGGACAGCCTGCAAGGTATGCAACCACGATCGCCCCATGATGAGATTGTACGGCGATGGCAGCCGGACGACCAGGAATCCTACATCCACCGTTCTGGAACCCGCCCGAACGGGCAGGCTGATCTTTCCTAGTGGGTATTCGGGATTGGCATTGAAGCCGAACAGTGGATAGGGAGCCGGAGTCAGGTCCGATTCGTTGAACCCGAGTTTGATGAAGGTTTTATAATACATAACCTCCGAAGTGCTGCCCTGGTCGATAAGAACGCGTTCGACGGTGAACCGGTTTACACGTAGCGCGACAACTAATGGATCGATGTGAGGGAGTGTTACGCCGATCAAATCAGAGTCGTCGAAGGTGATGCTTGGCGATTCTCGGGGTCGCTTTGCTGGCGTGAGTTGTTGCTGGGGGCCTGGGAGGGACTGGATTGCATGTACGGCCGGGGCTTTCGGCAGGCTGTATATCATATGGATGTTATCATGCGGAACGCTCTGCTGGAGACGTTCGTCTTTTGTCAACTCCTCAAAGCAATCGGCTGGAGCACGACGAGCGTCGGTGTTTTGCTGTCGGGCCCGAGACCATAGATCGCCTGCCCTTGGGGGTCGCTCAGGAACTTGGCGCGCTGTTTGTTTGGACTTTGGTATTTCCAAGGCCAGATCGCGGCGGAGGCACTCGTTCTCAGGGATGATGTTGTCTAAACTGCGTTTGGTCTGTTTGGCTCGTTCCATGATGGAGAGCATCGTCTCCTGTGCTGAAGCCGTTGGTGAATCGACATTCAAGGCACGCCTTGCAGAGATGATTTCCTTCTCGAGCGTATTTGCCGGAGTGAGGTCGACTCTCTGTGTGATCGCGTCGATGGCTATCGGAGGATCTTGAGTCACGCCTTCCATGGATGTACTCGAGTATTCCCACAGACGGCGCCAATTGTGGGGAAGTGGTTTGGAAATACTCTTCAGATCCTGGGAGACGCTCTTGATCCTCAGCTAGTCACCTGTAAAAGCACCAACACTCCGGTCGGGGGTGCCGGGGTTAGCACTTCGACGGGCAAGTCAGTCTCAATGGTCAAGAAAGCTTGTTTACTAAGTTAAGTGGAGTTATTCTTACATACCTTTCTAAATCTGAAGCTCTTGTATTTATACTCATTCTCTGGACCTCGAGTCCAGAGCCCACTTTTTACTTATTATCCTTTTGTTTATTCCTACATACATCTCCCCGTATATTCGGCGATCTCAATGTATTCGGCATCTTAATTGATTAGCACGGAGCCGAACAGTCTCTGACTTCTGGAATATATCCCTTCTAACTCTTCGACTTATTCGGCTCCCACAGTACCAAACTTGTCGTTTTGACTAGAGCTGGAATAAGCACAGAATATGGAATTCCTGATTATAGAAGGTTCTGTTTCCAATTTTTTAAAGTTTACGTGGAGCATATTAGTCCCTCAAAATTTTGATTGCAACCTCCAATCATAATTTACTTGTAAAAGTATGTCTCAGTGAAGATGAATTTCGCAACTGTAAGCTTCTGGTAATTTTACTAATTAATAATCGGCATTCTGATTATTTTCTAGATATGAATTGTATTTCTAAATGTTAGTTTGAATTTTATTGGATCTTGTATATTTTGCCACTATGGCAACCAAAAAGTGCTTGCAGGTTGTCGCAAAAGCAAAATTTGTAAATCATTTTCAATAACTTTTGTTCTGTATTTATTCCTTACTGGATTTGTATATATTTTAGAATGCCGCATTTTGGTTGGCAGTAGTTGACTAGGTTTACCTTTGCCTTCTATCTTAATGTGTAGCATGTGGGCCTTCTTCACCATCAAAGGTTTTCTTTCACTATGTCTTGTTATCGAATTTATTTGTTTTCCTTCTGAATCAATTGTGTATGGGTCTTCTTATTGATTACCATCATTATCTAAAAAGAATATAATAGAATTTCTATTGCTTATTTGGTTTTTGGGGTATTTAAACCTAAAAGAGTGTTCATGATTTGATATTCGGAGTACTTTCTAACATAGCCATTGAATTCTCAAGATTGAGCCAACCACCCAACACGCTACTTCTAGTACTTAATGCACTGTTAAATTTAGAGTTTGCAACATAATTGTAACAACCCTCACTTTACTCTAGTCATGCTTGCATATATTACACGATCTTGTCTTGATATGTTGCATTGCAAAACCCTGATTTGTCTTGCATAAGTGTTACTTGCATGTTATGTTCCTTGTTTGGTGTGTGCTTCAGCCGAGGTCATCTTAAGCCTAGGTCGCTCCTTTGATACTCTTACACCTAGAACCATCTTGGAATCTCTTTGGTTGACCTCCACTCGCACCCTGACATATTGGCCGAGATGTCATTATCTAGGCCAAGGTGTTCATCACCAAGGCCGAGATGTGTATTATCTAGGCCGAGATGTTATCCTTGAACCCAAGTGATCTTGTTCCTGGACTGGTATGACCTAGACCGAGGTGTGGCACATCTAGGCCGAGGTGTGGCACAGCTAGGCCAAGTGTTGTCCTTCCTAGCCGAGATCATTGAGACCTTACTTGCCAAAGCCTCGTTCTTAGTCGAGATTGTTACTTGCCGGAGTACCTTTGCCACTTAGCTTGTTGAACACACCTTGTCATAGTCTTGTCTTTTCAATCAGTCACCTTTTTGGATAGGGCCAATCAACCGTTGCCACATGTCCGAGCTGAGTGTTAAGTCAGCCGGCAAGCCTAGAAATGTATCGTTTTGTATCATATCTTTGTTCTTGAGGAGAGAGAAGCTCTAGGAGAGGAAGAAGGAGTTTTCAGTGAGAAAGTAGACTTCCAAGCTTGATCGTTGAAGTTTAAACCGTTAGATTCGAGTTTTGAGGTTAGAATCTTAATCTACTTTTGTTGTTCTTATGGATCATCTAACTGCATTGCATGATCGAACCTATTCCGTGTGCCATGCATTGATTTAAAGTTGGTTTTAGAAAGAGAAGTTAGTGTTCATGTGTTCTTGAAGAAAAGCCTTGTTTGATTCGAAAGCTTGCATCAAGATTCATGTTTTTGTGTTTGTTTTCCTAAGATCTTCAGGTATGGGTACCCAGGTCCATGTTTTCAAACTCATAGTATGAAATCTCAGATTTTGTAATGACAAGTAATGATCTTTGCATTCATCTTCTTCATGTTCGTCATGTTCTTCAAGAAGAGGGAAACCCATATTTTTCCCGACTTCATTTCCTTGAATGTGGCCATCGGGACCTCACCTCGGCGAGGAGGTGTGGGACCTCGGCCAAGACCTAGTTGGTGCCCAGCATGTTCTCCCGAGATGAGAAACAGTGTTTTGTTTTGATTTGACTTAGTTTTGAAGAATGCCGAGATCATTTGTATGCATGTGAAGCTTGTTTGAAAGTGCATTCAATAAACTTGCCATGTGTTTGTAGGACTTGGACTCGCCTCGACCCCGACGTTTGAAGAACTATGTGAGTGGTATTTTTAATAAAGATATGTTATAAAGCTTTGATAAAACCTTGCTTTGCCTCGTTCGAAAAGTATTTGAAAGCATGAATGATTATTCCTAGTTGCAATAAATATTATCTTGTTTTGATGACATTCTTGACAAGTCCGTATATGCTAGGGGACTATAAGCATTCGTAGCACAACCCTTTGGAAGTCCGTATGTGCTAGGGGACTATAAGCATTCGTAGCACAACCCTTTGGAAGTCCGTATGTGCTAGGGGACTATAAGAATTTGTAGCACAAGTCCTTAGTGTCCGGGGACTATAATGCAACGACACCATTGATTGAGATATCTCCCTTGTCTTGCCTTGCCACCGACGGTTTTATCGCGTGGGTTTGTTTGTCCGGAATGTCATCCCTTGTAGTATATTGATGCTAGTAAGCGTACCTTGAAGTTTTGAAAGATTTGATAGATGGACTTGGTTCATCTCTTGACTTTGCACTAGATATGTTATGTATTGCTTTGTTAAAGATCTTGAATATCAGTCATGCAAAACCCCTTTATTATTTATGCCATTCACTGAGTATCCAAGCTCACCCTCTATATATATATGTAGGTGATGAGCAGGACGGCGGCGACGCCTAGACGTGTTTGCCGATGTTTTTGCCGATGTGTTTTTGGATTCATGTTTTGCAATATCTTGAAGATCATGCTTCTCGACTTTGTATTTCATTTCTTTTGTATATGCCGGCTTGAGAAGCCTTTTGGTCAAGATGTATTTTTGTACCTTATTTTGCTTATATTCGAGTTGTAAAACCATGTAAAGATGAATGTCATTTCATTTGACTTATGCACAGCTCTTATGGACTAATTGGATTTAAAATTTACTACTTCCGCACATGTAAGCCCCATATGTATACTCTGATTGTGTGTGTATCCTTGTAAGTTGGCCTTTGGTAATCTCGGATTACTGGCCATCATGGCACCATTCCACTAGGGGCGGAATGGGGTCGTGACAATAATCTTTTAATTTATAAGACATTATCATTGCTACTCTAAATTCAATGCTTATAGGAATTTTTTGTTATTTTGTTTTCATTTATTTATTTATTCTTATGAATATGCTGGATTGTTTGGTTTAATGCAGCCCAAATGGAGCTTATAGTTCTGGCTTCAGACCAATTACCCACAAGGTGATCTGAAGGCATGTGCTTTATTATCTTGATCTGTTATCATGTTTCTTTGTGGAAAGGGTAACTGTTTCTATTTGGTTTTAGGAGTTACCTTGATCAAAAGGAAACTAGAGTGAGGAGTAATAATAAAAAGAATGAAACAATTGGGAGCAGCTCCTTATGGAGTCAAAATATTAGAGAACAACTGTGAAAGAGATGAAGATAGCCTGACATTTATTAATTATTATCCAACAAAATGCTACTGTCTACATCATCTATTTAATCCAAAGGCTCAACAAGGAATAAAATATCAATACTAAGAAGATATATTGCAACCTAAAAGAACATGGATATAGTGATGAATCAAAAGATATTGATGTCATTCTTGAAAAAACTTGGAAATTAATAAAAAATGAAATATTTTGGATCACATGGATACATCACGGTTTGAGAATAGATATCACGCATGCATTGCAAATTTTGCAAATTTTATGTTTTTTGTATTAATTTATTTGTAATAACGAATAACTTAGATTAATAAATTTCTATGTTTTGTGCTTCTTGTGCAACAAATAAGTGTTTGATAGTTGGTATCAGCTCCATTACATCAACAACCTATAACTGTGTTATAGGATTGCATACTCACTGAAAAATGAAAATTATGCTCCATTAAGTTGAATTTTTGTAGCTCACTTTAGTGATCGTAACATTAATCACTCTTAAAAAAACTGGAACTAGTACGGAACGAAAATGACTTAGGTATCTCACATTTGGAGCTGGAAAAAAGGATCCGTGAAATGACTTGAGACTACCATTCTTCTATTTGAAACAAAGCACTTTAATATTTTGCTGAAAATATTGTGAAAATAAATAAATTTTCTTATACTTATTTATGTGAAGTCATTTGTGGCACAAATGCTTCCTATTCATTAAAAAAGATTCAGTTCAACCTATGCACATCATAGTGACATTGCCTTGTTCCTTAATTTCATCAGTGTTCTTTGTTTTCTTGATTTTATTCTGAATTTAACTGATGGAACCATAGACATGAATCTTTCTGATACAGATCTGATGTAAAGTGAGGTTTTATTCATCTGTTCCTTCCATTCTTCCTTAAAACTGCATGAAATTTAATGGTTAACATTTCCTCTTGGTGTTTCAAAAATTTGACACAATTGATCAGTTACTTGAAATAGTCCACTATAATTGTCCTTGTTTACATTGAATGGCTGAAACTCCATGATTAATTTATGCCCTCTTGGGATCTTCTGTGGACAGGAGTTTCTCCGTTTAACTCGGGCCAGAAGGCAGTATTGGGCGAAGAGCTATGCAGGATGGAGACGCTTCACTGCAGCACAGCCTGGTCCGGCTCATATTGCTTTGTCATCTCTTGAAAAAACCAGCTAGATAAATTTCATGATTACACAAAATGTTGACAGGTAACCGACTTTTTTTTCATATTTAATTTCAAGGTTCTGTAGTACCCTGAGCAAAACTGATGGACCTAATTCATCAACATCTTGTACAGGCTACACCATTCTGCTGGTAGCAACCCACTTGAATTACATGGAACTATCTATAACGTAGTTTGTATAGATTGCAGTTTTCGTTGATACCGTCAATTGTTTAAAGATCAATTGAAGGCCCTTAATCCAAAGGTTAGTCTCTTGATGTACAACTTATTGATTCAGAATAATGACTATAGAATGTATTTCCCTGATACCATATGTTACATTATAGTATTTATCTATCAGAGCTCAAGAAGTGAGCCCATCACTTAAAATCATTATTGCTCTATTGGATGTTAAATTACTAAAAGTTTGTGATTTTGTCTCATTATTTAAATGTATAGGATTTGTCATGGAGTTTTGAATCCTGTGTTTTCAAATCTTGTAATTTTTTGAATATCTTAAATCACTTGGGATTCCTAAAACAATGATTTTAAAGTTAAATATCTTCATGGAAACTTTTATACTTAAATTTGTTATTGTCACATCATGCTTTTTTACAAGGGAATGATTAATAATGCTGGAAAAACAAAGCTTATTTCCATTTTCAAGTGCTTTTCAATTTTAAGCAGTACAATTTTGCTTCTTCATGTAGTGAAGATTTAGAACCCAACTACAATGATATAGTGCTCAGGTGAACAGAATTATGTAAAAGAATGAAATTGTGTGATGTCTCCTTCTTCTTCTTCTTTTGTTTTTTTTTTTGTAACCAGATAATGATCACTTTATATTGAATCCAAATTTGTTTATGCATAGCATTGCTTGCAAGGTGTTTGGCATTACTAGCTATTCATAAACTTCCAGATGCATAAATCATCCTGATTTTCAAGTCTTCATAAACCTTGCACCACATATTTTTCATATTGTTGTCTTCATTTTTTCCCACTGTTTTTGTGATCATGAAACAATTTTCATAAAATAGTTACTCAACTCCTGCACAACCTCTCTTATTATCTTGGCATTATTGAAGAAAATATTGAGTACACTTGTACTTGATGCTGCAGTGCAGTGCAATGCATTCTATTATTATTATTATTATTATTATTATTATTATTAGCCTATCATATTCATTGACTCCAACCCTTTGCATTTTAGCTATTGGAAGGACATATCTTAGACTTGATAACTATAATGGCCAATTGTTAAAAGTTGAAATGGAAATCCTAACCAATGTTAAGGACTTCGATTGTGATTGAGCACCAAAAGATTCTTCTGAGAAAAGATATCCCGTTAGTGTTCTTCTGCTAGTTGTTTTGTGTATGATATGATATGATATTGCTAACTGATAGAATATGTTGAATGTTAACTGTTGACTTGTAGACTCACTGAAGAAAATCCAACTTGATTTTTGCTTAATTCTTCAAAAAACATAGTTCAGGGTCAACAATAGAGTGTTAGATGGGACTCTTTTCTTTTGTTTTTCTTCCCGTTCTTTCCTTTCTTGTCCCATGGTCTGTCCTATATCATTCATCTCCCTCCTCTCATATGACACCTATACAGCTCCTCTTGCCGTGAGGGATTAGTTTATTTACAGTGATTTTTTTTCTCAGTACTAATTTAAGTAGTCTATTGTTAATTGTTAGTAATTGCTTTTGTTCCTAACATAAAGTTTGGCTATAGTGATGGATCAATACACATCATTGGTTTAATGATTTCATTAATAACATCATAATTGTTCTCAGCTTAGCTGCCTTAAAAAATGACAATGTCTCTCCTCAATCTCGTACTCAACTATATACCATTTTCCCCTAAATTTTCTACCCCATTTTCATTTTCATTGTTTTTTTTTTTTTTGGGAGTTTCCAGAGTTCCGAACTTGAAGGTGATTCGTTGCCTTTAGAACTTGTGTTTAGAACTTTATGTTTTTAGACTGTTAGAGGGAGATGAGTTTTAAATTTTACTTCCCCACGAGGGAGAGAAAGATGCAACGGATGAAAGGTGCTTGTCCACTAGGTGTTGGGGTTGGGTTTGGCCATGCACAGTGGTGTCATGGTGGACTGTGTCTATGAGATTGCTAAGTCACCCAACCTAGGTGTCTGGGGAAGTGGCTGCTGGGTTTTGTTTTAGAGGTGGGGTTGATAGCCATGGTGGCCCATGAGGCTATTGGTTGGTGGTGGCATGTGAGGTGTAGGAGGAAGTGAGAAGAAGGGAAAGAAAGAGTGGGTATGCTGCTGTAGAAAGGAGGAGGAGGGATAGGGAATGAAGAAGAAAAGAATAGAAAAAGGCAAAATAAAAAAGGGGCAAAAGTGTCATTATATATATTTCTTAGATTCACACACGCTCAATTTAGTGTGTTGTACACGCACGGTTAATGTAATAACCCGACCCTCACACATGATTTCTGATATATTCTCAGTCCTTGATTGGTACTTTTAAACGCTTGCTGTAAAATTCCATGAAAAATTACGGTTAAGAAAGTGAAATCCATGTTTATGAATGCCTATCTGTTGCATAAGGAAACTATCTATTACCATTAACACGTTTGAATTAGAAATTGGGAGCCTTAATGGCTTAATTATCTGAAATTGATTATATATCTGTGATCAGCATAATTTTTACATATTATTAAGCATGTTTACGAAATTTCAATTTCAGAATGATTAAACGATGAAATTTTGTCTTATATGCCTATATATATATATCAAAGTCCAAGTTCTCTTAAGCTTGATCAAAAACAATTTGACATATCATTTGGAGAAAAAAAAAAAAAACGAAGGAAGAGGAAGAAAAAGGGGGAACAAGGGCAAGGTTCAACAAGGAAGGGAATTGAGATTAAATTGGGAAACCCTTGCCATTTTTAAAGCTTAAGGTATGTTAAATTTAGTGTATATGGGAATTCTCCTTTTAATTGTGAAGAAGGATTTGCTTATGATTTATGTTTGATGATTTAGGGTTGTAATGAAGAATTGTTCATAAATTATGTTTGATTGAAGAGAATACTCATCAATTGGTTGCTTTGACATGAAATTTATACCTCAATCTTAGTTTCTCATGATTAACCCATGAAGCTATATTTAAGTAAAGTATGATGTTTTGATAAACATGAGAAACTTGAATTAAAGATAGAATTTAGAAGGTTTGTAACTTGAATAAGCTTCTATTCATGTGTATTTTATGATGCTCAAGTTCTACTACAAGCTATGGTGGAATTTATACTTCAATTCTTGGTTTTTATGCCATATTATAATGTGTTTTGTTTTATGAACATGAGAAATTTTAATCCAAGGAGGGACTTTGGAGAGGTTGTGATTGATTAAGTTTCTAAGCATGTTTATCTTGTGATACTCAAGTTGTAATTCATGTATTGGTGATGATGGATTAAGGTATCGCATTAGTTTAGTCTTGATTTACATGAAAAATGAATTGGTATGGCTAAAAATTGTGTTGAAGTCAAGTTGCCCAAAACAGGGGTCACCACCGCACGTGCGGAGGTCATGGCCGCACGTGTGGCCAAAGAAGAAAAAATGGGAAACGCATTCTGCAGTTGGGCCGCTCGAGCGGAAGGGGAGGACCGCACGTGCGGTACATGGCCGCACGAGCGGAGGGTTTGGCCGCACGTGCGGCCTAGGTCCGAAAAAAATATTTTTTCTGTTTTACATGCTTAATCCTCCGGTATTTTTAGAATATTTTTCTGATGATTTTAAAGTGGTTATAAATTCCTTGGAAGTGTAATGACTCGGGAATTACTTAAACAAGGAAAAAGAAAGAACTAATGTGCAAGTTTGGATGTATGCAGGACACACCCCAGGAGGAAGTAACACGTCATCCCAACACTGTGAGTAGTAGTACCTACGTAAATGTCATGCAATTATGTTAATATTTCGAGGCATATAAGGCAACTATGTTAACGTTTCAAAGCATGTAATGTACCTATGTTAATGTTTAAAGTATGTAAAGAAAAACAAGTTTCAAGGGCTCAATGCCATATGTTTCAAGGGCTTAATGCCACAAGTTTCAAGGGCTTAATACCATATGTTTCAAGGGCTTAATGCCACAAGTTTCAAGGGCGTGATGCCATATATTCCAAGGGCCTCGTGCCACATGTTTCAAGGGCCTCGTGCCACTATGTTTCAAGGGTTTATAGCCACCAAGTTATGTTACAAGATTGGGCCTAAGGCCGTTATGTACTTAGCACGGAATCAGACTAACGTATCGATATGTAATATGTTTCAAGTTAAGCATCGTTTATTTATGTATTACTATTCACTGAGCCCGGCTCACTCTCCGTTATGTCTGTTTCTGTAGGTCACCAATCAGGTGGTTAGTCCTAGCTCAAGACGCCGCTTTCTTTTGTCAACCTTTACATGTCCAAGCACCATACCAGGCCATTTACTTTTGTGAAACTGTTAAGATGTGGGTTTACTTTTGAGTGCCATCTAAGATTGTTGTACATAACTTTCATGTTTTTTTGTATACACCCAATCATGGGGCTGGGACTGTAAATGTATGTGTATGTAACCAATATTCAGGGATTTAGTTTTAAACTTTGTCTGCTTTTGATGAAGTATATGATGTATGAGATCCTGGCATATTAGAAATAGCTCAATGGAGTATGTTGTATCTATGTTATGTTCATATTTTTATGCTTCCGATAAGGCCCCGTAGGTTTGTATACCAGGTTACATGTCCATTTATGAATAGGTCATGCCCAAACTTTTAGGGGCAGGTTTGGGGCGTGACAGTTAACTTAACCAGAATTTGCAACATTTGCACTTCACTCCAAATTTTAGGAGGGTTAATGTGTATATTTTTAAACATGAAGGAAGTAAAGTGTTTTTGGACAAAACCATATAAAATGTAATTAATCCAAACTGTTTGGAGGTGTAATTGTGTTTTTATTTCAATATCTATTCATGTGTATTTGTTTTTGTTTTTATGTTTGCTCGCTTGTGTGTGTTTTGACCTTTTTACCTCATTGAGGTTAAAAATTAAACAGGAACATATTTAGATTTCAATAAAAATGTTAACTCCTGTAAAAACCGTGGGCTGATTAGTTTGTGTCAAACATGTCCTGTGCTTCTCTCTGGTTCTTGTTGACATTAGTGCTAGTGATACATGGTATTCCTGCAATCTTTTGTCATCTTCTGTTATCCGTGTTGGTTATCATCAAGGATCACCTCAACTCTTTGAAGTTTTGGATTGTTATATGCATCTCTACTAAATTGGTTTATAAAATAAAATTATTTAAATATGAGTTTGGATGTAATTGATAATATATTAATGTTTTTTTTCCTTTATTTTCTTTGCAAATTGGTTTTTCATGACATCTGGAAGCATTCTTGCAAATGAAGATCAAGTGTTGAATTTTTTTTTTTTTTTTTTTTTCTGAACTGATACTTAGTTTTAGTTGTAAATCAAGATCGAGTGTTGATTTTTTTTTTTTTTTTTTTTGTGGACTCAATGTTAGCTTGTTTTGGGATTTGCTTTGATGGTTTTTTTTGTTATACTTAATAGATTATTATTAAATTTGTTTGATGGATATATTTTGATTTATAATATAAATTTTTTAGTGAATTTTTTTTGTGGAGTGATGTATAATAGCTAATAGATTTCTTACTACATTTAAAAGGCTATTAGGATAGGAGCAGGGATATTTGTGAAATAATAATTTAAATTGAAATATAAAATATGGGACAAGTTTAGTAACGAATTTGTTTCGTCATTTGTACTTATTATTATGACAAAGTGATTATTCGTCGCTAATAAATATTTTTTGTGACAAAATTTATTGCACCTTATATATGAAAGTTTTCATTGATTTTGTTGTTTGGTGACTAAAAATTTTGTCACATATATATATTTTTGCCACGAAATATATTTCGTCACCCATGTATGACATTTGGAGACGAAAAATTTCATCATCTTTACATCTTACTGTGACGAAATTATTTCCTCATCAATGATCAACATGTGTGACAAATTTATTCATCAACTAAAATTACAAATGTGGTACTGAATAACTATTTGGTGACGAAAATGAAGATTTTTAATGACAAAATGTTGTTTTATTGGTGACAAAAAGTTTTGTCACTGAAGTAATTTCATTGGTGACGAAATTATTTTTTGTCACGATGCTTTTTAGTGACAAACATTCAATGATGAACCCGGTGACAAAAATATTTCCTCACAAATATTTATAGTGACAAAATTAGCTCTTTGGAGACAAAAAAAAATTCGTTATCCAAGACCCAACTTAGAAACCCTCGTACCTACTTCATTTACTCCTTGATCTCTCACTATCCATTGAGATTTTAACCTTTGTGCCTTCTTTAAATTTGGAGAGCTCGTCGAGGGCTAAGTGGTGTATGGTGAAAATCGAATTTCAACACCATTGGTTTTTGAACTTTTCATCCTTTTTTTCTTAAGATCTTAAGGTAGGGATGTTCTTTGAGTTATATATATGGTTTTTAGCATATCTTGTCATTTTCACTATGTTTTCTAGTGTAGTTTGATTCGGGTGTTGAATTTAGAAAAATATTAGAGAAATGTATTCTTTCTCATGACTTGGTCCAAGATAAATTATTTTGGGTATACTATGAACTATTTGGGGATGTTTGCTTATAGTGTTTTGAAAAAAAAAGGAAAAATCCTATTTTGATAAAACCCTAGATTTTGGGAAATTTGGGAAAAAGTGAAATGAAATTGATGATAAATCTCTTGAGAAAGGAGATGAAAATTTTTGTCGAGGCAATCGTGAAAGGAGATGAAAATTTTTGTTGAACAATTATGGAAACATGGGATGTGCATGTTGGCGCTTTGGAAAATTGAATGATGAATGTTGATTGTGAATATGTGGGAATCTCATATGTCACATGGATTTATACCTTGTTATGATTTTGAGAATTTTTGAATCATGGAAGTTATATTTGAGCAAATGTGAGATAGTGATATTGTATAAAGAAGATATTTATATGTAATCAATTCTCATTGATTCATTTGCATTATCTTGAATTTTGTTCACTTGCGATCCTACCTTTGAAATAAATTCTTGGTTTATGAAAGACAATTGTTATTAATGAAAGCATTTCGGGGTAAATATGTTTGGTATGTTTGGTTAGAGGGTGTAGATTGGAAATTAAGTGCCTAAGTGTCCATGGTGTAAGACCAGAAACACGTGCGTGTGGGTGCCTAAGCCCTCCGGTCAGTAGCCAGTAAAGTAGGATTTTGGTAGTACTTGATACGCCTACTTGCAGACACTAACCCTAGGGAATTGCTTGAGTCGTATTTACTACCCTATTGTTTAAATCTTAGTTTTTATGAAGAAAATGAACCTTGAATGAACTATTGCATGGAACTCAAAAGAGATGTAAAACTTTGACATTTGAACATGGAATAGCATTGCATTCATATAATTATATGAGATTGTTTTTAGACATATATACTTTATGAAGATATCTCTACTGGGCTTTGTGCTCACCCCTAATAGAAATTGTACAGGAAAGGATGCAGTGATCCCGCCTAGTTGAAGGCGTGGAATGTGTTGAGAGCAGGAAACTCTCCCTTTTGTGCGATGTTAATGCAAGCCAAGGGCTTAAAGTGTTTGGATTGATAACCTTTTTTGTGTAACCAGGCTTAAGCCTTGGAACTTGTAACCTTTTTATGGATTCATCTTCTTTTTTTTTGAAGGGTGAATATGTATTGCATGTGAAAACTTCTTTTGTAAACTCTTTCCCTGTAATGAAATACTGATTGAGGAATTGGTCGATCAAGGTAGGATTGCATGATGGTTTGCCTAATTTCATTTAATTTTATTGTTAATATTTTGGGGGCGTTACATTACCTTTATTTCGAAACGATACTATAATTTCTTGTGAAAATGAAAATTATTTTATTCAGAGGAACAAAAGAGGAATGAAAACAATAGGAGGTGGTAGGAAGCATATGCTAAAAAGAAACAATCTGAACTGAATCACATTGGGGATAATACCTTTTATCTAAGATGTATACTTATAATCATACAACCTTTGTAGCACTTGTGTCCTTTAAAATCTTGGAGAGTGTATTTAATTCCTTTATTTTCATTTTGGGAGTCTCTGGAGTTGTTATATCTTGGTTTTGGGGGAGTACAATTCTATTTGAACTTGTTAGGGTTATTTGTTTGCACTTGATTTTGTTCAAAAGTTCTTTAGGAACTTGAAAATTCTATTCTGGTGTCGACACCACGGGTTCCTAGGGTTGACACCACCTTACTGCCTTCTTTTGGTGTCTCTATTGGTTTTTGGGGTCGACACCACGAGTTCTAGGGTCGACCCTTGTCTACTGCTATGTTCTGGGTGTTGCTACTGGTTTATAGAGTCGACACCACGAGTTCATAGGGTCGACCCTTATCTGCTGCAAACATTAGTGTCTCAGCATTTCTTCTTGAGGGTCGATACCATTGCCTTGGGGGTTGACCCCTGCGAGTTATTTTTAGATTTTTGGTTTGGTTTTGGGCCCTACTTTTGGGGGTTTTGACTTATTCTTTTCATTGACTTTGGGCCTATTATTCTATTAGTACTTTGTTACTATAAATAGGCTCCAAACACTTGTTCAGTTCACTTTCATTCTCTTTTCTCTCTCTACATCGTGAGTTTCTCTTCTCTCTCTCTAAACTCAAACTTTTTCACTTAGATCTTTAGATCAACTCACCTAGAATTATATTTTCACCTTGGTCTTTCGAGAAAGATTGTAGATCTCGTCAAGGGCTTCCTTTTGATCCAAGTAGTTTGTAGTTTCGTCGATGTTGGAAATTTTGGGGCTTTGGGGCTTTCTCATCTTTTGGAGTTGAGGTAGGGATTTCTTTGCTTCTTTTCAATACCTCGTCTATAGATAGATATGTGGTAGATTTTATTGCATAAAAAATTTATTCATTATGGATTTTTTGAAACCTTTACATATTATTATTGTTATTGGACTTAGGGTCTCATGAGAATTGGATTGTTGTCTTACGTATATTTAATACATATGCTTAGAGGTTTTGTCCTTGGTCATCGGTGGAGGATGACATTGTTGTGTTGAATAATATTGTGTATGTAGTACACTTATGTTATTATGCATTCTAGTATGTTGAGATGGTTGGTAATGTTCACGCGCTGAGAATGAGAGGTACCATTACCTTCTAGCTAGCGCTTGGAGAATTGGCCGCGCTTAGAATGAGAGGTACCAGTACCTTCTAGCTAGCGTCTGGAGAACTTGGCAGAGGTACCATTACCTTCCAGCCAGTGTCTGGTAAATTGGCAGAGGTACCATTACCTTCCAGCTTATGTCTGGTAAATTGGCATTTTGTCATGGAAAGGTGTATTGGCTTACCATGCTTAAGGCAGGTAGAGCATTGTTTCGTTTCTCATTTTGTCTCGATGTATCCTTGTATATCATGAGTAGGTGATGGTTATGGTTGGGTGAGATCGAGTTGTTTTATGTGATAGTGTAGTGATCACTGTACATGTATTGTTTTCATATTCATGCTAAGACATATATATATATATGCACATAGGCGTATTGGACGAGTTATTGAAAGTGTTCTTGACCATGGACTTAGCGTCCAAGGATGGTGATGAATGTATCAGAAGTGAACGTATGTTTTGTATTGGGCGTAAATAATGAGAAGTAATCTAGTGTTGCGAACATATTCTAAAGTAACTAGTTGTGACGCATTAATTATAAGCAGGAAATGAGAAAGTAAAGTGGAATTGTTTATGCTGATTAATAAATTAAACGATTTTGAGTAGAGTAGTATAAACCGTCACTTATGTATATGATATAACATTGAGCATTCATAATCATAGCTATGTGTGTGTTGTTACTATTTAGGATCATGTTGGGATCTCTACTGGACTTTATGTTCATCCCACATTGTTAATCCTTTTTTAGGTATATGTCGAAAAGTAGCTCAAAATCGAGGATCTTCTTTATCTGTTGGCCACGGGGCCTTTTATTTGTGGGCGGAATGCCATTAATGTAGAAGGGTTAAGCCCTTTCTTTTAATTTAAAAGATATAAGCCTACAGGCAATTTATTTAATTATAGCTCCTGTTGCATTCATATCGTATTCGAATGAGAGAATCTTTATTCATGTGTTCTTGTCAACGTAAAGAGTTTCCGTATGTTATCTCTGAAATTGAATCTATAATAATGGTTTAGTAATAGAATTTGAGTAATAAAAAGCGGGGCATGACAACCTTTGTTGATTAGAAATTATTTATGAATAGAGTCTAATAAACAAATCAATGCCACCAACCCTAAAAAACGAAAGGCAACATTTGAGATGCTAAATGAACAAAAAGATCAGATCAACTATGAAATTGGCTGAGATTCAAGAAGAAATAAACTTATTGTTATCCTAGGTAGGCAACCCAAGAGAAGGGGTGAATTGAGTTATTAAAAATAATTTTACAATATTAAATATAATAATAAAATTCAAATTTTAACGAATAAAAGATAGAGCAATAATAATCAATATAAAAATAAAGGAGATAGGGAGAGAAAATCAAACACAAAGATTTATAATGATTCGGCACATCGGGCCTATGTCCACTCCCCAAGGAACCTTCTCGAGAATTTACTCACTATCAAAATGAATCAATACACCACCAAAGCTTCACCAAGCTTGTGGATTTTACACAGGTCTTACTCTTATTTGTTGAGCCTCACTCAACAATAAAGGCCTCATCCTTACAAAATCATCTCACAAAATAATCAATAGAGATAAGAGGTATTTCAACCCTCTTTTACAATAATTCTCTTATAAAGAGTAGATATGAAAGTGTAAGGCTAAAGACAACACTTAGATCTGAAAGTGAAAGAGTAGAGTGGAAAAAATACAATCAAAATTTTAGACTACAGAGATTTTTTTTCTCTTCAAGCTCTTCATTTTTCTCCACACAAAAACTTCTATATATACCAAAAAATATACCCATTAGGAGACAGATGCTCCTTCGGATCACGAACCGCAAGACGCTCCTCCTTTGACTTTTTCCTTCACGCAGAATAGATACGCACGCCACACGTTGCGTTTGGAAAATATAGTCAGGTCGCTGTTGGTGAATAGTAACAACAAAATTTTTCAAACTTCTCCAATAAATAACAAAAATGCATAGTGACTACATAGTAACTTTTATATTAAAATATTTGACTACACAGTAACTTCTCTATTAAAATATTTGTATGCATAATAAAATCTCTTTAAATAACATTTATATCATATCTGAAAATATATGCTCCTTTCAAAAATTTTGTAGAGATTTTAAATACACTTTAGTAAAAAATGACCCCCCCACCCATGTAGGTATATCAATTTTGTTAAAAGAAGATAACCAATCAATATCAAATTTGTCAAAAGATGAATAGTGACCAATCAGATTTTTCAACATGTGAATAGTAAATTTTCCAAAATATTTTTGTAAAATCAAATATAGCACAGTAACTTCTATTTACAAAATATTTATAACAAATATATCATATAATATATATTTTAAACATATAATATTTTGTGTCAAATAATGTAAAATTCATATATTAAAAAATCACAATTTATCAAGTAATATTTTAGATATCATCAAAATTAAACCATATGATTTACAATCTCCCTCTTTTTGATGATGACAATATATACATGAATTTGACACAAAATTTTACATGAATAAATACACCATGAAAATGTTTAACAATCATAATATAGACATTTATTTTCATTATATTTTCTCTCCCATTATTAACAAATTCTTTGTCAAATAATTTATATATAAATCAAATTTCTTCTCCCCGTTTGATATCATCAAAATAAAAGGTTAATACGGGTAAACACAATTATTTATCTTTTGAAATAACTGCAACAAGAAATATTTAACAATAACGATGCAAGCATTTAACACAATATCTGTTGAATGTATAAACTCCCCTTGAGTTAATGCATATGATCAAAAAATAATTTTAAGAAAATTCCCTCTGAGTTCATGACGCTTCATAAAAAAATTACAGAATGGTTTCCCAATCAATAATACCAAGGGCCATTAAGATTTGGCCAAATACAAATGCACCGAATGTACTAGCAAAAAAAAAAAAAAAAGAAGAAAAAAAACACATGAAACCAAATGCTTCATACCAGGTAGAAACAATAGTAATATAATAACAAAGAGTTTGAAACACATGCAACCACAAAAGAAGTATTACAAATTGCAAAAATAATTTTAGCACTTTGATTAAAGAAACGATGCTAGTGGATGTAAAGATCGTCGACAGTGAGAAAGATCGGTGACAATCGTGAAGATCGATGATGATGATGCAGATCTGCGACGATTGAGAGGATAAAAAATGACGGTGAAGATCAGTAATGAATATGATATAGATCAGAGATAGATCTTAGTAGATCGGTGATGGATATATGTAGATTTGTGATGGATTTGGTAGATCGGTGAGGGATTTGGATGGACAATGATGGTGATAAAGGTGGTAGATGATGGTGGTGGTAGAGTTGGAGAGCGAGAGTGGGAGAGAGAGAATTTATAAAGAAAATTATCATAGAAAAATGTTGGAGTTTATTTTCACTAAGATTACTAATGGGTATATAGATAAATACAGTGAAAGAGCAAACCCATGAAGTTACTGATACCAATTATGCAATCTAAGAGAACTTAACAATCATAACACAAACATTATGCATAATACTAATTACAACTCACATAACTTAATCTCGTTATAATCACATGAAGTTAGGGAAATTCCACAACTAAGACATGTCCATGATATAACAGTTCATATGACAAGAAAATCATCAAAAAAATATATAGCACAATTTTAAGCATAAGCATGATTTTCTTTTTCTCCCTTTTTTTTTTTTTAACAAGAGCATATTTTTCTTCATTCATCATCACATCATATGATTCATAATTAAATCCATGAATAATCAATCCTTTCCATATCTTTGTAATGAAAATGTTAGTTCCAAGGATGTAAGAGAGTATATGAAATTTACCTCAAAAGAACTTAAGAGAGTAGCAGGAAACATACCTTTAATTCATGAGTTAGAAACTTTTCAGTCTTTAATTTCCTTTCATAAATAAATCATCTCAAAGGGGTTTAACAATTGTGTTTAGCAAAATCATTTCTCCCCCTAAGTTGGTGCTTCCTTTTCAAAAGGCATTTTTATCAACTATATTCAATCCACATGTATAAGCTTGATACAATTATTCTACTCAATGTGGAATAAAACATGAATGCTATAAACAAGTTAATTTTGATAATTTCAAAACAATCAATTCAAAAGATTTTTAAGATAAGTTCAAAGCAATATCAAATTCAACAAAAAAAACTCTCCTTGTCAAATGCATTGAATAAAAACACAACCTATTTGTTAAATTCGAAATAAAGTAATTTCACAAAATAATGCATCAATTATGTATCGATTATTCACAATATATTTATCAAATATACAATGTGAAGCATATGAGCATGAATTTATATATATATATATATAGAGAGAGAGAGAGAGAGAGAGAGAGAGAGAGAGAGAGAGAGAGAGCATATCTTATGGATGTACTAAACAAAATTTTCACAATATAATTAATGTACACATGCTATATCATGAAAACCAATTCTATAATAATATGACTCTAAATGGATTATCAAATTAGTGTGCAGCCAAATTTTTATAAATATGCAAGATGAATAGTATTAAGATTTATTCACAAATAGATTTCATCAATATATTTTACTAATCAAAGTCAAGAAATTTTAGAAACCTATTTTACATAAATCACACCTTAACGAATATAAAATTTAAACTTGAAGGTGTGTTGGAGGTTATACCTTCATTTATTACTTTGGAATTTTCATCCATACATTACCTCTATTGTTCATCTTGGTAGCTCTCATTTCATCATTTATCATCATGTAGGGATTGATTTTGCTCTTAAGATTTGAACACTCTTGATGTGCATCTTCTTTCCAAGTTGTTGGTATTCTTTGAGATTTCACTTACAAAATAACTTGATTTCTTTCTAAGTACCCATACTTTCTTGGATTTATGGGGGTTAGAATTTGAAACATTAAGAGTCCAAACATATTCCGCACCAATATAATGTCCTTTCTTTCCATAATAAAAACAAGTAATGCAAGGACTACTAGATGAAGAAGTTTTAATAAAGAAATATTTGAAAAATGATAGGTTTGTTTGGTTTGGTTTTGGGAGAGTAGTTTTTAAAAATTGTTTTGGGGAGAGAGTTTAGAAATTTTTTGGTTTGTTTGGTTGTGTATTTTGAAAGTAGTTTTGAAGTTTGGGAGTTTGAAATGATTTGATATTTTGTTATAATTGAGTAGATCTGTGTGAGAGAAAAAGTGATTAAGAAGGAGAGAGGAGAGAGAAAAAGTGATTAATTGATAGATAAGAGAGAGAAAGTGATTTTGAAAATTGTTTTGGAAAATTTACAAACCAAACAAATTTTTTAGAAATTTTTTTCCAAAATCACTCTACAAATCCAAACCAAACATACTCGACATTTCTTGTCCGGCTTAAAGCCAATCTCAACTTTGTTAAAAACACATTTTTGTTTGTCAAGCAATTTTTCTTTTGTAACTTTTTGAAAGAGTGGGAGACAAAGCTTCAAATTTTCTTTCAAAAAACTTTTCAAATCGTTTGTGGGTCCTACCAAAAAAAATTCATTTGAGGCATTTTCTTTCAAAGATACTTCATCCATTTGCTTTTTCAAAACCTCATCAACATTTTTAAAAGACTCATTGTCAAATTTCAAATCAATTAAAGACTCTTTCAAATTCACATTTTCAAGAGAAAGTGATGAAACAACCCTTTTAGTTAAAACATCAAAATAGTAATAATTTTGTTTTCTTCTCTTTTTCTTCTACCTTCACGTAGCTCAAAATATTTGTGTCATGGTCAAATGTAATGAATGTATAATAAACATGTATGAATTGGAATAATATATTCATGTATGAATTGGAATAATATATTCATGTATGCATGGCAATCTTATATGATGTAAATAAGTCCAAAAATGTTTAAGGAACATATAAATCTTCATAAAAAGTGAATAATTAAGTATCATCAAATTCAATATATTTAATATGATTACTAAATAGTCTCCGACAATGCATTCTGAATATTCGTTGTCCAAGCACCATTAATCTTTACCGGATTTCACCTTGAAGCACCTACAAAAGAAAAACAAGTTTTCGATTT
This sequence comes from Camellia granthamiana, assembly GCA_036172215.1. Lineage (NCBI taxonomy): Eukaryota > Viridiplantae > Streptophyta > Magnoliopsida > Ericales > Theaceae > Camellia > Camellia granthamiana. The sequence continues at coordinate 73,645,922 of CM069915.1, read as the reverse complement.
TGGTAGCCAAACTTTTTTGGGTCCGTGAATATTAGTTTCAAAGTTTCTTGATTTTTGAATCCATATATTTTTGATTTTAGCAAAAAGAATTTCTTTTAATAGGACATGAAGATGAAATATGACATTTTTTACCACAAAAGTGACATTTGAGATAAGAGTGTCTAGAAGATGCATGAACAAAATCATTTTTGAAGTTTTTCTTTTTGAAAATGATTTATATCCAATTTCGGCTCTACCAAATGTACGATTTTGACTTTTAAGAATTTTATCCAAGGTATCTCTTCCTTGAGTAAATTTTGAAAGAATATCTTCAAATCTTCTATATTTTTTTTCAAAACAACTTTATCCTTTTTTTAAAGAATCATTTTCGATTTTCAAATTATTTGAGACATTTTGTTTTAAAAATAATTCATCTACTTGCTTTTTCAAAATCTCATTGTCATTTTTAAAAGCCTCATTTTCAAATTTCAAATCAATTGAAGATTTTTTTTAAATTTACATTTTCATTTTTCAAATCCTCATTTTCAAGTTTCAAACCATTTTGTTCCTTTTTCAAAATGAGAAATTCTTTTGATTTTAAAATGTCATTTTCTTCTTTTATCTTTGATTATTTATTTATTTATTTATTTATTTTTTTGGTAACACTTCAATTTTATTAAGGGCATTGATTTAGACCCCCTTAAAACACCCATCCCCACAACCCCCCTCACACACATGGAGGTTGGGGATTGGGTGAGAAGAAAAAAAAAAAAAAAAGTTGACCAATCAAAACTAAAGGGGGTGACCCCCAAAGGGGGTCTCAACCTTTATTCTGTTATTAAATAAAGATTCATTTTCTTTTGTTGAGCTTGAAAGTAATTTTTTAAGAGCAATATTTTTAATGCCAAGTTTTTGAAATTCATTATGGAATTCTTCAAATGCGGATTGTAAGTCATCAAAAGAATAAAACTTATTGTTTACCTCATCTTCATCTCCAAATGCCATTAGGCATAGGTTAACAACTTCATTGTTGTTGTTTTCCTCATCAAAGCAACATTCATCATCATCTCCCCAAGCAACTTTAATTTTCTTTTTACTTTCATTCATCATTACAAGTTCATGGGTCATGAGAACCCCCAAAAGCTCTTCCATGCTCAATTTTGTTAAATCTTTTACTTCTTGAATAGCAGTCACTTTTGACTCCCAATTTTTTGGCAAGGATCTGAGAATTTTTCTCATCAACTTAACATTAGTATAATATTTACCAAGAGATTTTAGAACATTAATAATGTTAGTAAATCTAAAAAACATTTCAGAAATAGATTCATGGAATTCCATCTTAAAAAGCTCATAATCATGAATCAACATACTAATTTTAGATTCTTTAACGTGGTTGGTCCCTTCATGTATGGTCTCTAATTTATCCCAAATTTCCTTGGTTGATTCACATGTACAGATTTTATTAAACTCATTAGAATCTAAAGCACAAAATAAAAGATTCATGGCCTTGGCGTTCATTTGAATGCTTCTCAAATCATTATTGTCCCATTCGTGTTCTTCCTTGGGCAAGATTCGCCCTTGGATGGTCTTGGAGGGTATATTGTGACCACTGACTATAATTCTCCATAACTCATAATTTAAAGCTTGAATGAAAATTTTCATTCTTGCTTTCCAGGAAGTATAATTTGAGCCATCAAAAAACGATGGTCTAGAGGGTAATTGACCTTCAGCAAAATAAACATCAAAATTGGTTGCCATTTAGACGATTAAGTCAAATGCAAGAGCCTAAGCTCTGATATCAATTGTTATCCTAGAGAGACAACCCAAGAGGAGGGGTGAATTAGGTTATTAAAAATAATTTTACAATATTAAATATAATAATCAAAAAATTCAAATTTTAACGAATAAAAGACAGAGCAATAATAATCAATATAAAAATAAAGGGGATAGGAAGAGAAAATCAAACACAGAGATTTACAATGGTTCAGCACGCCGGGCCTGCGTTCGCTCCCTAAGGTACCTCCTCGAGAATTTCTTTATTATCAAAATGAATCAATACATCACCAAAGCTTCACCAAACTTGTGGATTTTACACAGGTCTTACTTGTAATGTGTCGAAATAATAACCATAATTCATCCCACGATATTAATTAAATAACAACCCAGTTCTGAATATGATATCTTTACATTCATATGATTCAATTTGTGACACTTCATACTTCTTGGATTAATGGGATTGTTCTGAACACTTTTATTTTAATACTTGGAGCCTCTTGGGTTCATTTTGGGATATTGATTGAGGTGGTATCATAATGATAAAATAGGATTGAACCAAAAACTTTGATTCGGATAATTGTCCTACAAACAATCATCACTTTTTTGCCCTTTTCTTTTCCGCATTTTGAATTTGGATGTGAGGCTTGAACCATTGGAAAGCTTGTTTCTGGGGCTTTGATTTGGGCACAAGAACAACCTAAAACAGAGTCTGAATGAGAAAGTTATACCCGTTTCAACTTTGTGTATCTGTGCTAGAAGTAAGTTTGCTTAAGCGAACGAAGTTGTGCTCAAGCAAACTACGAAAATTTCAGATATTCTGGGAGCTTCTTTTCTTCACTCGAGCCAATCTTTCCTCGCTCGAGCGAAGTGTCCGAACTTAGCATGTTTAAAAGTCACTTTTCGGTCAACTTTTCTTCATTCTCTCTTGCTCTTTCTCTCTCTTCTCCTCTTTTTTCCTCTATTGTTGAGTGTTTCAAGCTTTTAAACTTGGTTTCATCTCTGTTCCCTCATTTTCTACCCCATGTTCCTTATACAAAAATGAAGAGCACGCTAAGGGCTTTCTATCTATCCAAGCGGATCGTGTTTTCGTTGAAGTCAAATTTTAGGTTTCTCTCTCTTCTTGCGTAAGGTAAGGATTTTCCTTGCTTCTCTTCAACATTATCTTGTGGACAGATGGGTGGTAGTTTCTATTGCATAAAACCCTCATTTTGAGGAGATTTTCAAAATAGCATGTAAAGGAAGTTAGGGTTTTTAAATTTTGGAAGTTGAATTGATGATTTAAGTGGAATATGGAATATTTGGGTTATGGGAATAAGATTTTGTGTTGAATAGTAAAAATCCCTAATTTATGCTTAACCCTAGTTGTAGAATTTATTTTGGAAACAAAGAATGCTTAAGCTGACATTAGATTCATGAAATTAAGTTTAGTTTTGTTGAGATGAGTATAAATAATGACAATTAATGGTTGGAAAATGATCATTGTATATAAGGGTTAAGTTAAAGAAATTAAGATTGGTAATTAAATCAATTAATCATGGATAATTTATGATGATTATTGTATTGTGAAATTGACTATGAAGATTTGATGATAATGAGGAAAAGTAAAGACATAATTGGAACATAAGAAGTGTGAATAATTCTAAAGATGAGCCTTTATATTTTTGGTGGATGTGTTGTTAGATTATTTTGTGATAAAAATAATGAATGAGTTGATAAATAATAGAAAATGTGGTGGAATATGATGTGTACTTATTATGTGAATGAATCCTTATCATGTGGTGGATGTGTAATTGAGCTAATATGTAACGGAAATAATGAACGATGTGTTGGCTTTGCCCACAAATCATAATGGGGAATGACTTAACGAATTGATGGATTGGGATGTTGTTTTGGGGTCTGTTTCCCGCCGTATTTGAGCCGGCAAAGCGTGGCGCTTAATAAAGGTTCCACCTTCCTTCCGGAGTAGCGCCCGGTAAAGCGTGTGGGTTGATGAGACGTGTAAAGGTTCCGCATTCCTTCTGGCTTGTGACCAGTAAAGCGTATGGTTCTGCATTCCTTTCGGCTTGTGACCAATAAAGCGTGAGGTTCCACATTCCTTCCAATTCGTGACCAGTAAAGCGTGGTAGTGCGATGATGTGGCTTGGTAATGGAGTCAATTTATATTTGGTTTATGTGAAACGATTATAATGAGATCTACACGTGTGATTGTGATATTGGGAAGTAAATAATCATAATGGTGTAAGGTTGAATATATGGGATTGTGTAGATTCATCTAATATGGTTATAATGGGGTATTCGTTTGTTATGACTTATATTAGAATGATTCTTTTCTATAATTAGACTTCTTGGTAATGTCAACAAGGGATTTTCATAAAGAACTTTTGAAAACTATACTAGAATCATACAGAAAGAAAAGAAAATCTTTTCTTTAAAAAGTTGTTCGTGGATTTCTTTATGAAGATGGTATTCATATATATATATTGTATTTTCGAATATGGTAGAGCATCTTAATTATATATGTATCACTCATTAGCATCCATGATCGCATGTATCTAAGGATCTTATTGTTTAAAATTAGGAAAGATTCCAACTGGACTTCATGTTCATCCCATTTATTTTAACCAGATTGAGGATTTGAGGAGTTTATTTTCTTTCACAAGTCATAGTGTAAATGAGAGATTTATGTGTTATTCAATGTGAATATTGACATGTGTTATGGTTGTATTTATTATTACTCAATGTAATGGTTATTTGTAATAATAAATGTATTTAATAAAATGGACTTGAATTAAAGGTTTTGGTAATATTTTCGAGTAATGAAATTTGGGGCGTGACAACTTGGTATCAGAGCTATCCAGGTTTGAAAACCTTGAGCTCGTGGGAAGTGGTTTTTACCACAATAGGTTGGCTTCGCTTGGTGAGGACGTTTGCACGTAGGAAGTATGAGGTATAGGACATTGTGTGTTGCATTGTGTGAGGGTGAGTTAAGTTTCAGGGATAACGCTTGTAGCCGGCTAACTTGCTTAAAGATCTCATTGGAAACGCGTCTGATTAACATGGTCTCCGATGAGAGTTCCTTGAAAGTTCCGAGACAAGTGGTCATTCTTGTAGATTTGATTCAATTACATGGTTTGCTGTTTATGTGCTGTAGGATTATATGCTATGTTGGTTTTGTGTCTTAGTAGGAAGAGTAAGTGTCCTGGGAAAGGGGTTAGAGCACGGTTAATTGATGTTTGATTGTTGTCTTTGATAGAATGTCAGGGCAAGCTAGCAGAGGTCATGTTGGGACTAGGGGTACCAATAGGGGCACAGCAGTTCCAGTAGTACCCGCACCTGTAGCACCATTTGTGGGAGAAGTGATTGCACGTGAGATTGTAAAAGCTGTAATGGAGACTTTAACTCGCAATGAGGGAGACGAGTCTCGTGCCCTCAAGATCACTAAGGAGTTTTTTCGCTTTAACCCACCGAAGTTCACAAGAGGGTCAGAACCATTAGAGGTAGAGAGTTGGTTAGAATAGATCACCAATGAGGGATTGAGAGTGGAATCAGCGAGTTTTCTGTTGAAGAGAAAGGTTGGTTATTGGTGAAAGCATGTAAGCCCTACTGTAGGCACCAATTGGGCTACATTCACCGAGGCCTTTTGGGCTAAGTACTTTATTCCTTCCACTTGGGAAAGATTAAAGAAACACCTTGTGGAGTTGCGCCAAGGTACTACACCTCTGGCACAGTTTGAGGCGAAGTTCACCAGTTTGTCTAGATTTTCTCCAGAGTTGGTAACAACGGAGGAGCGGCGTTGCATTGAGTTTGAGGAGAGGTTATGCGATGATATCCGACGAAAAGTGGTGGGTTGCATGCACAGGAACTATCACACGCTAATAAAAATGGCGGCTCATGTGGAGGCCACCAATCTTGAGGCTAGTCAGTATGAAGGAGAGAGGGCCATATTGACAAATCCCATAGCTCGAGAGCATACCAGATCTAGTCGGTGGCAAAGGAGAACTGTATCTCAATCTTAAGTCCAGTCTCAGCTTGAACCAAGTTTTACCTCTTTGAGTTCTTTGGTCAAGAGATCAAGTCAGACTCAGGTTTCGTCGAGTAGGTCGCAGAGTAGAGGGCCACTTTTTTGCTCCAAGTGTAGACGGACGGGCCATGTTAGGTGCCATTGCCCTTCATGTGGGCAGAATTTGTCTCAGTAGTCCAAGTAGGGACAAGAGTGATACTGTGATTTGGTGGGGATTTTGTGCTTTGGCATTGTGATGTAATTTCTTTTATATGTAAAGCTTTATGCCTACGAGTGTTGCATATGTATGTATATGTATGATCTCTGAACCCAACTGTGTGGTAATGTAATTAAACTTTAGAACTTGGAAAAAGTGGGAGCGGTATGAGGTTGGTTCAAGTTACTCAGTAGGTTGTAAGAATTGTAATACATAATGTGAGGGTGGTGTCGGTGTAATGTTTGTCATGAGCTAAGTGGTTGTGTGTGTGTAAAGGAGTTTGTGGTATTCGAGTATAGGGTTCATGAGTATGAAGAAATGCTAGAAGTCGTTCTTGGGAGGAAATATGGGTTATGTTTCCTAGTAGTGAGTATTGTGCAGGTGGCGATTGTTTTGTGTGATTCGAAATAGGTATTGTTATGTTGGCACAAGATTGAGGGAACTATGGGAAATGGTGCTAGTGCAACATATATTCGAGAAGTCCAGTTAGATTCTGGAAATGTGCAGAAGGATGTATGAAGCTCTACCTCGGAGTAAACGGTGCAGGGTAACATACAAGTGTTGGTAATTGTATGGTTGGCCGACTAGTGATATCTGAGTTTAGGGTGACACATTGTCATTTAAGAACGGCCTAGATGTGAGCATGGTGATGACTTGGGAAATGTATTGGAGGGGTTTTATGAGTGTTAATTCTTTTATGTGACATGGTAAGGCTCGGGTGAAACTTGTCTCAGCTTGATAGAAACTCCTTGGGTTGGGGATAGAGTGTTATAAACTTCTTGGCCCTGTTTTCATGAGAATGATAAGTAATGATGATTATGAATTGTGAGATGTGAAGTGATGTGTGTTGACATTGGAATTGAGAGAGTAGATAACTGGTAAATTGGATTGAGTTGTGTAAAGAAGATGGATCCTTGTAGTTGCTCCCTTTTGGTGGAACTTAAGGATTGGTTTGGGTTAGTTTAGTCTGTTTTGGATTGACATGCAACTGATGGTTTCAATAAATGCTATTTGAAGTTAATTGATGCTTAGTCATCTTGGGATTTGCTTTGGTTCGGATAATAGAGATAAGGTTGATATAGTATCTCAGGTGGTACTGGAAAACATTGAGTTTTACTTGTGTATATACGTTGTTGATGTGAATTTGTGAAACTACTTTAATAGAAAAAAAAATTAAAAAAATAAAAATAAAAATAAATAAAATTTGTTTGAATGTAAATTGTTGTAAGCGCACTTGTGCCAATGGACACATCGATTGTTAGTATTGACATTTGTAATGGTAGGGAGACTTCCAACTTGTGGGAAGTGGCATGTGCTGTGTTACTTCGTGAATGCACCTTAATTGTTTCTATTCGTTATTAATATAAGTGTGTATGGAAAATGTGTTATGATGTCACCAAATGGGTGGCGGAGGTTATTTGGTGATGGTTGAAATTCATTGGGAAAATGTTGAGACTGATGTGGAAAAATGAAAATTTCTTTTCCCTGAGTTGTGGCCTGGGATGGCACGATCAAACTAAATGTTAAAGACTTGATCTAAGTATGTTAATGAACGATTTTCATTATTTTACCTTTAAATGTCAGGTTGTATAAAGAATTGGTAATATCATTAATTATGACGTAATATGAGATTTTGTATTGGACTGTGCATTGTAGTATGCCAATTGTTTTCACCACTGTTGTCGGGTGTGTGGTGTAATGGTGATTTTCTTCCTCTTCAAAATTGGGTTTTGGTCATGTGATGGTCTTTGGCCATGTTATTGTTGGTTGGGGAGTTATTATTGTCCTTGGGATTACTAGGGGTTGATGTCATTCCTTGTCTGTTGGATTCCGATTAGTATACTGATCGAAGAGTATTTGTAATCTTTTCTATGTGATTCTTTTGCTCGGGTGTCTTTGGGGCACTAAGGTATTGAATCGAAATTCAAGAAATTATCTCGAGTTTGAGTCTAGCCTTTGGTTGGGGATAATGTCTTACCATTGGGTTTGAGTAGCTTTCGTTTCGACTCTTATTTTATTTCGGGAACGTATACCAGGTGTGTTAAGTCAAGAGTTGTATTCTATCTAAGTAGTTCTATTCTAATTTCGGGGACGAAATTTCTTAAAGTGGGGAGATTGTGACACTTCATACTTCTTGGATTAATGGGATTGCTCTGAAAACTTTTATTTTTATACTTGGAGCCTCTTGGGTTCATTTTGGGATATTGATTGAGGTGGTATCATAATGATAAAATAGGATTGAACCAAAAACTTTGATTCGGATAATTGTCTTACAAACAATCATCACCCTTTTGCTCATTTCTTTTTCCACACTTTGAATTTGGATGTGAGGCTGGAACCATTGGAAAGCTTGTTTTTGGGGCTTCGATATGGACATAAGAATAACCTAAAACGGAGTCCGAACGAGAGAGTTATGCTTGTTTGAACTTTGTATTTGTGCTGGAAGTAAGTTCGCTCGAGCAAAGGAAGTTGTACTCGAGCGAACTGCGTGAATTTTAGAGATTCTGGGAGCTTCTTTTCTTCGCTCAGGCCAAGCTTTCCTCGCTCTAGTGGAGTGTTCGAACTTAGAGTATTTAAAAGTCACTTTTTGGTCAACTTTTCTTCATTCTCTCTTGCTCTTTCTCTCTTAAGCTTGGTTTTCATCTTTGTTCCCTCATTTTCTACCCCATGTTTCTTATACAAAAACAAAGAGCATGCCAAAGGATTTCTATCTATCCAAGTAGATCGTGTTTTCATTGATGTCGAAATTTCAGGTTTCTCTCTCTTCTTACTTAAGGTAAGGATTTTTCTTACTTCTCTTCAATATTATCTTGTGGATAGATAGGTGGTAATTTCTATTGCATAAAACCCTCATTTTGAGGAGATTTTGAAAATAGCATGTAAAGAAAGTTAGGGCTTTTAAATTTTGGAAGTTGAATTGATGATTTAAGTGAAATATGGAATATTTGGGTTATGGGAATAAGATTTTGTGTTGAATAGTAAAAAGCCCTAATTTATGCTTAACCCTAGTTGTAGAATTTATTTTGGAAATAAAGAATGCTTAAGCTGACATTAGATTCATGAAATTAAGTTTATGTTTTGTTGAGATGAGTATAAATAATGACAATTAGTGGTTGGAAAATGATCATTGTATATAAGGGTTAGGTTAAAGAAATTAAGATTGGTAATTAAATCAATTAATCATGGATAATTTATGATGAGTATTGTATTGTGAAATTGAGTATGACGACTTGATGATAATGAGGAAAAGTAAAGACATAATTGGAACATAAGAAGTGTGAATACTTCTAAAGATGAGCCTTTATATTTTTGGTGGATGTGCTATTAGATTATTTTGTGATAAAAACAATGAATGAGTTGATAAATAATAGAGAATGTGGTGGAATATGATGTGTACTTATTATGTGAATGAATCCTTATCATATGGTGGATGTGTAATTGAGCTAATATGTAACGGAAATAATGAACGATGTGTTAGCTTTGCCCACAAATCATAATGGGGAATGACTTGACGAATTGATGGATTGGGATGTTGCTTTGGGGTCCGTTTCCCATCGTATTTGAGCCGGCAAAGCGTGGCGCTTAATAAAGGTTCCGCCTTCCTTCTAGAGTATCGCCCGGTAAAGCGTGTGGGCTAATGAGATGTGTAAAAGTTCCGCGTTCCTTCCGGCTTGTGACCGGTAAACCGTGAGATTCCGCGTTCCTTCCGGTTCGTGACCAGTAAAGCGTAGTAGTGCAATGATGTCGCTTGGTAATGGAGCCAATTTATATTTAGTTTATGTGAAACGATGATAACAAGATCTACACGTGTGATTGTGATATTGGGAAGTAAATAATGGTGTAAGGTTGAATATATGGGATTGTGTAGATTTATCTAATGTGGTTATAATGGGTAATGGTTTGTTATGACTTATATTAGAATGATTCTTTTCTATAATTAGATTTCTTGGTAATGTCAACAAGGGATTTTCATAAAGAACTTTTGAAAACTATACTAGAATCATACAAAAAGAAAAGAAAATCTTTTATTTAAAAAGTTGTTCATGAATTTCTTTATGAAAATGGTATTCATATATATATATATATTGTATTTTCGAATATGCACAGCATCTTAATTATATATATATATATCACTCGTTAGCATTCATGATCGCATATATCTAGGGATTTTATTGTTTAGAGTCAGGGAAGATTCCTACTGGACTTCATGTTCATCCCATTTATTTTAACCATTTTCAAGAACGAAGTCTGGAACGCCGGATTAAGGATTTGAAGAGTTTATTTTGTAATTCAATGTGAATATTGACATGTATTATGGTTGTATTCATTTGAGAGAGAATAGTATTATTATTACTCAATGTAGTGGTTATTTGTAATAATAAATGTTTTAATAAAATGGACTTGAATTAAAGGTTTTGGTAATATTTCCAAGTAATGAAATTTGAGGCGTGACACAATTTTTACAAAAGATGGCACATGCAACTATACATTCATAAGCCCTAACCCTGAATCTATAGCATGTGTTATAAACAAAACATATTAAATAAAAGTAAAAACAAATAAATTAATGCCTTAATGGCTATAGCTTTCCAAGACGGTGCTTGGTTACAACAAAAGTGAGTTTAAACTTAATACATATAAAGCCCTTGGCTTGTACAAAATAAATACAAGAATAACGAAAAGAAGCTCTTGGCACCAAGACCTCCCGAGTTACTGCCTTGGTGGAGGCATATCTTCAGTACCTGAAATTGGTTTTCCACATAGGGTGAGCCAAAACCCAACAGAGATATTCTAACACAGTGTATGAATCTTAACAAGCTATAAGGTGAATGCATATGCAATGCTTGTGTCCATACCATGCAATGCCAGGTTTATATCACAATTCATGAAAACATTTCCTTTACAACTGAAAACAAGGCGGTGGATACAACACTAGGAATTTCTAGGTACGTGTCTGCAAGTAGACTATACAAGTACTACCAATTGCCATTTTTACCAGTACTAACTGGAAGGCTCGGCACCAAACAATGCGGGTTTCTGGACTTTCACCAAGGACACACAGGCTAACAATAATACCATAACCACACCCCCTACCCAGATTCACCAAGGTATTCATCAATTTTTCTCAAAACAATATACATTTCCAATGTGTTAAATATGCAACAATGCTCAATCCAAATAGGTGGTAAATTAGTTTCAATTCTTATATTTCTCATGCAATTTCTACAACAATCATAGCTATCTTCCACCGATAGCCCAAAACAGATATCTCTAAATAGGTAGATAATTCCAACAAAAATATACTTTTCAAAATTCCAAAATAGGAGTAATAATGCATATCATCATCATCATCATTTCAATTACACAATAACCAACATCATTTTCCAATATCCAAAATTAGGGCAAACCCCCTTTTCTTTATAAATCAATTTCAAAGATAAAAATTTATCATTTCATCATTACTCAACCATAAATACACTCTCACAATCATTTCCAAGAAAACCATTTGAAAAACCCTCTATTTGACTTTTAAACCAAAACCCTAGATTTGTTCAAAAATCCCTAATTCCCTGATTCCTTTAGAAAGACAAATAACTAAGTTAAAAACCATACAAAGTGTGGAGAAATCCCTATCTCAAAGCTAGAAGACAAGGGAGAGAGAGAGAGAGAGAGAGAGAGAGAGGAAACTTTGACAAAGCTGAAAATCAACTTTGCTCCAATCAAAAGGAAGCTCTAGGCAAGCTTTACCCTTTTTCCCATAGGACAATGGTGTAGAAATTAGCGGATCAAGGTGTATTTGAGGTTTTAGAGATGGCTTTTAGAGAGAAAGAAAGGAGATCTAGGTTTTGGAACATTTAGAGAGAGAGAGAGAGAGAGGAAAGAAAATGACTCAAAAAGTGTGTTTCTCGAACTGATATACACGCACGCTGCTCGAGCGCAGGAATGGTCGCTCGTGCGACTAGACATAAACGATGATATCGCTCGAGTGCAAGAATGGTCGCTCAAGCGCACAATGCACCCCCCAAGTAGTTCAGACCTGTAAAAGTTCACTCGAGCACAAGAAGTGTCGCTCAAGCGTCAATATTAAACACTCAGTAGTTTTGTAGACTGTAAAAGACCGCTCGAGCGAACAAGCAAAATTCTGGGTATAGACTCATTTGAAAAAAAAAATGAACTCCCAACCTATGTCAAATGCAACCACAATACTCACACAACCCAATTCAATAAGGAATAAGATGAACAAGGGCATGAACAACCATCAAGACAAATAATCCCGTATCCAAAACAATAAACGGGTCGGGTCTAAACCAGAATCGTTATAACCTCCCCATCTTAAGGAATTTCATCCCCGAAATTTTAAATCAAACATCAACACCGTGTTAAACCCATTACAATAATAATAACAAGTCGAATCCATAACCATGACCCATTCACTGGTCATTGATTTTTAAATCAAACATCAACACCGTGTTAAACCCATTACAACAATAATAACAAGTCGAATCCATAACCATGACCCATTCACTGGTCATTGATTTTCATAACAACGATAAACAAAGTTTTCAATATTGAATATACAATTCACTTTTTCCAAAACATATGCAATGTTTTTACATTTAATCAACATAACAAGATTTTCATTACAAGTTTCAAACATCAACAAAAAGGTTCGGATACTTCTCACGGACTTCTGCCTCATGTTCCAGGTCGCCTTCTTAACCCCATGGTGTCGCCACAACACTTTCACCAAAGGAATTGTTCAAGACTTGGTCTCATGTATCTAAGATTCTAAATAGTCTCTCCTCATACGAGTCATCCTCATCCACCTCTAACTCAATCCAATCCAACACATGTGATAGATCCGGCTCATACTTCCGGAGCATACAGATATGAAACACGTCATGAACCCCGAAAAGCTGTGGCAGCAAAGCCAAACGATAAGCTACCTCTAGGATCTCAAAAGGCCCAGTAAATCTAGGAGACAACTTCCCGCTCTTCTCAAACCTCATTAAACCCCGTCTCGGTGATATTGTCAAGAATACGTGATCTCTTACCTTAAATGATAACGGTCTCCTCATACGGTCAGCATAACTCTTCTGACGACTCTAAGCCGAAACCAACCTCTTACGAATAAGTGCAACCTTCTCCGTTGTTTCCTGGACTAACTTAGGACCCAACATAGGTGCCTCACCCACCTCGGCCTAACACACTGGAGATTTACATGGTCGGCCATACAAGGCCTCAAACGGTGCCATACCAATACTCATCTGAAAACTATTGTTATAGGCAAACTGCACTAAAGGTAAGTGTCTCTCCCACGACCCCGTGAAGTCTAGAACACAACCACGAAGCATATCCTATAGGATCTGAATGGTATGCTCTAACTGCCCATTAGTCTAAGGATGGTAAGCGGTGCTAAATGTCAATCTAGTGCCCAAGGCATTCTATAGGCTCTTCCACAATCGAGCTGTGAAACACGAATCTTTATCCGAAACAATAGTCACAGGGACCCCGTGAAGTCGAACTATGTCCCTAACATAAAGGTCAGCAAGGTAATCTACTGAGCCATTCGTGCGCATAGGTACAAAGTGTGCTAACTTGGTTAACTGATCAACTATCACCCATACGGCATCATTACCCCATTAAGTCCTCGGAAGACCCAAAACGAAATCCATCATGACATGTTCCCACTTTCACTCAGCTATAGGCAAGGGTTGCAACAAACCCGCTGGCCTCTGATGCTCGGCCTTCACTTGTTGATAAGTGAGGCACTTTGAAACAAATAAGGCTACGTCTCTCTTCATTTCCCTCCACCAAAACTGGCGACTAATGTGGTGATACATCTTTGTGCCTCCCGGATGTACCGCAAGACGTGAATGGTGGAACTACCAGAGTACTGCCTCTCTACAAGACTCCAGCACGAAAAGATGGTCAAGATATCTAATACTCGAGTCAAAACACGCGTTTAAGCCATTCTCTACCTTCGCACTAAATCTTCCCCCATATAGACTCTACCTCGTGATCACCCCGTTGTGCTTCTATAACTCGGCTCACAAGCTTAGGTTTTGCAATCAAAGTAAACAAGGCTGCTGACTTAACGGACTCGCCAAGATGCAAGTCAAACTAGCCAACAACACCCAACATCTCCCATTCCCGGATGGCAATACTAGCTACACTGCTAATGGACTTCCTACTCAAGGCGTCGACCCCTACATTGGCCTTTCCCGGATGATAGTGCAACTCAAAGTCGTAATCCTCCATAAATTTCATACATCTTCTCTATCTCATATTCAAATCTTTTTGTGTAAACAGATACTTCAAACTCTTGTGATCGGAAAAGACCTCGAATCCCTTACCATAAAGATAATGTCTTAAGGTTTTCAAAGCAAAAATCACTATTGCTAGTTCTAAGTCATGGGTAGGATAGTTTCTCTCGTGTGTTTTCAACTGACGTGAGTCATATGCTACTACTTTTCCCTCTTGCATCAAGACACAGCCCAAACCTTTCCGAGACGCATCACAATACACTGAATAACCCAAACCCCTCTCTGGAATAATCAATACTGGAGTAGTAATAAGTCTATCCTTAAGCTCTTGAAATGACTTCTCACAAGTCTCACTCCACACAAACTTGATTTCATCGTCAGTCTAGTCAAAGGTGAGGCAAAGCTAGAGAAATCCTTCACAAAATGATGGTAATACCCGGCTAACCCCAAGAAACTCCAGATCTCAAAGGCATTCTTAGGTTGTTCCCAATCTTGCACTGCCTCTATCTTGGAAGAATCTACAGTCATCCCATCCTTGGATACCACATGGCCTAAGAATTTTACCTCCTTCAGCCAGAACTCACATTTCCCAAACTTAGCATACAATTTGTGGGCTTTACACAACTCAAGCACAATCCATAAGTATTCCTCGTGTTCCTCCTTAGAAGGTGAGTAAATCAAGATGTCATCAACAAAAACAACCACAAAACGGTCTAAGAACTCACAGAAGATTCAGTTCATCAAATCCATAAACAAGGCCGGTGCGTTGGTTAGCCCAAAAGGCATCACTAGGAACTCATAATGGCTATACCGCGTATGGAATA
This sequence comes from Camellia granthamiana, assembly GCA_036172215.1. NCBI lineage: Eukaryota > Viridiplantae > Streptophyta > Magnoliopsida > Ericales > Theaceae > Camellia > Camellia granthamiana. The sequence goes on along the minus strand of CM069915.1, from coordinate 73,630,859 downwards.
TCGTCTTCTGGATATCCTCCTCCTTCACTCTCAACTGGTGATAACCCGATCTCAAATCTATCTTAGAAAAGTAGCAAGACCCTTTCAATTGGTCAAACAAGTCATTTATACGAGGTAGTGGGTGCTTGTTCTTAACAGTTACTCGGTTCAACTTTCGGTAATCAATACAAAGTCGCAATGTGCCATCCTTCTTTTTAGCAAAGAGAGCCGGTACTCCCCAAAGCAAAGTACTAGGGCGAATAAAGCCCTTATCTAATAATTCTTGGAGTTGAATCTTCGACTCACTCAACGCGGTGGGTGCAATCTATATAGTGGCGTAGAAATTGGTGTCGTGCCAAGCACTAAATTGATAGAGAACTCAATCTCACGGTGAGGTGGCAAATTAATGAGATCATTGGAAAAAATGTCCGGGTATTCACAAACTACCCTCAACAACTCTATTCGGACCACATCACTCTTAACACCCAAGAGTGTAGCAAGAAAGAGATTAAGCTCACCCCGACTACGCGGATCATACACTGGCAACAAAGCTCTATCGACTCGGTCCCCTAGGAAATAAAAACACTCATCACTCGAGGTGCACACCGTAACTCTCTAATGGTAACAATTTATAATAGCCCGATAGGATGACAACCAATCTATGCCCAAAATAACATCAAAACTCGACATGTCAATTAACACAAAAGCAAAGGAAGTCGGTGACCTATCTCACAACCCCGACACCCTTGGTCCAACACAACCTCACTACTAACAGCTGACTCTACCCTAAGTGGAGATGCTAACTAAGCCACTTCTAACCCCAAGGCTGATGCAAATGCAGACGAAATGACAGAATGAGATGCACCAATATCAATCAACACATTGGCAATAGAATTACACAACAAGAAGTTACTCCTCACTACCGAAGGTGCTGGCAACAAATCTAGCATGGTAACAACATACACACGCCTTGAAGGTCTCTGCTCTACCTGCTCACCTCTCAGAGCATAAGTTTGAAACATTTATTAAGCCGAAGAGGTTCCCTGACTGGCCCTCGAGGCTTGAGCTGACGGTGTAGGCTGATGGTTCTGTGTCTGCCTTGAATCAGACGCACTAGATGTGCCACTCGACTGAGAGAAAAACCTCATCACGTGCCCCGACTGCCCACACTGATAACAGGTAGGCAGTTGCCCTCTCCAATGACTCTAACTTTGAGGATGAGCCGCAGACGGTGTAGACTGTTGCCCTCCTCCTCTTTACGGGCAAACTAAAGACTTGTGGCCCAGCTGACCACACTTGAAATAAGTGATCCCACCTTGACCACCTCTCTCTGACCCTGAACTCGGTACATGAAAAGTGGATCTAGACTGTGCTCCTTGGAATTGCTGTGGGGTGGAACCCCTCTGCCTCTTGTTATCCCGAGTTCCTCCTTGAACCTCTTGACTCTTCTGCCTAGAGCCCCTCATTCGATCCTCCTTCGACTAAACCACAGTCTCAAGATGAGTCACTACCTCCCTAAGGTGTCCGTAGTCCCTAATAATGGACCCAGCCACTTTGAAAAGAAGTCTAATCTTCAACCTCTTCTCGAACTCAATGCAACGACATTTCTCCGTCACCACAAGTTCCAGTGCAAACCTCGACAAACTAGTAAAGGTAGCCTCAAACTCGGCCATCGGCGTGTTAAGTTGCTTAAGCTTCAAAAACCGCCCTCTCAACTCCTTTCTAGCAGTGGAAGGAAAAAACTTGTCCTGGAAAGCATTGACAAAGGCCTTCCAAGTTACTTTAATGCGCCCACGCACATACTTCCACCACTGACCCGCATCTCCCTTCGGTTGGAAAGATGCCAAGGTCGCTCTCAGCCCATCGTCCTCGATGCTAGGCATCTCGAATGTCTTCACCATTTGCTTTAGCCACCTATCTACCTTCAGTGGCTCCTTCAGATCTCCCAAAAACTTATTCGGATTAGACTAGAAGAACTCCCTCTTCAGAAAAGATGGCCCTGTCTCAGTAATATGGGCCTAGAATTGATTCTCAGCTCTAAGAATGTCCATGGATTCCCGCAAGGCTTCGGCCATTTCACGGGCCAAAGCACCCATGGCCTACTAACCAACCACTTCCTCCTGTGTCAGAATATCATCCGATAACAGCACCTCCTGCCATCTAGGCCTGCCACACCTACCACCACCACGTCCACGTCCATGTCCACGTCCTGACATCTTAATGAAGGTAACACAAGAGATTAGCACATTTACAAATGTGTCGAAGCTAACTCACTCGCATCCTAATGCAGTGGACAACAATTAATTCACTCCACATAAGCACGTAGTCACATAAATACATACAAATTTCCTTTCTAGATAATGATCATCCCACGACGTTGCCAAAGTTTCAGTTAAAAATAACAGTAATCAAGTGCTCTTCTAACAGGACTTCTAGAAACTCGTAGACCCAATCAATTTCTTAAAAATTAAATCTCATACCCACTTAGTCACATAAGCATGTTATCACATAGCATACCAGGTTTACTTCTAACAAAAACTAGCGAGATAACCCACTGTGGTAAAACCACATCCCACGATCCCAAAGTATTCAAACCCGGTAGCTCTTATACCAAGTTGTAACATAATTCATCCCACGCTATTAATTAAATAACAACCCAGTTCTGAATATGATATCTTTACATTCATATGATTCAATTTTTACAAAGATGGCACATACAACTATACATTCATAAGCCCTAACCCTAAATCTATAGCATGTGTCATAAACAAAACATATGAAATAAAAGTCAAAACAGATAAATTAATGCCCTGATGGCTATAGCTTTCCAAGACGATGCTTGGTTACAAAAAAAGTGAGTTTAAACTCAATACATATAAATCCCTAGGCTTGTACAAAATAAATACAATAATAACAAAAAAGAAGCTCTTGGCTCCAAGTCCTTTTGAGCTACTACCTTAGCAGAGGCATATCATTAGTACCTGAAATTGGTTTTCCACATAAGGTCAGCCAAAGCCTAGCAGAGATACTTTAGCACAGTGTATGAATCTTAACAAGCTATTAGTTGAATGCATATGCAATGCTCGAGCCAAAACATTTATATCTCTTTCCATACCATGCAATGCCAGGTTTATATCATAATTCATGAAAACATTTCCTTTACAACCGAAAACAAGGCAGTGGATAAAACACTAAAAATCTCCAGGTACGTGTCTACAAGTAGGCTATACAAGCACTACCAATTGCCATCATCGGTACTAACCAGAAGGCTCGGCACCTAACCGCGCAAGTTTTTGGACTTTCATCAAGGATACACAGGCCAACAATAATACCATAACCACACCCCCTACCCAGATTCACTAATGTATTCACCCATTTTTCAACAATGCTCAATGTAAATGGGTGAGAAATTAGTTTCAATTTTCATAATTCTCATGCAATTTCTACAACAATCATAGCTATCATCCACCAATAGCCCAAAACAGATATCTCTAAACAAGTAGATAATTCCAACAAAGATATACTTTTCAAAATTCCAAGATATGAGTGATAATGCATATTCAACTCGACCATCATCATCATTATCATTCCAATTCCACAATAACCAACATCATTTTCCAATATCCAAAATTAGGGCAAACCCCTTTTTCTTTATAAATCAATTTCAAAGATAAAAAATTATCATTTCATTATAATTCAACCATAAATACACTCCCACAATCATTTCCAAGAGAACCATTTGAAAACTCCTCTTTTGATTTTTAAACCAAAACCTTAAATTTGTTAAAAAAATCCCCAAATTCCATGATTCCTTTAAAAAGACAAATAACCAAGTTAAAAACCATACAAAGTGTGGAGGAATTCCTACCTCAAAGCTAGAAGACAATGGAGAGAGAGAGAGAAAAAAAACTTTGGCAAAGCCGAAAATCAACTTTGCTCCGATTAAAAGGAAACTCTAGGCAAGCTCTATCCTTTTTCCCATAGGACAATGGTGTAGAAATCAACGGATCAAGGTGTATTTGAGGTTTTAGAGATGGTTTCTAGAGAGAGAGAAAAGAGATCTAGGTTTTAGAACGTTTAACTGTTCGAGTGCAAGAATGGTCGCTCGAGCGACCAGACACAAACGAAAATACTACTCGAGTGCAAGAATGGTCGCTCGAACACCCAATGCACCCCTCCCAGTAGTTTAGACCTATAAAAGTTCGACCGATCACAAGAAGTGTCGCTTGAGCGCAGATATCAAACTTTCAATAGTTTTGTAAACTATAAAAGACCGCTCGAGTGCAAGAAGATTTACTCAAGCGAACAAGCAAAATTCTTGGCAAAGACTCATTTGAAAAATAAAAAAACGAACTCTCAACCTATTTCAAACGCAACCACAATACTCACACAACCCAATTCAATAATGAATAAGATGCACTAGGACATGAACAACCATCAAGACAAATAATCCCAGATCCAAAACAATAAACGGGTCAGGTCTAAACCAGAATCATTATATTACGCTTCTGTTGAGCCTTACTCAATAATAAATGTCTCACCCTTACAAAATCCTCTCACAAAATAATCAATAGAGATAAGAGGTATTTCAACCATCTTTTATAATAATTCTCTCACAAAGAGTAGATATGAAAGTGTAAGACCAAAACAATACTTAGATCTAAAAGTGAAAGAGTAGAGAGAAAAAAATACAATCAAAATTTTGAAGTACACAGATTTTTTTCTCTTCAAGTTATTCATTTTTCTCTGCACAAAACACTTCTATATATACCCAAATATATAACTGTTGGGAGGCAGACGTTTCTTCATATCACAAGGTGACAAAGCGCAAGACGCTCCTCCTTTGACTTTTTCCTTCACGGGGAATAGATACGTACGCCACACGTGTTTGAAAAATATAGTCAGGTCGCTGTTGATGAATAGTAACAACAAAATATTTCAAACTTCTCCTGTAAATAACAAAAATGCACAGTGACTGTATAGTAACTTTTCTATTAAAATATTTGACTATACAGTAACTTCTTTATTAAATTTTTGTATACATAGTAAAATCTTTTTTAATAATATTTATATAATATCTGAAAATATATACTTCTTTTAAAATTTTTGTAAAAATTTTAAATACACTTTAGTAAAAAATGACCCACCACCCATGTGGGTATATCAATTTTGTCAAAAGAAGATAACCAATCAATATCAAATTTGTCAAAAGATGAATAGTGTCGGATTTTTCAACATGTGAATAGTAAAGTTTCCAAAATATTTTCGTAAAATCAAATATAGCATAGTAACTTCTATTAAAAAATATTTATAACAAATATATCATACAATATATATTTTAAACAGATAATATTTTGTGTCAAATAATATAAAATATGTATATTAAAAAATCAAAATTTATCAAGTAATATTTTAAATATCATCAAAATTAAACCATATAATTAACACTTTTGATGGGTAACTATGAATCTTTTAAAGTTTCTAAATATTTTATTATTAACTATTTACTATATAGAACAATATCCTTTCAAATCTACTGGCAATGGCATTCACTTCTTATAAATGATCTCTCTCAAATAGCATGTCATATATTTTGTTTGACTACATCATACAATATCATTAACGTCTTCTTCTTCTTCTTTTTTTTTTTTTTTTTTTTTTTTTTTTTTTTTTTTTTGGTGCATCTTCAAAATTTCATCATATACATAGTAGGAAATTTCATACTTTTCTTCAAAATTTTGTATCATGTAATACCATATGCCCTGATTATAATGTTTGTGATAATTGGTTATAACATATTATTGTATTAGTTATGACTTAGCTACAACTGATTGTCCTATTAATGATGATTCATTGTGATATTGGTTAAAATATTTTGATTATACCTTATGTAATGGTTAGTTATAACCCTTTTCTTCTTTCCTTTTTTTTTTTTTTTCCCCAATTATGATTAAGATTCATCCTTCATATATATAAGCAGTTATAATTAAAAATATTTGACTCATACTTTTCATTATTAGCATTGAAATGTATTTAATTCATACTTTTAATATTAATCAAAATTCTAAACATTTTTCATTTGCTCCAAAAAAAAATAAATAAATTAAACATTATGTTCAAATATGTAAATTAGGATTAAAATTTCAAAACCCAAGTGTTAACTTCTCAATCACTGTACATATATATGCCACATTCTTGTTTCAAACTTCATTAATAAAATAATTTGCAAGTATAATATGTAATCAATATTAACATAAAACATGAGAAGTCAATTATTGCAATTCATTTTAAATAAAATTTCCCTACACCTATTCCAACTTTTACAAAGTTCCTCCTGTTAAAAAACAAAACTTCTAAGAATATTTTTTAACAATTCAAATTAATAAGGTAACCAAACAAGCATAATTAAAAATTGATGTACTGGGCATGAGGTCGCGTGGCACGCGACCTTCTCACAAGTACCATATTAACATGTGTTGGCGCCATATTCAAACTTTCCAATGAGAGTTGGACACATAGCTGTCCACAATGGAAAATACACGAAACATGATAATCGAGCATAAGGAGCTATGGTGGCAAGGAAAAGTTGATAGTTGATACCCGAATGGTTGAGAGCCAAATTCAAATTCGGAGGGAGCCAAATGTGAAGCTCAACCAGAAGTGAGGCAGTTGCAGGCCCTTCAACAATTACTAGTAGTGTTAGGAAGCCTATAAATAGTAATGAATGAAGAGAGAAAGCTTCAAACAAATCATTAACCCCAACACTTCATTTCCTTTATTGTGATTTTTCATTTCCAGGAAGAATAATCATAAACATAGTATTACATTTCTTGTACCTTCAATTTCAGCATTTTATTTGTTTGTATTTCAATTTCGAAGTACATTTCCTTGGGATTGACATACTTATAATCGTTTAAGATAGATGAGATTTTTAAGTTGTAATTTTATTTTTATTTTTTTTCACAAATGGTTGCTTTTGTTGTATTTTGTTAATTTCATGGATATTGTATTTGCATTATATAAATGAACTTTTATTTATTTATTTATTTATTTTGCATGTAAAAGAAAATAATTAGTAGAATTGATGTTGTAAACTTTTATTTATTTATTTATATTTTTAGTGGCAACCAATCAATAAGTCAAGGTGACATTTTTCAGCGACACTAGTAAGAAATTTAGTGCCATTTAAAAAATGTCACAAAATATGTAGGTAAATGCCACAAAGGCACTACAAGAAAAAACACATTTGACGACTAAATTTTTAGTCGCCAAAAGTCAGTTTTTAAGTTTCTCCGACTAAATTTTTTAGTCGCCGGTTTGGTCGCTGGAAAACGGTTATTGGCGACTAAAAAAATTTTAGTCGCCAAAAAGCAAGTTTTTACTGACCAAAACTTTGGTCACCAATAGTCAATTATATTTTTTTAAATTATACATTTATCAACTAATGTTTTCGTCGCCAATACTCAAGGAATCGGCAACCAAACTGATTTAGTCGCCAAAAGCTCATTCCGAAAAAAAAAAAATTACACCTTGCTCTTGTGGAGATTCAAACCATCAAGCTCCCACACCATAAACCTTATATAACACACTCTTTCCACTACGCCTCCATAACATCATATGATTATATATGCAACATATATTATTTATATAGTACTTAGACCCGTATTAATGTCAAAGTATATTTATAAACATAATTATTTTTTATTGAACATAATTTATGTAAAAATAAATTATTTAGTAGAAAAAAAAAGGACACCACTTTTGGCGACTAAACATAATTTTAGTCGCCAATTCTATACTTTTCGCCACTAATTATTTTTTAGTCGTTAAAAAAAATTTCTCGCGCTAAAATTATCACTTTTGGCGACTAAACTTCTTGTTAGTCGCCAAAAAGCCTCACTTTCGGCTACTAAACATGTTTTTAGTCTCCGAATGCTTCACTTTTGGCTACTAATTTTTTTTTAGTCGCCAAAGGGCCTTACTTTTGGCTACTAAAATTTTTTTAGTCGGTAAAAGCCTCACTTTTGGCGACCAAACAGATTTTTAGTCGCCGAATGCCTCACTTTTGGCTACTAAATTTTTTTTAGTCGCCAAAAGGCCTTACTTTTGGCTACTAAAATTTTTTTAGTCGCTGAAAGCCATGAATTGGCGACCAAACAGATTTTTAGTCACCAAAACCTATACTTTTGGCTACTAAAATTTTTTAGTCACCAAAAATCTTTATTTTTGGCTACTAATGCATTTTTAGTAGCCAAATGCTATACTTTCAGCGACGAAATGTGATTTTTTAGTCGCCAATAGTGCTTTTTCTTGTAGTGAGGATATCTAAAATGACACTGAAAGTGTTGGTATTGTGGCACTTATAAGTCTCAACTAACCTAGAGTGGCATGAATATTAATGGCACTTATTAAAAATGTCACTATAGATATTTTCTTGTGACATTTTTGATTGCCACTAAACCAAGTAATTGTTGTAGTATATAGTATATATAAACATATGTTATATTGTATAAATATTCTTGATGTACTAGTGTTTATGAATACAGAAAAAGTCAAGAATGACACCAATTAAGTTCGACTTGTTTACAAAAGAAAAATATTTGAGGAAATGCTCACACTAGATTCATTTAAAAGATAAACATGAATAATCTTGTCATTAAGTAAAGTTCGAATTATTTATTAATAACTTATTTCATTTGCACCGTTATATTCTAATAAATCACGGGACATCTCTTTTTGAGATTAGATGCTTATTTGTTTGAAAAATATTTTACATTAAGACAAAATAATATTATGTATTAACATTTATGACCTATCGTCGTCTTAAAAATAGTACAAATATGGATGCGTTAAGAAAAAGCATAACCCAAAGAAAGCAATTAATGGTTTAATCATTTAGATAGATTAAATATGTGTATAAAAGAAAAATTAAAAATTATATAAATTATTTATGGAAAATTACAACAAAAAAAAAAAAAAAATCAAGGTTGGAGCCTTATAACAAAATAAATTCTAAATTTTTAATTTTGTCAATTTAAATTATAATCTTTTGGTTTGTTTTCAATCTAAACTATTTGCCTATTTTTGTTAAAAAAAAAAAATTCAGAAAAATATATTTTAGTCATTAAACTTCATGGAAGCGAGAATTTTAGACATTTTTTGTGCATCTACATTGAGTTTAATGATTAAAATATACTTTTTTCAAACAATTTTACTTAACAAAATATGCAAATGATTTAGATTGAAAATAAATTAAAAGATTAGGATTTAAATTAATAAAACTGAAAACCCAAAATTTTTTTTGTTATAAAGTTCAAATCCTAGGTTGTTTTTTTTTTTTTTTTTTGGTAATTTTTCCAATTATTTATTTCCGGTTTTGATCACAACATATTTGAAAACATAATGCTAGTAAATGTAGGCAAAAATATTAAAGGAATTAATTACAAGATTTGTCAATTTCTTACTATTTTTTTTTTTTTTTTTTTTATAGATTTAGCCTTTAAAGGATGAAAATTAGGTACCAAATAGGAAATCACTATTCTATATAATGAGAACATTGGGTAGGATCAACAATGATAGAGACCACTAATTTTGGAGCTCTAAAAAGACCACTAATGACATGGCACTCAATAAAAAAAGAAAAAAAATACAAAACTAAAGCCAAAACATCAAATCATTCATGGTGGGGCCTACTGCCACATCATTAGTGTTAGCACTAATTAGTGCTCCCACTCATTTTCCGGGTAGGATTCATGTATTCATTTTACTTCCTTATTAAATTAAGAAAAATAATATACAAATTCACTTTTTAGACCCATTTTATAAATCCAATGATATGCAAGTGATATAGTGGGGAAGTATTTATGAATGACGCCACGTGGCCAGGATAACCCCAAGATGACGGCTAAAGGTGCCATGTGGATGAGTCATGTTGCCAAGGTGATCATTGCATTGCTGAGATGTTCTGCGATAATGCTAGAATCTTGAGATATTCAGAAAAAGGATAAGAGTTTTAGAACAGAAGAGGCTCCTAGTCTAGATAAGGATAAGGCTCATGAGGAGTTTATCCCTATCTAGCTGAGAGTCTAGGATGAGCATTAAGCTTGAGTCCAACGAAGTGAGGCTTCTAGGGGACTAGGTCAATGTTGGTTATAAAAGTGAGATATCCTCGTGGGTCTAAGGTAAGTTTTTGACTGGTGAGTTTAAGAACTTATTTGATATTTGTGAGAGATAAGATTTACTGACTTGATCGTCGAAGTATCCCTGGGTGGACGAACCACCACGGTATTCTTACCTCCTTGTTGGGAGGTAGTTGGCTCAACCTATTCTGTCGGTGCTCTCCAACTAAGTTCCCTATTTGGTTGTGTGGTCAAAAATCAACACTCACAATTTGGTGCCGTCTATGGGAACTTAGTAGGATATATGGCCAACAATGGACAAGAAGAGAGAATTAAAGACAACATCCACAGTGAGGAAGAGGAACATGTGGATCCTAACGCCAGAAGAGAGAACGGTAACGAATGAGCGCATGAATCGAATCTTGGGGCGAATGATGTCGGCAAGGGGCGTAATGGCTCGAGGAAGGGAGACCGAGATGAATACTACAATGAAAGCGATCTCCAGGTATGGAAGGATAGGGGCCTAAGACGAGATGAGGAGATGAAGGATATGACAAACAAGTTGATAGACCTGTAGATAGTGGTCAACTTTATGATGAAAAACAACGTGATGCAACCATCGTTCCCGTTGCAGGACACGCCGGCACCAGCAGCCAAAACTGATGCCCAGAAAGGAGGACATAAGACAGTCCCAGTTGTCCCACAACATGGCAAGGGACAGGAAAACTCACATCGGCCGTCACGAGATGTCGAGCGAACAGAGATCTCTAATGTTGACCCTTTGTTATAAGGCCTTCATTTGGGGAGGAAATAATACTGTAGTCATTTGTTATATGTGCACAGAGATCTCTAATCTTGACCCAGGTGGTCTCTTTGCTTGACTTATATGGTCCCTTTGTTAGACCCATGTAGTCCCTTTGTTATGCCTTCGGACCCGTTGCTTTGCACTATTGGATTTATCACATATGAATATGATTTATGAACTTTGATATGATAAGTACTTATGTATGCTTTACTTCGGAACATATATGATATGATTTTGTATCACTGTAAAGCCGCTTTGGAGTGCCTCCGTAATAAGGCGATCTTGGACTTATGTGGAGCCAAGTTGTGTCAACCCTGTTGTTTTAAATTATTTTGTTTTCTTTTCTTTTTTTATATTTGAACACTTATTATGTATGATCTTTTGTGTAAGTGTCTAGGATGTTATGATGTAACTATGTGTTCATATCTATGAAAGAAGGTTGAAGTTTTAATTACTTGTAAAAATTACATGTATATACTGCTCGATAGACACAGTTATGTTTTAATATTGCTTCCACAATGCCCCGTTATTATATTATGGTCATTTTATCTTTGAGGTCAAAGGTAATCTGGGATTACTGGCCGGTCACAGCTTAAATCACTAGGGGCGGATTCGGGTTGTAATAAAAGATATAGCCATTAGGGCATATAATTACTTGATTGTATTTTTATTTTAATTCATGTATCCATGTCATATTCTATAGATTTAGAACATAGGATTTATGAATGTATACTCGCGTATGTCATCTTTTGTATGATCAAGATTATAAAAGGATTATAAAATATGAGGTTATTTTTCAATTGTAAGGAATGTTATAAGATAGGCAATTGTTATTTATTTCGGGGCATTACAAAAAAGCCAACCTAACCCAATTGCCAAACGACACTCATAATTCACCTACAATGACAAATAAGGGAGTTTAATCTCACATGGTTGAGTTTGTGACAAATTAAATTTTTTTTTTTAAATTTTATTTTATGAAAAAATTAATCAGTTGTTAGATTATCTTGGGGGAGAAACCCCCAATCTCTTCTTTGACATGTAATCCGTCATATCATTGTAAATAAATTAAGAAAGACGCTTTAGGAATCTCAATCTTTTTCCAATATTAGTTGGCTTTTTGAGTTGGGACTAAAAAGTTGATTTGACTTGTCTTTTTGGATCTTTTTGACTTTTGTGAGAGAAAAAATAAAATAATTATGATTTGGATGTGACTTAGCCTATGTCTTTTATGTTTTTTTAGTTCAAAAATCCAATGCCAAATAAAAGTATCAAATGCCCTCTATATGGGTTGGTCATTTTGCATTTTACCTCTTATTGTTAAAAATTCTATCAAACTTGACAAATTTTGAGTTGGCATAAAAAAAAGTTATAATTAAAATTCGACATAAAAGGACAAATATATTCTATTTGCTTAGTTAGAGTTTTCTAAAAATACTTTTTAAAAAATTATACTTTCTTATTTTTCGTGTTTTTTGTTTTTACTGAATTTTTTTAATATTTTAAGCAATTTTTTTTAAATTTTTAGACATACCTAACATAAATATACCTAAAAAGTAAAAAAATTGTGAAAAAAATCTTTTAAAAATTCACTAAATACCAAAAATATAAAAAAATACGAGAATTCAGTACATTTTTTAAATATTTTTATCTATTTATTAATTTTTTAAAATATTTTTTCACAAATTTTTTACTTTTTAAATGCATCTAAGTAAGGTGTATTTAAAAATATAAAAAAAAATGTTTAAAATTTTAAAAATATTCACTAAACACAAAAAAACACAAAAATAAAAAAACTTAGTTTTTAAACAACTTAATCTAGAAAACTCAAACCAAGCACACTGAATTATTTTTTTCTCAAAAATGTAACCTTGGTCCTATTCTTAAAAAAAAATTAATAATGTAACCCTAACCCTAATAAATCTTAAAGAGACCCAACTAAGTTCCCACGACTGCTTGGCGCCACCAGCCACCTCTTCCAACACCCCTTCTCATTTTCCTTCTACTCATCCATCTCACCACCCACTTCTACCACTCCAACTTCTCTCACCCAGCCCAGCCTTGCGATCTCCTCTCATATCAACTAGCCTAACCTCACCCCACTCTGTCACCTTGCTTCTTATTTTTATGTCATAGTTTGTAAATTGAAGTCATACTAAAATACTAGACATATTTTTAAAACAAAAACATCAAACAATTTGTGACAAATTTCTAAAATAACAAAGTTTTACACAGTGCCATATGCATTTACCACCATAGTTAGGTCACAATGCCTTCTATGGCTAAGCTTGTGTCATGTTGCATTCATGAATTTGCCCAGTCAAGCAAGATTTGTCTGTCCACTTATCGCTGGTTTGACAGTAATGTTTTGCTTTTAGAATAAAATTGTTGTCATAAAAGTTAATATGTTTGGTAACGTTAAAAATATTAATTTGTTAGTGAGAAAATTGAGCAGATCTTTGATTGTTTTTTTCATTGTTATGCTTCGTTGGTTTCGGTGAAAATATTTTCTGTATTTTTTAGTATTTGATACAGTAAAAAATAAAAGTTAATAGAAAATATTTTTTATGATCAATAAAAACTAAGCTTATTTAGGTAGAAAATATTTTCCACTTTTGACAGGTAGAAAATGTTTTTCAAACTAAAATTTTACCAATATCACTACACGACCACTCTCACCTCCACTACCACACCACCATCACCATGGCCGCTCCCACTATCACTGTTGCCATCTGGGCCACTGTCGCCACCACCTCCATCTCTACCTTCATTCTATTATCAGTATCACCAAACATAGAAAAATATTTTTCTTAGAAAATATTTTTTTAAAAAAAGTTTTTCATAACAAATATTTTCCATCAGAAAATATAATGGAGCGTTAATATTTTTATGTAAAAATAAAAATTTTTTTTTTTAAAATTTAATTAGTCAAGAAGGGTAAAAAAATCTAAACAAAATAGGACTTTTGTTTGAAAGATGAAGTAATTTAGGTAAAAGCTACACCTCCTAAAAGGATCTAATTACTCTTAGGCCATATTTGTTATGATGGACTGGAGAATTAGAATGTAACGGATTGTTAGTTTTAGGATAAATAATCTTGAATTATTTGACTAGAAAGGATGTATATTTTATATTTATTTTGTTATGAGATAAATGTCTAAAAATGACTATTCTAATGGATATAATGTTTGATTATGAAATTATGAAAAATGATAAATTTAATTAGGAAATTATGTCCGTTTGGTTATCTAATTTTTAAAATCAGATTTTGAGTTTTTAATTTGTATTTCTTTTTTTAGTGAATGTTTTGAATATTTTGGTCATTTTTAATTTTTTTTTCAAATGCATATAATCTAGATGTACTGAAAACAAGAAAAATTTTAAAAAATATACTATGAAATAGAATATTTTAAAAAAACATACCTATAATATTTGTGAAGAAATTTTTTTTAAAATTCAATAAATACTATGAAATACAAAAAAATATAAGAAAATAGTATAAGAAAAATATAATGTAAATCATCAACTCAATTAATATTTTTTTTATAATGTTAGAAATATATTTCAATTAAAAATTCAAGTAATTTTATAACTTTATAGGAGAGTAGTTAAGAATTATATTTTTTCTATTAATTTTGTTAAATAAAAAATTTTGACAAAAAATATTTATAAACTTTAAACTTGTAAGAGATAATCTATATTTTAAATAAATATCACGAAATATATTTATAATTCAATAAGAAAAAAAAAAAAAACAGGGAAGTACAAGAACCATATCATGTGCATTGATGCGCTCTTTCTCTCTCTCATTTAAAGCATCTCCACCATTATTAGATATTTTTTTCCATATAAAGTTTATCCTAAAATATATATTTTATTATGCCTACATATATAGATATTATGTTTTCATTCCAACACTAGTACTGTAGTTATCTTAAAGATAAATTACAAAAATATATCTTTTGGAATTTATTTAAAATATAAATTATCTTATATAATTTTAGAAATTATATCTTATCTCTTAAAATTTTTAATTTCATAATAAATAGCTATGGGAAGAATTCCCTTTTGGGATTTTATCTTTTATTAATAAATTATCAAATCGATTAACAATTTTTAATGATGTTAGAAATTTATTTCAATTAATAATTCAGATAATTTTATTATTATTATATATGAGAGCATTTAGAAATTTTATTTTTTTAGTTAATTCTATTAAATAAAAAATTGTGACAATAGAATATTTATAATTTTTCAAGTCATAAGGAGAAATTTATATTTTAAACAAATTTTAAATGGTGTATTTATAACTTACCATTTATTGTTTAATATTTAATATTTAATTTTTAATTTTATCAAACTCTATCTAAATAAATAAATAAATAAATATACTAGTGGGCGATACACACAATGCGTGTGTAATTTAAATAATTAATAATAATAATAAATAATAAATAATTTAATATCATAATATGTATATTGCTTAAGAGTTGTTTTGAGAAAATGGTTAAAAATTGGCTTTGTAAATTTCTTTTTAAAAAATGTATAAAAAATGTGAGAGATGATGTGATTCAAAATGGATTAAAAGTTAGGGAATAATTTTTAACCCACTTTTCTAAAGAGGCCTGAGTGATGAGTATGTTAATGAAATCCAAAGTCTTAAATTTAAAACTTACTTATGTTGTATATAATAACTTTTTTATTTTAATATAAAAAAAAATTTCATTAAACCAATTTAATCCTCTACTATAGATATTTTAAGTTTGAGAAGAGATTAGTATAATTTAACCGAGTAAATTTCACCAAAGAAACCTAAATTAACGAAAAAGGCCATTGCCCGATATCCGGCGGTACGCTCCATCAAAGGCTCCAATTGGCGGACACCACTAGAACATCCCAATCCAGTTTAATTCATCCACGGGTCCACCGATTCATCCGGTCACCAAACCCCTTCCCAACTCACCTACTCTCACTATACCACTGTCCCCTCTCCACCGTTTCAGCCGGTTCCCAAAACTCCCTTTCAAAACCTTTTCAAAGTTTTAAACCCCCTCTTCTTTCTTTCATGTCGAGTGAATTTCCATATCATTTCATTCTAATTTCAATTTCAATTTCAATTTCAATTTCAAACAACTCTCTCTCTCTAGATTTGTCTACACAAGTGTGGTTTTACAGCGATGGAGCGTTCGTTGTCCAGGTCGCGATGGTCTCGTCTTTCCCGCCCTTTTGAGGAGGTGGCAGCTCTCTGGTTGTGCGTCTTTGTTGGGTGATAATGGATTCATATTCTTATTAACACAGATTATTAGAATTTTATTGATCTCCATGCTCTGGGAATAAGTAAGTTCAGATTCATATATATCTACTTATTTTTCTGCTTTGGTTTCAAGTATTTTGATACATGTTTATTAAAGTACTGCTCATGTCTATTTTTGGTTATATAATCGATGTGAGTTTGAAATTTTATTTTTATTTTTCTCTGGTAGTTCAAAAATTACATGTGAAAATGTCTATATGATGATTTTGATGCACTTTGTCAGTAAAAAACTTGGACCAACGGTGGCTATCTCGAGTTTCTGACAAAAGTTTCTTGTTTCTTGTTCTGTTTCGATATAACAAAAGACAAACAATATCCAATAATAACGGTTTACTTTCTTTTTTATTTTAATTTTTTTCCTTCTAAGCAGCCCCAATATGGAAAAATGGTGAATTTTTTAAGAATTTAGATAGTGATTTTTGTTACCGTTTTTGTGGTTTTGTACTTTGAGTTTTTATTATTTATTTATTTATTTTCCCCTATATAAATTGCGTTGGTATTGCAGCCTCTTGGTCTTCCTTGTTCTCTGATTCCTATCTCAATGCCTTCTGAAAAGTTTTGCTACAATTTATTGGTGAGTTTATTCTAGAGTCCCTTCTACTACGATCTTCTTTTTATTTATTTATTTTTTTTTTAGATAGGTATTGAGTATAGATGGGTATTATGGGCTTTCAAATTTGGATTTGTGACAATCAGTTGATTACATGTCATGATGATGATGACTCGAGATGGGTATTAATTCATGTTATTTATCTATCTCTGTTAATTACATGTTAATCTCATGTTATTTGATATATATGTATGTGTTTGTAAGTATGGATTTTTGAACCCTTGTTATTTATCTATCTCTGACTATATGGTTTTGTTCTAAATCATGTTTTGAGATAGTTGTTTTTCTTCTTTTAAATCTTTGAATATAAAGAAAAATTTGTTAGAGTTCACGATTAGTGCTGAATATTCTCCTTTATTTTATTATTGGGTGGAGGATTGATGCAGGGGAATCGTTACCTATCTTTATTCGTTGAAGAAAGAATGATTCTGTTTTATCAGAGTTTTTGGGTGTTAGATTAGATGGGATAGAGTCGTTAATATGTATTGTATTGACATCTTGTTTGCTAGAGGTTTCTTAGTCCAACTGGCTTGTATGCTTTCAGATTGATCTGCAGTTAACTGAAGCATGTGTAGTGGTCCGGAGCAATTAAATCCTGATACTCCGGCTCCTTCTTCTTCCCCAAAAAGTGCAACTATGACTAAAGATGCGAGTAATTTGCCCGGAACAGTGAAGACTGAAATTTCTTTCTCAAGTCTGCTTGAACTTGCTGCAGACAATGATGTTGAGGGGTTCAAACAATCGATTTTGCGTATTGCTTCTGCAATTAATGAAATGGGACTCTGGTATGGTCGTCAGAGAGCATCAAAACAGATGGCACTCGAGAATCGAACCCCGTTAATGGTTGCTGCCATGTATGGCAGTGTTGATGTTGTAAAACTAATACTCTCTTTATCCGAGGCAGATGTAAATCTTTCCTGTGGCCCAGATAAGAGCACTGCCCTTCACTGTGCTGCATTTAGTGGATCTGTCAATGCTGTTGATGTTGTAAAGATGTTATTACTTGCTGGTGCAGATCGCAATTTGACCGATGGCAATGGCCATAGACCTATTGATGTTATTGTCGCTCCTTCAAAGTTTCCTGACTTGAAAGATACCCTTGAAAGGCTCCTCAGGAATGATGATTCTGTTCATCTACCGGACATTAAGGTATCCTTTGGTGGTGAGAAATCGAATTCGTCATCACACTTATCGTCTCCAGAAAATGGTCCCTTGTCTTCTGCTGTGGATTCAGCATCATCACTAAATAATTTTAGGCTGAGTGATACCCGAGCATCCTCTCCGCCGGAGAGGAAAGAATACCCGGTTGATCCTTCTCTTCCAGACATCAAGAACAGTGCATATTCCACTGATGAATTTCGAATGTTCTCATTTAAGATCTGGCCTTGTTCTCGAGCGTATTCTCATGATTGGACTGAGTGCCCTTTTGTTCATCCGGGTGAGAATGCCCGAAGAAGAGATCCAAGGAAGTTTCATTACAGTTGTGTGCCTTGTCCAGATTTTCGTAAGGGGCAATGCAGACGTGGGGACTTGTGTGAGTATGCTCATGGGGTTTTTGAGTGCTGGCTACACCCAGCACAATACAGGACCAGACTCTGCAAAGATGGCACAGGTTGCTCCCGCAGGGTTTGCTTCTTTGCTCACACATCTGAGGAACTTCGGCCACTATACATGTCTACAGGATCTGCTGTTCCATCCCCCCGATCATCCACTTCTGCTGCTACTTTCATGGATATGGCTGCAACATTGAGTCTTTTGCCTGGTTCTCCGTCAGCAGTTGGTGGCATGGCACCTCCTTTCAATCCACCCATGTCCCCTTCTGGAAATACTATTACGCACCCATCTATGGCTTGGCCACAGCCAAATATCCCCACTTTACATCTGCCAGGAATCAATTTACAGACAAGCCGTCTGAGATCATCTCTTAACGCCAGGGACATCCCCGCTGAGGAGCTTGAAATGCTCCTAGAATTTGAAGTTCAGCAACAGCAGCTTTTGAATGATATGTCATGCTTCTCGCAGACACATCTTAACACATCCTCCACAAAGCTTCCTGTTCATTCGAAAACCCTAACCCCTTCGAACCTTGATGAGTTTTTCTCCACAGAGGTTTCATCTCCTCGATTTTCTGATTCAGCAGTTTTCTCTCCATCACACAAGTCCATGGTTCTAAATCAATTCCCGCAACAACAGAACCTTTTATCTCCAATCAACACGAATGTATACTCTGCGAAGAATGTTGATCACCCATTCTTGCAGGCATCGTATCATGCTTCATCTCCTGGGAGGATGTCACCTCGAGGCATTGAGCCGCAATCCCCATTTAGCCCTAGGCTATCTAATCATGCTCAGCGCGAGAAGCAGCAGACACAGCTACGCAGCCTTAGCTCACGTGATCTTGGAACCAATCTTCCATGGGATCTTGGATCCAATGGTGCAGGAATTGTTGGTTCTCCTGTGAGTTCTTTGTCAAATTGGGATTCCCCCAATGGGAAAGTGGATTGGTCTGTTAATGGAGATGAACTAGCTCGAGTTCGTAGATCATTTTCAATTGATCATAACAGGGAGGAGCCTGACCTGTCATGGGTTCAGTCGCTGGTGAAAGAATCGCCAACTGAAACTAAAGAAACTTCCATTATACCAGTCTCGGGTGCCACATCGTCAAGTGAGGTTTCCGACTTGAACTCAATTGAAAAACTTGATCATGCAGTTTTGGGAGCATGTCTAGAGCAGATGCAGCTTGATCAAATTGTTGCTTAGTATATGTGAAACCATATTTACTAAGCATGGTCAGGAATCAGTATAGTAAGACCAAAAAATAATATTTGTTTTCATTGGTTGGTGATGTTGGGAGGTAAGATGACTACAGTAGAGTGGGGAAGGAGGATGCTCAGGAAAAAAAGGGTAATTCATTTATCTATTTATTATTGTTATCATTTCAGCAGTCAAAAGGGATAAGAAAGCCTATCTGGGTCATTTGCAAACATCTCAGCTTAGGTAGTTTCTCTTCCCAGATTTTGAAATTTAGATCTTTATTTTTTCCCAAAATTTCTTCTGGTTGAGCTCTAGGTTTGCTGTCTATTTTAGTTTAATTGTAACTTATTATTATTATTACAATAATGATCATCGTTATCTCAGATGAAGTTCTTGCTGTTGTTGAATATAGTGTGGAAGGGGGAATATTATGATCTTGGAATTTTGTTTTTACTGCTAGTTATTTGACTAGGTCTCTAATTATTAATTTAAAGAAAGGAGGGGGGAAGAAATGGGGTTGCTGATGTGTTCCATTAATGAATGAATTATTGTTGGGGCAGAAAGTGACAGCCTGTGGGGCATTTGATTCTTTGATGATGTAACATTGAATTAGAAGTTTTATTATTATGAGAATATAACAAATTTTCATATGCCTAGTTCTTTTGTCATCTTTGGATTTCTTTGCAGTTACTTTTATTCTCCCTGTTTTTAAAATTTTTTTTTTTTTAATTGTGTTTATTTCTCTATCCTGGTTTGTTAAAGCATGTGAATCTGTAATAGGTGGATCCCAATAATAGGGATGGTGGGTGAAAGAATTTTGGAATTTTTTTTTTTTTTTGGGGTGGGTTGGGGGTTTTGAAAGATTTTATTTGGATTTTTTTCAAGCTTTATTGGAGAGATCAGATGTGGGGATAAGGGGATCAGATGAGGAACTTG
The DNA here is from genome assembly GCA_036172215.1 of Camellia granthamiana. NCBI lineage: Eukaryota > Viridiplantae > Streptophyta > Magnoliopsida > Ericales > Theaceae > Camellia > Camellia granthamiana. The sequence goes on along the minus strand of CM069915.1, from coordinate 73,610,343 downwards.
CTTTTCAGTGATGAGACTTTAAGGTATCATGTACCAGCATTTGATGCCATCCCACTAACCTCTCATGTTGTTGGGTCTTTTTATAGGAGTGGGTGATTCTTTTAATTTCAATGTGATTTGTGGGCCACTCTACTTTTTATTTTTTAATTTTTTATAGGCTGATCTTGATTGGTTGGCTGAGGCTACCTACTATTATGTATAATATTAGTTAACTAGTAAAGTTGGTGACCAAGAATTTGGATGCAGAGAAGTATGGGCCTTACTATTTTGTTTTTGGTTTTTATCATGGCATTATATGAGTATTTTTATTCAGGCTTAAAAATTAAATTTACCTTTTAAATTTAATGATGTGTTAAAAAAGTAATTAGTTGATATAAAAAGTAAATTTGTACATCATTTTCTATATTATACACATTTTGGAATTGGTTTTAACTACAAAAGATACTGTAATGTATGGCAGTGACATTTAAAAGGAATTTGTCTTATATGGTGATGTTGGGATGGTTTTATTGTGTTAAGTTTGTTGTTGATGCATAAAATCAACTTGGTTGGATTTGTACAAATTATAAATTCCATATTAATTAATTCCTGATCAATTGAACTCTTCAACATGCAAAGCAAGCCTGATATCTAAGCACTGACTTTATAAAAGTGAATTTTACAAGATGGTTGATTTGATTTGAGTACATTTATTCTCATTCTATATTGTACATTTTTGTTTGATTCATATATGATATTGGGAAATAATATTCTAGGAGTTGGGGTGCCTGGTGTGCGTGAAGCATTGTGGGTATTGTTGTGCGCTTGTTGAGGCACATTCTGAGATTATTTTGATAATTTGAGTTGTTCAAGTTTTAGAGTAGATCATGTAAAATATACTTGTAAAAATTCAAGTTTATTGGATATCGATAACCTTTTCATCAAAAATACATTTGTATTAAGTTTTATATTTAAAATAATACTTACCATTCATTTTTTTTCCGATACAAATGTGTTTTGATAAATAGGCTATTGATATCTGATTAACTTAATTTGTTGCAAGTATGTTTTACATAATGTACTCTAAAAATTGAACGATTCAGATTATCAAAATAAGACCTGGAATGTGTTTATTCACCCAAAAAAAAAGACCTGGAATGTGCCTCAACGAGCGCACAACAGTGCCTGTTATGCATAGTAGGCACTCCAATTCCAATATTCTATATGCAAGTGAACAGATTCGAACCATTAACTTTCTAGTAAGGTGCAAAAGTTTTAGCCAAAAGAGATAGTCACATTGGTTATTTCATGTTGTACTTTAACATAGTGTATTGCATATATAATATTAAAAATGGTAAATTACACTAATCTCCCTTGAGTTGGAAACAATACAATTTCTTATACAGTTTTGATCTAATTACACTAACATCTCTTTTAGTAAAGCTAAAAAGACTTAAATAATAGAAACTGTGTGATGACATAAGGATAAATAAGAAAAAAAATATACGTTTCAGTAAGAAAGAAATAACAATATTATTATTTCCTTTAATAAAATGGGGACCAAGGGTTATATGAATTAAAATCTTGAAAAACTTAATGTAATTATGCTATAACTATGAATTTATTGTATTTTTTTTACAAATTTTTAGAGAAGTTAGTGTAATTTATTTACCCTGTTAGGTATTTTGTAATTGGCAATCCCATTTGGTAAAACTCCATTTAAATGTAATTGCATTCGCTCTTTTGTATCTGTGAGTTTATGAGAGTTTAAATGCGAATACAACTTAATTTGTACCTGAGTCAAGGAGTTTGTGCTGAAGGAAAGGTGCATGAGCAGAAGAGTTTTTGAGCTTGTCAAAGTTCTTGGACCACTTGAGCAGTCAAGTGTGTGCTCGAATGCTGAATTGGAGCATCTAATATCTCAGTCTAAGTTCAGAGATACTAGGATATGGGTTTTATAGCTCGAGTGATAAGTCTTGCACTTGAGCGAAGGGATATGTGGAAGTTTGTTAGCACCGCCTCAATAATCTCGCTGCTCGAGCGGTCATTCTTGAGCTCGAGTGGTCTTCGCGTCCTTATTTGTTATAAAATGCCTCAGTTGCTCGTTTTAGGGTTTAACCCTTCTAAGATTCTCAAAGAGAAAAGAAGTTAAAGTGTTCTATGTTGGAGGGTGTTTATATATTGGTTTCCTTGATGAATTGAGGGTGATCGACAGATTAACGGACTTCATATTGATAATCATTAATGTGTTTCTTTTGTTTTATCATTCACACAAATAGAGATGTTCATTGGTGGATTTCGAAAAATTTGAGCTTGAAACTTTAGTGAATTCCGGAGTGGTTCATTGTTGTGGATTCAATATCGGCTTTGTGGATTCAACGTTGGACAAAGCAATTCCAAGGTGAAGATGGTGATGAAAGAGTCACATCGGGTTTGGTTCAATTTGGGTGTAGATTTGCTAGGTAATTGAGCGTTCTTGTGTGTAATTTCTCTGTCTTCTTAGTGGATCATTTTGTAGCTTTGGCTCGTGATTTTTTATTTATTTTTATTTTTTATCACAATTGGAGTCCAATTGTGATTTTTCCACGTTATATCGTTGCGTTGATTTGTTGATGTTTGTTTGGTAAATATAATTTAATTCTCATTTTGAATTCGATCTACTTGTGTTTGATCGAGGATTGTTATTCATTGTTAAAAGCGAATTCTAATTGCAAATCACTATCTCGGGATTTTTAAGATTTTCAATTGGTATTAGAGTGGGTCGTTCAATCTTTGTCTTTTCAAAGTCATAGAATCAAGATCTTGTTTGATTTGTGATCATAGATTCAATCCGTGAGGGTAATTCTACGTTTCAACTACCCCTACTTGACCGATCCAATTACTCTTTTTGAAAAGCTTGGATGAGAGCATTTTTAAAAACGATTGATGAAAAAATTTGGCAATCCGTCATATCTAGATGGTCTAAACCTACAATTAGTGTTGATAGAATAACCTTTCACAAACCAATCGACAAATGTAATACAACCGATTACCAAAATAGTAACAGGAATAATAAAGCTATCAATTCCTTGTTTTGCGTCGTCACACGTGAAGAGTTTAGTTGTATTTGTAATTGTGAAGTTGTAAAAGAGGCATGAGATATCTTAGAAACTATTCATGAAGACATTTATTCGGTTAACGTTTAAAACTTCAAAGGCTCACTGCTAGTTTTGACAACCTTTCTATGAAAAATAGTGAGACCTTTGATGAATTTTATGCCAAGTTGAGTGACATTGTAAATTTCAACTTTAATTTAGGTGAAAAAATACCGGAATCCAATATTGTTGAAAAATTTTGAGATCCTTACCTGATCGGTTCTAACAAAAAGTTACGGTTATTGCGGAGGCTCAAGAAATTGACAACCTCAAGCTTGATCATTTGGTTGGAAATCTCCAAACTTATGAGGCACATTTGAATTTCAAAAAGAAACAAAAAGATGTTGTTTCTTTTAGTATTGCTCATGGAGATGGTAAGGAGTCTAATGAGGATTGTGAGTTTGATTCCAAGTTTACGAATGCTTTTATAAAACATTTTAAAAAGTCTTTTCGGAAAAAGAATCCTAATCTTGTGGAATCAACTCACAAATCTAATGGCAAAGATAGACTCAAAATTGACTTTACAACTGAAATGAAGAAAGGAAAAATACAAAGAAATCCTCAAAGAGTCCAATGCTATAAATGCTAAGGTTTTGGTCACTTTGCTCAAGAATGCCCTAATTAGTTGAGGAATAAGAAGGCTTTTCTGTCACTTGGGATGATGAGTCAGATTCTGATAAGGATGAAAGTGATAACGAGGCTCAAGGCAAAGAAGGAAATGGGCAATTGTTGCTTTCATGGCGGTATCCATAGCCGAGGGTCAATTTGACTATGCTGAGGGGTAAATTGATTATGCTTATGGCCATAATGTTTCCACCCCTTCTTTCTTTGACGGAAATGAATACTCGTACCGGAGTGCTCGAATGAGGGTGTACTTGTTGGCTCTAAATATGAATTTTTGGATGATCATAGAGGAAGGATTT